>CM029013.1:102028144-102532548 GCA_016801055.1 Panax notoginseng
TGTTATTCATATATAAGTTGAGTATATGTCCACAAATTTTGAACCGTTAAAAATGAGCATATGATTTATTATGAATTTTAAGAGGTGACTAATTCGGAAATTAGGTTTATAAATGATTTTGATAAAAAATTCTAGAATTGAGTGGGCCCCACTTATGGTTGGTGAAGAAATGTGCTAAATTTTATTTTAAATGTGGTGGGTGGCAATAGTAGCAGGTAAAGCCATCAGGTTGCAGGTCAAGTCTGCTTCGACGTGCTAATATTTTCCTATAAATAGAGGGCTAAGTTAGAATTGAAAATCACACCAGAATTCATCAGTTTTCTCTCTTTCTCTCTCTATATTCTCGAGCGTATTTTGTGAGTATTTTGATACTTTGAGAGTTGCTATTCAGTGCAAGTTTCTGTCAGCACTATATCCGAAAATCAGTTAGAAGTATAGTTATTCTAAGGTAAGGGATGTTATTCTTTCGTAAATGATATTATTTCTTTCAATATTATTATGCCGAAATATTGGTTTGAACTTTTTATCAAATTTAGAACTTTTTGTGTTAGAGTTACTATTCACGTATACGGCACTATTCACGTACACGACACTATTCACGAATACGACACTTTTCATCGAAAAATAAAATTTTCTTCTTTTTATCCAAGATGGCTATTATGGTTACTATCTTTGATTGTATCCATGTTTTGATCATTATTTTTGAATTCTGCTTCGAAATTGGTTGTTTTAAAGTATTATTGAACTTGGATAAACTGTAATATGAATTCCTAATATTTGTTCTTTTATCTCACTGGATTCATTTTCTTTAAGATATTTTTCGCCATCCTCAGTCCTAAATGATGATATTACTGAATATATTTGGCCTGTAGTGCAAAGATGAATGATTACCTAATGAATATCTTTGGTCCGTAGTACAAAGATGAACAGGTGTTGAGATGAACATGACCAACTAAGTATTATTCTTGAATTTTAGTCCACAAAGTAGTATCATGTTGACGATTTGGACGTTATTGATTTATGGATAAATTAAATTATATATCTTTAAAATTTATCCTTGAACTTGTTTAATTGAATTATTATATCATTGTCATCATCCTCATGTTTATATTCTGCTGAAAGTCATCTGTGGCCTGTAGTGCGTAGATGGACTTGGTATGATTACGACCAGGAATTATTCGGTATAATCATGACCGTAATATTACAAATAATGTGATAAAAGTCCTCATTGACCCGTAGTACATTGATGGATAATTTTTGGTATGATTATGGCCATGGATTCTCTTCGGCCAAGGGTGCAAAGATGAATTGTTTTATAGCATGATCATGACCGTTGATGAAAACACGATTATCTTTGGCCCGTATTGCATGGATAATTCGTGGTCGTGATACTAAAGAATATCCTTGGCCAGTAGTGCTGGGATGATTTAATGATATGGATTATTTATTAAGTTGAGTCTCAGCAATAAAATTGATGATAAAACTTTTTAAATCATAGAAGATAGTAGATTTTATAATTTTTTTGACTCTTCTAATGGATTGCTTATTATGCTGCAGTTGTTGATCTACTTGTTGTATATTATATTCTATCGGTTGTTATACTGTTGAAGGCTAAGGATAATTTATTCTGTATTATTTTAGTCATAATATTTTTTCTTATTGGGCTAGTTGAGCTCACCCTTTCTTTCACTGTTCTCTTCAGAAAATGAGAATATAGCTGGGACTAGTCGGGGAATGGATTGACGGTCCAGATGGTTGCATTAGTAGTCCTCACTATTCTGTGAAATAGTGTGATAATTGTAATGAGGACTCCTTTTGAGTTTATATACTCTCTAGTAGACAATATTTGTATTCAAACTCACAGTATATGTGTTGTCGTATTCTGCACGACAATTGTATTACTGAAGTTGTATTTGTTTCTGTACCATGTATTTGGCGACTCAGAATAGGTTGGGTGAAATGGACCTATTTTGGGGTCGTCACATAGTCGCTTGGGAACAGAATCTGGTGGTGATGGTGAGCGCCTAGGAACTTGAAAATGGCTTGGAGTGGGCGCCTACGCGCTTGGGCGTGTCTGGGCGATTGATAATGGCATTGAAAAGTTGTCCCACATGGTTCTCAAGATTTTGAATCGACATCTCCTGACTATTCGTCTGCTGCTCAATCAAAACCATGAACTTGGAAATAAGTCCCTCCAAGTTTAAAATCCTTTCTTCTTCATGATTAGGAGCTTGAATTAGTAATTCAGGAGTGTGTGATTGGCTTGGAGCAAAGGTTTGGGCTAGATTGTCAATGCTCCATGAAAACTTTAGCGGATTCCCCCAGTTATGACGATAATTACTGGAATATTCATAATTATTAGGGTAATCGTCGAAGTTGCCACTATATTGTACAGACTCGAAATCGATGACGCATTGATGACTTGGATGGTTTCCACCGCAATACTCACATATTACCGCTACACTTTGAATAAGTTGTGCTGATAAAGCGTTAATCTTCGTCGAAAGTGTCCCAAATTGTGCTGACAATTCATCGAGTCCATAATTCTCTGCCTCTCTTGGCCGAGTCATTCTCGAATATGGCCAATGATAGTCATAGTTGTCCATGGTACCTGAAAAAAAATTAGACTAGAGAGAGAAATAAAATAAAATTAAAAAATATTTAAATTAAGATTAATTTGATTGAAATTAATAATGACAAAATATTAAACTAATTTTCCTGGCAACAACGCCAAAAAAAAACTTGTTGCCTAATTTTTTTAATAGCACTTTAACACGCAAGTATACGCGTTCAATTGTAATATTCTGCAAGCAAGGATGTCGTTCCCACGAGAAAATAGACTAATATTTATCAATTACTAATTTCAATGCAATTAATCCTATTTTAAACTATGATATATTGTTTGTGATTGGAAAATTAAACGTAACAAAACTAATAATTAAAATCAAAATTTCACAAGAATAACTACAGATTTAACAGATTAAGATTACAACTTCCCTTAGTATTTCATTTAAAACAATTTACTTCTCATTTAAATCAATTAATTAATATAAATCATTATCCAAGAATGCTTTATAGAATTCACGTACTTTTTCTAAAACACGTGAATAAATCCTCCTAACTCCGATCCTTAAGACACAGAATTACAAGGAACACCCTATTTAATTAATTCACTATATTCCTATGTGAATTAAGTTAATTAGGGTTTTACGCACAAATTCTTTCAATGGATACAAAAGACACATAGGCATATTCTTATCCTATATGCTAATCATATTAACCCTAATCAGATTATATGAACAGATATTATCATATCCAGATCTCAATCCATACTCCATCTTCCAATTTTATATAGATTATCACAATAATTGTTGGCCAAACAATTAATCAATAAGCAAAAGATATAATAAACAATTCAATAAAAACCAACTTTCATTCAATGGGAAGATTTAATTTAAACTACATACCAAGTTCCGTTGCAATCTTAATGAAAATTTAGTTCATAATAATAATAAAGAAAAACATCACCCAGATTAATAATCCAAACATCCCAGATAATTACAAAAGATAAAACTAGAGAAGAGAAGAAGAAACTCTGAATTTGCTCCAATACTCTCTCTTTGATCTTCAACCCTTGCAATTCTCTTTCGTGTTTTTCTTCGTTGTCCTCTCTGCAAATCTCTTGAAAAATTTAGTGATACCTGTAAAACCCCAACTTATTAATGAATAAAATCAAATTTCTTTTAATTATTATTGTGAATAATAAGGTGTTAATTTGATATAATATTTTGGTTATGGGTAAAATGTGTAAATTTTGTAAAATAAACAAGTGGTTATAAAATACTCATTGTTGTCGGGGAATATTCGTTTGGTCGTGGAATATTCTTTCTGTTGGGGAATATTTGTACGACGGCACAGCTATTTGTGGGCCCCATAATAGAAAATGGTCGGATGAAGATAACGACAAAATTGAGTTTTTATAAATAACGGCGTAGTTGTTACCGTTAACACTGTTGGAATACCCAGTGGTTAAAATACAGTAATACGCGTGATTACACAGTAGCACACAGTTTTGCACAGTATTTTTGAATTATTGATCCTTACGTAAGAAGACACTACTCAATAATTGTTATAGTAGTTACTGTTCAATATTTTATTTTATTGATTCAATAATTGCTGCATTGATATTTTATATTATTGTTGTTCAATAATTGTTACTGCATAGTATTTTGCATTATTAGATCAATAATTCATATTATTTAAATAATATTATTAGATAGCATTATTGGTAATGTCTAGAAAGTTTTGTCTAAGGAGAGGTTTGGTCACTTAATTGCCAGTAAGGAGAAATTCTTATCGGAAAGCCCCCTCTTTTCTGGGAACGGTCTGGTTGTCATTAATTGTGATTCTGTAATATTATTTGTGAATAATTAATTATTGATTTATATGATAAAGAAATATTTACTTGATGTGAATATAAAAGATAGATTTATTTATGTGGTTATTATTGAAAGAATTAATGTTGAGGTGTTTTATCAGTATTTCTGCCGGAATGGAGGTATTAAAAATTAAATCAGTATTTTTTAGATATATTACGGGAGTTATAATTTTTAATCCGACCGTTGGATCGTTGTGATTTTTGGATATGTTATACATATATAAGTTGAGTATATGTCCACAAATTTTGAACCGTTAAAAATGAACGTATGATTTGTTATGAATTTTAAGAGGTGACTGATTCGGAAATTAGGTTCATAAATAATTTTGGTGGAAAATTCTAGAATTGAATGGGCCCCACTTGTGGTTGGTGAAAAAATGTGCTGAATTTTATTTTAAATGTGGTGGGTGGCAATAGTAGCAGGTAAAGCCATCAGGTTGCAGGTCAAGTCTGCTTCGACGTGCTAACATTTTCCTATAAATAGAGGGCTAAGTTAGAATTGAAAATCACACCAGAATTCATAAGTTTTCTCTCTTTCTCTCTCTATATTCTCGAGCGTATTTTGTGAGTATTTTGATACTTTAAGAGTTGATATTCAGTGCAAGTTTCTGTCAGCACTATATCCAAAATTCAGTCAGAAGTACGGTTATTCTGAGGTAAGGGATGTTATTTTTTTCGTAAATGATATTACTTCTTTCAATATCATTATGCCGAAATATTGGTTTGAACTTTTTATCAAATTTGGAACTTTTTGTGTCGGGGTTACTATTCACATATACGACACTATTCACGTATACGATATTATTCACGAATACGGCACTATTCACCGAAAAATAAAATTTTCTTCTTTTTATCCAAGATGGCTATTATGGTTACTATCTTTGATTGTATCAATGTTTTGATCATTATTTTTGATTTCTGCTTTGAAATTGGTTATTTCAGAGTATTATTGAACTTGGATAAACTATAATACGAATCCCTAATATTTGTTCTTTTATATCACTGGATTCGTTTTCTTTAAGATATTTTTCATCATCCTTAGTCCTAAATGATGATATTACTGAATATCTTTGGCCTGTAGTGCAAAGATGAATGATTACCTGATGAATATCTTTGGCCTGTAGTGCAAAGATGAACATGTGTTGAGATAAACATGACCAACTGAGTATTATTCTTGAATTTTACTCCACAAAGTAGTATCATGTTGACAATTTGGACGTTATTGATTTCTGGATTAATTAATTATAAATCTTTAAAATTTATCCTTGAACTTGTTTAATTGAATTATTATATCATTGTCATCATCCTCATATTTATATTCTGTTGAAAGTCATCTGTGGCCTGTAGTGCATAGATGGACTTGGTATGATTATGACCAGGGATTATTCGGTATAATCATGACCGTAATGCTACAAATGATGTGGTAAAAGTCCTCATTAGCCTTTAGTGCATTGATAGACAATTTTTGGTATGATTATGGCCATGGATTCTCTTTGGCCAAGGGTGCAAAGATGAATTATTTTATGGCATGATCATGACCGTTAATGAAAACACGATTATCTTTGGCCCGTAGTGCAGGGATGATTCGATGATGTGGATTATTTATTAAGCTGAATCTCAGCAATAAAATTGATGATAAATCTTTTAAATCATAGAAGATAGTAGGTTTTATGTTCTACTTGACTCTTCTAATGGATTATTTTTTTTCGATGAAGTTGTTGATCTAAAACTTGTTGCCTATTATATTTTATCAGATTTTTTCCTGTTGAAGACTAATGATAATTTGTTGTACATTATCTTAGTCATAATATTTCTTACTGGGCTAGTTGAGCTCACCCATTCTTTCACTGTTTTCTTCAGGAAATGAGAATATAGCTGGGACTAGTCGGGGAATGGATTGACGGTCCAGATGGTTGCATTAGTAGTCCTCACTATTCTGTGAAATAGTGTGATAATTGTAATGAGGACTCCTTTTGAGTTTGTGTACTCTCTAGTAAACAATATTTGTATTCAAACTCACAGTATATGTGTTGTCGTATTCTGCACGACAATTGTATTACTGAAGTTGTATTTATTTCTGTACCATGTATTTGGTGACTCAGAATGGGTGATGTATACCTATTTTGGGGGCGTCACAATACCTCTTTTCTAAAGTCTTCTCCTATTTGTATTGGTCTCCACCCTCTTTTAGATTCCTTTTTGGCTTCAAAAACCCATTTAGCAGTAGAAAAATCCTTCTTCAGCCGCACATGAGCGCCTAGGCGATCAACCAGGTCATTTCTAGGCGCCTAGGCGCTTGACCAGGACTGTATATTTACAAAAATGCCACTCAACTCTAATTTTAATGATTTTTGACCTTTTTCTTCTCCCAAATGACCAATTTGTCCCTCCAGCTCCAACCTACAAGAAATAAACGCAAAACACATAAAAAAATACTAATAAACAATTAAAGATAGCAATAATTAAGTTTAATAATATCGGATTCATAGGTATAAAACTTACTCATCAATTATTCGGTATAATCATGACCGTAATGTTACAAATGATGTGGTAAAAGTCATCTTTGGCCCGTAGTGCATAGATGGACTTGGTATGATTATGACCAGAGATTATTCGGTATAATAATGACCGTAATTGAAAACACGAATATCCTTGGCCCGTAGTGCATGGATAATTTGTGGTCGTAATACTATTAAACTGAGTCTCAGCATTATTGGTTTTACAGTTATATATCTTTGGCTTGTAGTGCAAAGTTAGACTGTTGATTTACTTGATTATAAATATAAATTATGATTTAATTATAATTTGTGGTGATTCAGGTAAAGACAGGTGATGAAAATTATCTTCGTCCTAGGTGCGAAGAGGAATTTAGAATCACAATTATGATTATGAGTTATTCATATGATTGTGGATAGGAATTGTTGATTGATGTTATAGGGATAAAATATTATTGGTGAACTTTTAACATGGAGCAGATAATAGATTTGATGGTCTATTTGACACTTCTAATGGATTGCTCGTTCCGCTGCAACTATGGTTAAAAAGTTTTATCAAATATCATATGTTCTAAATCTCTGATTTATTACTAATGAAGGCTATTGATGATGTAAATTATCTTTAGTCGTGATATTCTTTACTAGGATAGTTGTGCTCACCCTTTTTGCTACACAATTCCTTTCAGGTAATAAGAGTGTAGCTTGGTCGAGCTGGGATAACCGGGGAATAGAATGGTGGTCTATAGCTATTGAGGTTCTCCCTAAATAGTACAGAAATAATTTTATTGAGAACTTTAGGTAAGTGTGTCGTATTGTATACATCATTTGATATTTAATTTTGGTGAACCGAATAGGGTGAGGTGAACCCAACTTTGAAAGGGTGTTTTGCCACTATCATACAAGATGTCTAATGACATACAACCTCGTGTTATCATAAGACAGGGTTGTGCACATCCACTTGCTGAGTATATCTACGAGTACTACCTATATGATCTTGAAGTTTATTTGAAATATATTTTTCACTTGGAGATAGTGGAGATAGTTATATGTCAAGAGAAGACTCACCATTGGAAAGAAAATGATAGTAATCTTCTCGTTTTTCTTTGGGGTCTATTGGGTCAACCAAGGAAAATTATGTGGATATGTGATATCTATCATAACCTAAACGCATGGGCTCCCATGTACGAAGGTTTCCTTGAGTACTTCCCAAAAATTTTAATTTCTAAAACAGTTTTTGACTATACTTTTATATAAAATACCATTGTAAGGTTGTAGTCGAGGCTTCATAAGAATTACATACATTTATATTAAAACTCACAGTTAATTGTGGTCGTATTCTATACGACAGTTCAACAGTTGTATAAATAAAGTTTGTATTTGATTTTTATAGTGTGATATCTGGCGACTCAGAATGGGTCGTGTGGACCTATTTTGGTAGGGTCACAAATGGTATCAGAGCTTAGGGATATAGTCGCTGCGGAGATAAGATTCTAGAACTAGGAGGGGATAGACGAGTTATATACTTTGCTAATGTGTGACTTACCTAAACTGAAATTGTTTACTTGATAAGTTGACAAATTATGATATGTCAATTAACCTTTGTTTTGAAGCTATATTCTAGAATGATATCTGAAATATAAGAGATTAGAAATGGGAAAATCATGATAGTGAGGAAATTACCGGGAAGGTACAATCTGAAAAAAAAATAAGGTATTCTCATCTCTTCGAATATCAGGTACATACGTAAATTTCGAGGGCGAAATTTCATAAGGAGGGGAGATTGTGAGTTCCCGAATTTTATGAAATAAAAGTATTCAATTTTTTTATTTTGGTCAATAGTTAAATTGATAAAAGTTTAAAGTTAAGGGTAATATGTAAAAATTTTGCAAAGTAAGCAAGTGATATAAAATATTCGATTAGTCGGGGAATATTCTTTTTTGTTGAGGAATATCCGTACGATGGTACAATCATTGGTGAACCCCACAACAAAATTATTGTCGAATTGAGAAAATGACAAAAATATTTTTTATAAAAATAACAGCGGAAGTTTTATTGTTAAAACTGTTGAACTACTTGGTAGTAAAAGTACAGTAATACGCGTGGTTGCATAGTAGCACACGGTATTGATTATTGATGCTTATGTGAGAAGTCACTCAGTTTTATTCAATTATTGCTACAGTAATTGCTGCATAGTATCTCACGTTATTTGATTCAATTATTGTCGATATTTTATATATTATTAAATCAATAATTGAGATGACAAAGTTATTCATATTATTATTTATAATATTAATGATGTCTAGAAGTTCTGTCAATGAGAGGTTTGGTCTCCTAATCACGCGCCAATAGGGAGAAATCCTTATTGGAAAGCCACATCTTTCCTGGGAACGACATGGTCGATTAATATTGTGAATTATAATAAAGGTGATAACTTTTATTTTATTATTATTATAAATGTAATAAAAGAGAAAACTTTTTATATAAAACAGAATACTTTTATAAAGTTATTTGTTTTATTAGACTATAAATAGAATATATAATATTCTATTATGCATAGTGTTTGTATAGTGCCTGCATAGTGTTTGCATAGTAAAATCTTTTTATATAAAACAGAATACTTTTATAAAATTATTCGTTTTATTATATTATAAATAGAATTTATTTTATTTTATTTAAAAGATTTTATTTTATTAGAATATTTTATAAATACTGCATAGTAAATTAATATGGACCGTCCGTTTAAAAGTAAATCAATCTGAACCGTTCATGAATTAGTTACTATTCAGTTCATTCTCCTATAAATAGAAGCTCATTCCTTCATTATTTCTTACGAATTCACTGAAACAATAGAGAGAGTAACTATAGAGAGAAAGAAGAAAAGTATTCTGTTACTTCACTACTCCTATATCTAGTTTCTTCTAAGGTAAGTGATATTATTTATTATACTCGTAAGGGGTATTATTCTTTCATATTCATGAAGAGAATTATTTTCTTTCCAATACTCGTAAGAGCTGTTGTTCCATTCTTTATTATTATGTTGGAATAACCTGTCTATGCGAAGTACCGCGTACATGGTGAAATTCTTCTGTTATTCCATTCTTTATTATTATGTTGGAATAACCTGTCTACGTGAAGTACTGCATACATGGTGAAATTCTTCTATTATTCTATAATTTATTATTCTGTTAGAATATCATGTCTGTGCGTTTACGCATGACCTGGTTTCATTATTTATTATTCTGTTAGAATAACCTGTCTGTGCGGTCTATCGCATGCCTGGTGATTTCTGTTGTTATTCCATTCTTTATTATTCTGTTGGAATATCCTGTCTGTGCGGATTACGTATGACCTGGTTCTATTATTTATTATTCTATTGAAATAATCTGTCCACTTGGATTACCGCATAGCGGGCGAAAATCCATTTGCAGTTTTCGTAATTTTTCTGACCCTCAAAAATTCTAGAAAAAATTTGAAATGATAATTTGATGAGTTTTCTATATTGTGTCCAAAAATGGCGATTTTTGGATGTATAGATTATGAGTTATGAATTTTATGGAAAAAAATTATTTTAAAAGTAAACCCTTATAACTCCTTGTGGTTAACTCCAAAATTGGTGAAATTTTTTATTGGGAGTACATGTATAAAACAGAAGTATACCGTGTAAATTTCAGAATTTTTGGACAAAAGTACAGTTTATAAAAAAATGTCTAAATATTCGGCGGTTTTGGCTATGTGAAAAATAGTAAATGAATTTTAAAAATTCCGAGAAAAATATATGTTTAATATGAGACTATATTCTACTAAATTCAAGAAAAGAAATATTTTTAGAACTGATTTGGTATTTTTCATAAAAATAGACTAGTTATGAGTAAATGAATTAAATATGTTATGTAAAGTAACAAAATTGAAAATAGGATTTTATGGCTTGGGAATCCTATATAAGGTATATGTAGATCTTTGTTAAAGGTTTTGTTTATTGATGATGAAATCTTATGAGTTTGGCATTTTAGGAGGATTAAATGCATTAATTAGTAAAGTGTAAACAATTAAAATAAATTGTTTATAAATTTAAGAAATGATTAAAATATTGTTATAATATTAATGATATTAGATTATGAGATTATTAAGTGATTGATAACATTTGGTTATTATTGAACCCTGGATAAATTATATTATAAATGTTTAATATTTATCATTTATCTCAATTGATTGATTCTTTATATCATTGTCATGATCCTCATACTTATATTGTGTTGAAAGTCATCTGTGGCTTACGTGCATAGATGGACTTGGTATGATTATAACCAGGGATTATTCGGTATAATCATGACCGTAATATTACAAATGATGTGGTAATAGTCATCTTTGACCCGTAGTGCATAGATGGACTTAGTATGATTATGACCAGAGATTATTCGGTATAATCATGATCGTAATTGAAAACACGAATATCCTTGGCCCGTAGTGCATGGATAATTCGTGGCCGTGATACTATTAAGCTGAGTCTCAGCATTATTGGTTTTATAGTTATATATCTTTGGCCTGTAGTGCAAAGATGAACTGTTGGTTATTGGTTTTACAGTTATATATCTTTGGCATGTAGTGCAAAGTTAGACTATTAATTTACTTGATTATAAATATGAATTATAATTTAATTATAATCTGTGGTGGTTCAGGTAAAGACAGGTGATGAAAATTATCTTCGTCTTGGGTGTGAAGAGGAATTTAGAATCACAATTATGATTATGAGTTATTCATATGATTGTAGATAGGAATTGTTGATTGATGTTACAGGGATAAAACATTATTGGTGGACTTTTAACATGGAGCAGATAATAGATCTGATGGTCTATTTGACTCTTCTAATGGATTGCTCGTTCCGCTGCAACTATGGTTAAAAAGTTATATCATCTACCATATGTTCTAAATCTCTGATTTATTACTAATGAAGGCTATTGATGATGTAAATTATCTTTAGTCATGATATTTTTTACTGGGCTAGCTGTGCTCACCCTTTTTACTTCACAATTCCTTTTAGGTAATAAGAGCGTAGCTGGGTCGAGCTGGGATAACCGGGGAATAGAACGGTTGTCTATAGCTATTGAGGTTCTCCCTAAATAGTATGGAAATAATTTTATTGAGAACTTTAGATAAGTGTGTCGTATTGTATACATCATTTGATATTTAATTTTGGTAAACCGAATAAGGTGAGGTGAACCCAACTTTGGAAGGGTGTTTTGCCACTATCATACAAGATGTCTAATGACATACAACCTCGTGTTATCATAAGATAGAGTTGTGAACATCCACTTGCTGAGTATATCTACGAGCACTACCTATATGATCTTGGAGTTTATTTGAAATATATTTTTCACTTGGAGACAGTGGAGATAGTTATATGTCAAGAGAAGACTCACCATTGGAAAGAAGATGATAGTAATCTTCTTATTTTTCTTTGGGGTCTATTGGGTCAACCAAGGATAATTCTGTGGACATATGATATCTATCATAACCTAGACGTATGGCCTCCCATGTACGAAGGTTTCCTTGAGCACTTTCCAAAGATTTTAATTTCTAAAACAGTTTTTGACTATACTTTTATGTAAAATACCATTGTAAGGTTGTGGTCAAGGCACCATGAGAGTTACATACATTTGTATTAAAACCTCACAGTTAACTGTGGTCGTATTCTATACGACAGTTCAACAATTTTATAAATGAAGTTTGTATTTGATTTCTTCCTTAAAACTCGATAAGAGTTTATCACCACTATCTTTTCAATCTCCTATAAGGTTACTTCCTAAGGTTTTTCCCCACCTAAGATTCATAACTTAAAACTTTGATACCAACTTGTGACACCCCAAATCTGGGTACTCTATTCTCACAGGATTTGGTGTTCACTGTCCAAACATTCAATTTTAACTACCCAAATTAAATAAAATTTAAGCAATAAATCTTTCCGTTAAAGAGTTACATAATTAAATACAATAAATCCCAGGTCATCTAACCTTAAAACATTCATCAAATGCAGAAAATTAAATAATTACATCACAAAATTAAATCAAGTCTAAAAACATAAATGTCAATAGATTTACAAGTCTTCAATACTTGTTCATCTTTCATTTCCCTTTGCTAGTGGTTGGCTCATCAACCTTCCCAACTTTAGCTGCAATGTTTATATATATGCAAGAGTGAGCAAAACAAATACTCACTTAAAAGAAACATAATAACCGGCAATGAATAAACTTGACTGAAATGAATAACATTTTATAATATTGATAAACATAAACTGATATGGAAAATCATCTGAGGGTCACAAGACGGGATAATACACTTTTTCGTCACTGTACTAGGGTCCGATTTTTATTGTGGTTATCGAAATTTTTTTTGTTACAATCGAATAACTGTACTCTCAAAAATTACAAAATGGTCATTACGTATGATTTTCGTCCAAAAAAACGAACGGAATGCTAACTGTGCATATAGGACTGTGCATATAGGACCGTTATTTTTGCTGACGTGGTGGGTTAAAATTTTTCTTAAAGAAAATGTTGCTCACAAGTGTCGAACTCCAAACCTCTCCAAACTAGAAACCTTATATCCCAGCAAAAGCCACTAGACTAACTATCTACCATGCTAAAATTTATGTAACACTAATATTTAAACCACCTAGCATCGTTTCTATGCATGTGAAGATGAGATAATACACTTTTGGGTCATTATACTAGGAATTGTAATAATAATTGTAATAATAATAATAAATTTTAAATAATAATAATAATAATAATAATAATAATAATAATAATAATAACAATAATAATTAAAATAATAAAAATAATTAAAATTTAAATAATAATAATAATAATTATTATTATTATTATTATTGTAATAATACAGTGACCAAAAAGGAGATAATATATTGTATTATTACAATAATAATAATAAAAATAATAATTATAATAATAATTAAAATTTTAAATAATAATTAAATAATAATTATTGTAATTAAATAATAATTAAAATAATAATAATTATTGTAATAATAATTATAATAATAATTATTGTAATAATAATTATTGTAATAATAAAATAATAATAATAAGCTATCCCACCTTTAATTACCACAGCAAAGAATCCCGCGAACTCACGGAATTTGTTAAAAAAATAAAGAGCAATTGATAGAAAATTTTAAACTGAAGGAGTAATGTAACTGAAGGAGTAATGTATTTTGTAGAAATACTAGTGTCTTTTGGATTAATTGACATATTCTTTCTGTTACTTATGTAACTGGAAGTTCAAAAAGAAGCAACGTACAGCCTTAGTAGTTGGTCATAATTATTGTAATTATTTTATTATTACAATAATTATTATTATAATTATTTTATTATTACAATAATTATTATTATTTTAATTATTATTTAATTACAATAATTATTTTATTATTACAATAATTATTATTTTATTATTATTTACAATTTTAATAATAACAATCATTATTATTTTAATTATTATTATTATTATTTTAATTATTTAAAATTTATTATTATTGTTACAATTATTATTATTATTACAATTCCTAGTACAATGACCAAAAAGTGTATTATCTCATCTTCACATGCATAGAAACGATGCTAGGTGGTTTAAATATTAGTGTTACATAAATTCTAGCATGGTAGGTAGTTGGTTCAATGGCTTTTGTTGAAATATAAGGTTTCTAGTTTAGAGAGGTCTTGAGTTCGTCACTTGTGAGCAACATTTTCTTTAAGAAAATTTGTAACCCTCCACATCAGCAAAAATAACGGGTCACGACAGCAAAAATAACGGACCAATATGCACAGTCAACATTTCGTCCGTTTTTTCGGACGAAAATAATAAGTAATGACCATTTTATAGTTTTTGAGAGTACAGTTATTCGATTGTAAGAAAAAAAGTTTCGGTAACCGCAATGAAAATCAGATCCTAATACAATGACCAAAAAATATATTTTCCCGTCACAAGACCATGAACTTTGTCCCAGATTATAAGTATATCTACTTAAATTTTTAGCAGTCGTTAGACTATATGGACCTTTTTCTCGTACTTAAGGGTATCAGCCCTTCGTACCATGTATTGTGCACAAACATCTAAACGCTTCCGCGTAAATAATCCCCTATAATAGGGTTGTTCATCTCAATTTTAACATACGAGTCCGCACCAAAGGAAGTTTGGTTTGGATAAGTTTCAAGGATAATTTAGAGTTCAACGTACATCAACTAAGGATTAGTTGAATCAAAAGTTTAATGACAATGCAAGGGTTCAACAACAACATAATATAGAGTAGTTATGAACCATAAATGAATAGTATAATACATCAAAGTCATGCATAAAGAATAAATTTCAAAGTATTGAAAAAATATAATAAATCTTGCTTGAACAAAATGATAAGCTAAGGTTACATTTTCCAAATAAGGAAACAAAAATTAAGAACTTTGCTCAATAGAATTCAAGAACTTGCGTAATTTATAAACAAGATAGGATAAAGAAACTTGCTCAATTACAATTAGGGTTAGAGAACTTGCATAAAATAAGTAAAGTGGGATTAGCTCAAATAGAGATTAAGGTTTGAAAACTTGCCTTGTGTGTAAGCTAAACAGTATAACTTGATTCTCAATATCCAAACACATGTCATCATGACATAATTAGTTACTACATGATCTCAGTACATAATTAAGTATCTATTTCATGTATGACTTGTAGTCTTAGGTTTAATCACATGGTTAAGTCACACTTTTAATGTAATAACACAACTCTTTAGTTATCACATAACTCGATAATTACTAATAATAGTTTTCATATTTGGTACTATAACACCACAATATGACGAATCACATTTTTATAGTCATAACATTACATAATATTAACAATTACACAATTGTATATTAAAAATCAAATTTCTGGGCCAAACTGCTAACTGGCGTTGCAGCGCCCCAGTTTGTACTGAGGACCGATGCTGCTGCGCTGAACTTAGGCCTGAAACTGGCACTACACCACTGAGTTGGCGCTGCAGCGGTGGAACTATGCTCTGGGCCGACACTGCAGCGCTGCGTCACAGTTCCAAGTCGTTCCAGTTTGCGAAGAACACAGAACAAAGCCAAATTGGCCTAAAAGCTCCTTTCTAACAACAATACCAACTTACCCAAGTAGTATAAACATTACAGAAATAACAACTAATGTTTCTAACCATATAAACAACATAAACATCAAAATTACAGCCTTTAAATTCTCTGTTTTTACTATTTCTTCACTTTTTTGACATTCTTAGCGAAATTAATCACTGTGAATTCGTTTTTCAACCAAAACAGTTAGTTTCAATTACTTTGTTTTCATTTCTTCATATATTTTCACAATCAACAATCAATTTACACTTTATACTATGAATTGAGTATCAATTTTGATTCTAAAATAATCCATATCAAATATAGATATTTATGTTTTTCTGGAAACATAATTTCTTCACATATATTATACTTCCATAGATTAAACTACTCTAAATCATAAAACCACATAGAAACAGTTTATGTTTACTAATTAACATGTTTAACCCATACTCCAACTAATTGTTCATGAAACTCAAACACAGAGAACTTTTAAAACAAAACAAAACAAAACTTTAAAAATTATAATTATACCTTCAATTGCTTGTTTAACCAACAAAGATGATTAGCTAGCTTCTTTGATTTCTCAAACTCCTTCCTTCAAACTCACAGACTTCTCACTTTCTCTCAAGCTTTTCACTCTTTGTTTTTTCTTCTTTTCTCTCTCTATACTATATGTAACTTATAAAACTGATGTATACATATAATATATATTATTACGTAATATAAAACTGACAAAACATATAATACCCATTCTTAATTCTTTGTCAGTTATTTTTTTTTTAAATTCAAAAGCCACTGTTGCCTAATTTTTTAATAGCACTTTAACACGCAAGTATACGCGTTCAATTGTAATATTCAGCAAGCAAGGATATCGTTCCCACGAGGAAATAGACTAATATTTATCAATTACTAATTCCAATGCAATTAATCCTATTTTAAACTATGAAATATTGTTTATGATTTGAAAATTAAACTTAACAAGACTAATAATTAAAATCAGAATTTCACAAGAATAATTGCAGATTTAACAGGTTAAGATTACAACTTCTCTTAGTATTTCATTTAAACCAATTCACTTCCCATTTAAATTAATTAATTAATATGAATCATTATCCAAGAATGCTTTATAAAATTCACGCAGTTTTTCCAAAACATGTGAACAAATCCTCCTAACTCTAATCCTTAAGACACATAATTATAAGGAACACCCCAGTTAATCAACTCAGTATATTCCTATGTGAATCAAGTTAATTAGGGTTTAACGCACAAATTCTTTCAATGGATACAAAAGACACATAGGTATATTCCTATCCTACATGCTAATCATATTAACCCTATTCAGATTATATGAACAGATGTTATCATATCCAGATCTCAATCTATACTCCATCTTCCAATTTTATATAGATTATCATAGTAATTGCTGGCCAACCAATTAATCAATAAGCAAAAGATATAATAAACAATTCAATAAAAACCAACTTTCATTCAATAGGAAGGTTCAATTTAAACTACATACCAAGTTCCGTTGCAATCTTAATGAAAATTTAGTTCATAATCATAATAAATAAAAACATCATCCAGAGTAATAATCCAAACATCCCAGATAATTACAAAAGATAAAATTAGAGAAGAGAAGAAGAAACTCTGAATTTGCTCCAATACTCTCTCTTTGATCTTTAGCCCTTGCAATTCTCCTTCGTGTTTTCCTTCGTTGTTCTCTCTGCAATTCCCTTGAAAAAATTAATTGATACGTCTTTTCTAAAGTCTCCTCCTATTTGTATTTGTCTCCCACCTTATTCAGATTCCGTTTTGGCTTCAAAAACCCACTTGGCAGTAGAAAACCCTCCTTTTTGCCGCACATGAGCGCCTAGGCGCTCAACCCAGGCCATTTCCAAGCGCCTAGGCGCTTGACCAGGACCACATAATTACAAAAATGCCACTCAGCTTTAATTTTAATGATTTTTGACCTTTTTCTTCTCCGAAATGACCAATTTGTCCCTCCAGCTCCAACCTACAAGAAATAAACACAAAATACATAAAAAGATACTAAAAAAACAATTAAAGATAGTAATAATTAAGTTTAATAATATCGAATTCATAGGTATAAAACCTACACATCAAATACCCCCAAACTTAACCAATTGCTTGCCCCCAAGCAACAAAACACAATGCAATAACTAAATATGCAATGCAAATTCAAATGCAGCTATCTACATGCCTAAAATTCCAGCAGCCAAACAGAACAAAATCTATTCATCAAGCCTCAGAGAAATCACAATAAACATGCTAGTATATCATACTAAGACAGATCAATAATTTTCTAGTCAATCATCAAATCTTACCATGTTATTACTGATATAGTGCGTGTGTGCTCAACAACAATGCTAACTAATACAACGCTAAATACAACACATACTAGATCTCTTTAAAGGCATCATACAGTGTAAACTCATAAAATTTGTGAACAAGCTAGATCCAACTAAAGTCAAACATCCACCAAATTCAAGAGTCCAATCTGGGATACTTATGCTTTACTTCTCATTACGAGGGCTTTTTGCTCTTTTCCCGTTTTATTGCTTTTTTTTTTAACCATGACTGTGCAATGTCTCATTCCATTAGGCTAACAGTGCTACCCCTTAGCGAGCTTTCGACCAACGACTCCCAGACCATATAAGACCTTAGGTCGCTAGGTGTAGAGACAATCCCCTCGGGTGTACTTGCTCAAGTAACAAAGGCCCCGAAACAAGACTAGCCACAGTGTTTATTCATTACTTTTTTTTCCTTTTTTTTTCTTTAAAGCTTATATATCCCAAATTTTCCCCCCAAACTTAAGTTTTTGTCTAAATTCAGTCATCTCAGCCTATTCATGTCTTTCATTCATTCAAACTAGTATTATCCTCAAAAGTCCATTATGTGTCAATTTAAACTCAATCAGTTAACATAGTTGTCCTTACTGTGCTATCCTTATTATATCAGTTTCAAACAAGTAAAGATTCAAATCATGACAAAAAAAATCACATCAAAGTCTTAACATGTAAGACCCCGAATTTTATGAAATAAAAGTATTCAATTTTTCTTATAATTACTATTTAGTAAATGGTTAAATTGATAAATGTTAAAGTTAAGGGTGATATATGAATTTTTTTTTCGAAATACACAAGTGGTTATAAAATATTCATTGTTGTCGGGGAATATTCGTTTGGTCGTGGAATATTCTTACTGTCGGAGAATATTCGTACGACGGCGCAGTCTTTTGTGAGCCCCATAATGGAAAGCGATTGGATGAAGAAAATGACAAGAGTAAGTTGTTTATAAATAACGGCGTAGTTGTTACTGTTAACACTGTTGGAATACCCAGTGGTTAAAACACAGTAATACGCGTTGTTGCACAGTAGCACACAGTATTGCACCAATTATTGATTTTTACGTAAGAAGGCATTACTCAATAATTGTTATAGTAATTACTGTTCAGTATTTTATTTTATTGATTCAATAATTGCTGCGTTGATATTTTATATTACTGTTGTTTTAATAATTGTCACTACACAGTATTTTCTATTATCGGAGCAATAATTCATATTATCTGAATAATATTATTAGATAACATTATTGGCAATATCTAGAAAGTTCTGTCTAAGAAGAGGTTTGGTCATCTAATTGCGCGCCAGTAAGGAAGAGATCCTTATTGGAAAGCCCCCTCTTTCCTGGGAACGGCCTGGTTGCCAGTACTGTGATTCTGTATTATTATTTGTGTATAATTAATTAATGATTTATATGATGAGAAAAATATTGATTTTATGTGGATGTAGATGGAGAAAATTTTTAATGTGACAATTATTGAAAATTAATATTTTATCTTTTTCTGATAAAATAATTCATTTAAATATATTATTTTAATAATATATTGATGGTGATATTTTTATAATGAATGTGGAATATATGAGTATATGAGGAGGAAGAGTATTTTTGTGGCACTAAATGATTAATACGTTTTGTGTGTTGGTGGACACAATTCTTGACCGAAAATTTATTATAGACTGTAAAATCGCCCGTTTGTAGATTTCGGTCAATTTCTGCTTGGAATTTGGAAAAACTTTCTTCTGTAAAGTTGTAGAAAATTGAATTTCCTATAAAAACTCGCGAGATTCGAATTTTCTGATCAAAGGGCTATTTATTATGAATTATTGAAGTTCTGAAGTTCCGAAATAATTGATTTTTGGGAGTTTAAGTTAATTATTTTGAGAAAAATGTTTTTTTGTGAGATGGTGGGGCCCACTGGTTGTTAAAATGTGCTGAATTCAGATCTTCAAAGGTGGGCTTGAATATATATATATATATATATATATATATATATATATATATATTAATATTATATTAAAATTTCTGCTTTGGTGTTCTAAGTAATTTCCTATAAATAGGGTGCTTAGGTTAGAATTGAAAATCACACCAGAAACTGAAGTTTTCTCTCTATTTCTCTCTCTATATTATCGAGTGTATTCTTGTGAGTATTTTGATTTCTTGAGTGTTGCTATACGGTGCAAGTTCGTTCAGCGTTATTCCAGTCAGGAGTACTGCTCTTTTGAGGTAAGGGATATTGTCGTAAGGGATTGTAAGGGATAGTAAGGGATAGTAAGGGATATTGTCGTAAGGGATTGTAAGGGATAGTTAGGGATAGTAAGGGATATTATCGTAAGGGATAGTAAGGGATAGTAAGGGATGTTATTTTTTTTATCAATGATATTATTTCTTTCAATATCATTATACCGGAATATTGGTAAGATTTTTCTTGTAAAATTCTTATTTTTTTCATGTCGGGGTTACTATTCATGAGTTACTATTCATGAGTTACTATTCACGAGTTACTATTCACGAGTTACTATTCACAAGTTATTATTCATGAGTTAGTATTCACGAGTTACTATTTATGAGTTACTATTCACGAGTTACTATTCACGAGTTACTATTCATGAGTTACTATTCATGACAAAATTGGTTTCTTTTTCTAACCAAATTATAGTTGATTTATGAATATTACTCTTGAGATTAAAACTATATGTTGATCAAATTATTTTTTTATCATAAATAACATTTTTATAACCCTAATGATGATATTTTTCTTTGACTTGAGTGTAAAGATGGGTAGATTTTTGGTACGATCATGACTATGGGTTCTCTTTGGCCAGTAGTGCAAAGTTGAATTGTTGACTGGTATGATCATGACCATTGAATTTATAATTGAATATCTTTAGCTTAAGTGCAAAGGTGAAATGATCAACATGGTTATAATTATTGGTTATATAAATTCTGAAATGATTATATATATTTTTTGAGATAATAATATATTTGGCCTGTAGTGCAAATATGAACTGTTGAGGAATATCTTTGGCCTGTAGTGCAAAGATGAGTTGTTGATGAATATCTTTGGCCCGTAGTGCAAAGATGACTTGATGTTGAATATCTTTGGCATGTAGTGTAAAGATGAACTGTTGATGAATATCTTTGGCCCGTGGTGCAAAAATGAATTTATTAGTATGATTATGAACAGGAACTGTGATTTGGTATAACCATGATCTTTGATGTTTCAGGTAAAGACAGGTGATGAAAATTATCTTCGTATTGGATGCGAAGAGGAATTTAGAATCACATTTATGATTATGAATTATTCATATGATTGTGAAAAGGAACTGTTGATTGATGTTACAGGGATAAAACATTGTTGGTGGACTTTTAACGTGGAGAAGATAATAGACTTTATAGTCTATTTGACTCTTCTAATGGATTGCTTGTTCCGCTGCAACTATGGTTGAAATTTTTATCATCTACCATATGTTCTAAATCTCTGATTTAATTCTGTTGAAGGCTATTGATAATTTAATTATCTTTAGTCATGATATTCTTTACTGGGCTAGTTGTGCTCACTCTTCTGTTTCACAATTCCTTTCAGGTAATAAGAATGTAGCTGGGTTGAGCAGGGGTAACAGGGGAATAGAACGGTGGTCATCATTTAGTAGTTATATTTGGTGAATCATCTAGAATGAAGCGAACCCAACGTTGGAAGGGTGTTTTACCACTATCATACAAGATGTCTAACGACACACAACCTCGTGTCATCATAAGACATGGTTGTGCACATCCACTTGCTGAGTATATTTACGAGCACTACCTATATAATCTTGGTGTTTGTTTGAAGTATAATTCTCAATTAGAGACAGTGGAGATAATGATAAGTCAAGAGAAGACTCAGCATTGAGAAGAATATGATAGTAAACTTCTTGTTTTTCTTTGGGGTCTATTGGGTCAACCAAGGATAATTCTGTGGCCATATGATATCTATCATAACCTAGAAGCATGGCCTCCCATGTACGAGGGTTTCCTTGAGCACTTCCCAAAGATTCTAATTTCTAAAACAGTTTTTGACTATACCTTTATGTAATGTGTCATTGTGACGTGCTATCCAAGGTTGGGATATGAGTCACAGTTGGTATATATTTGTACCCAAACTCATAGCATATGTGTTGTTGTATTTTGCACGATAATTGTTGTAATAAAGTTGTAGTTGTTATCTGTACCATGTATTTGGCGACTCAAAATGGGTTGGATGGAATGAACCTATTTTGGGGGCGTTACATAACAAACAATACTATACTTGTCCACTCAATTCTAATATCATCATTGGCTAAAACGGACTTAAACTATATAACAGCTAGAAACATGCAAATACTTGAATTTTTCTTTTTTTTTATTTTTTTTATTTTTTTTTATTTTTGGTAAGAAATTAGAATGAAAACTACATGATTGAAAACTACATGAAATACTACTAAATGAATACTGCATGAATGCAACTAGAACTGGAAGAATGCACCCCCAAACTTCACCTATGCAATGTCCTCATTGTATATAACAAACAAAACATAAGAAATTAGGCACTGAGGACTTCCCTGAAAGATTGAAGCTTTACTCTTCATCAATATCATCTACTTCTTCTGTATTAGCATCATCCTCAGGAGCTAAGTCAGTCGGGAGGGTACACGGACAAGGGTGGAGGTGGTGGGAACTGTTATGGAGCGCCAATCACTTGCAGGCTTAGACCCCTATGTGAAACTCCCCCGAACTTAGTTTAGAGCAAATCTTGAAGCTTGAACTTTGCTTTAAATTGTTGCAAATGGAATCCAAGTAGGAGATAAAGAAGTTGACTTTAGCTTGCTTTTTTCTTGATTGTGGTTTGGAGAAGATGAATTAGATTTTGATTGGGAGAGTGCAAGAGTTGGTGTTATTGTGGTGCAAGGGCTTGGAAGGAGTTGCTTTTGAATTAGGAGTGAAAGGATTTTGGTTTGATTTAGAATTGCCTTACTTAGGGCTTTATTTTTTTTCAAGTGCACAGGTAGAGCGCCTAGGCGCTTGAAATTGTGAAGAATGGAGCACCTAGGCGCTTGGGAACAGAATCTGATGGTGATGGTGAGCGCCTAGGCGCTTGAAAATGGCTTGGAGTGGGCGCCTAGGCGCTTGGGCTTGTCTGGGCATTCTGCAGTTAAGCGCCTAGGTGCTTGGAATAGGCTTGTTTTGGGCGCCTAGGCGCTTGGGCCAGCCTTAGCCAAAATTTGTGCTTTTTTATCCTTCTAACCTGTAAGCCATGAACCCAATTCTCAGTTATCATTTGTAAGGAGATTACAACTGAACATACAACCCTAAACTAAGATAAAATATATAGCTAAATGAAATAAAATACTAAAATAAAATTAATGAACTAAAATTTAAGGAGATAAAATGTAAGTCTAGGTTGCCTCCCAGTGAGCGCTTAGTTTAATGTCCTCAGCCCGACTCCTTCAACTTTCTCTATCCAATTCCCCTTCGAAAATTGAGAAACCCTCCGTCCATTAGTAATAACGTAACTTCCGAGAGTTTTCCATCAGTAAGGGTTATTGATTCAAATTCACCTAGCTTGTTCTTTTTAGATAGATTTTCTTTTACAACCTTCAAATAACTAGGCATTTTTCGAGTTGTATCTGTGAACGAATTTTTGCGTTGAACCTTTTCCAGAACAACTGGTTCTTCATCTCTCTTCCCATTCTCTTCACACCATGGCACCAACTTTAAGCTAGCTTCCATGTCATATATAGCTTTATCGAAAAAATGGCTACTAATTGGGCACGAGATTGCAAATCTAGTCGGATCCTTAAACTTTGGTGGAGAAGATATATGGGGCACTATCAAAATCGGTTCATCTATGTCAGAACTCATGGCTAGATCTTTGGCGACCTTCTTTTCCTGCTCCCCACTTGTCTCCTCCCTTTCTATGTCCTTTTCTTTTGGCACATCCGGTTCCAGATTTAGCATGGGCAATCCATCAGTCTCGGGAACCATGTTGCTTGACAATTCACCTTGAGGGCGATTGATAATGTCATTGAAAAGTTGTCCCACCTGGTTCTCAAGATTTTGAATCGACATCTCCTGACTATTCGTCTGCTCCTCAATCAAAACCATGAACTTAGAAATAAGTCCCTCCAAGTTTAAAATCCTTTCTTCTTCATGATTAGGAGCTTGAACTGGTAATTCAGGAGCGTATGATTGGCTTGGAGCAAAGGGTTGGGCTAGATTGTCATCGCTACATGAAAACTTTAGCGGATTCCCCCAGACATGATGATAATTACTGGAATATTCATAATTATTAGGGTAATCGTCAAAGTTGCCACTATATTGTACCGACTCGAAACTGATGGCACATTGATGACTCGGATGGTTTCCACCGCAATACTCACATATTACCGCTACACTTTGAATAAGTTGTGCTGATGAAGCGTTAATATTCCTCAAAAGTGTCCCAAATTGTGCTGATAATTCATCGAGTCCATAATTCTCTGCCTCCCTTGGCCGAGTCATTCTCGAATATGGCCAATGATAGTCATAGTTGTCCATGGTACCTGAAAAAAGAATTAGACTAGAGAGAGAAATAAAATAAAAAAAAAATTTAAATTAAGATTAATTTGATTGAAATTAATAATGACAAAATATTAAACTAATTTTCCCCGGCAGCGGCGCCAAAAACTTGTTGCCTAATTTTTTAATAGCACTTTAACACGCAAGTATACGCGTTCAATTGTAATATTTGGCAAACAAGGATATCGTTCCCACTAGGAAACAGACTAATATTTATACTAATTCCAATGCAATTAATCCTATTTTAAACTACGAAATATTGTTTATGATTTGAAAATTAAACTTAACAAGACTAATAATTAAAATCAGAATTTCACAAGAATAATTACAGATATAACAGGTTAAGATTACAACTTCCCTTAGTATTTCATTTAAACCAATTCACTTCCCATTTAAATCAATTAATTAATGTGAATCATTATCCAAGAATGCTTTATAAAATTCACGCAGTTTTTCCAAAACACGTGAACAAATCCTCCTAACTCCAATCCTTAAGACACAGAATTACAAGGAACACCCCAGTTAATCAACTCACTATATTCCTATGTGAGTCAAGTTAATTAGGGTTTAACGCACAAATTCTTTCAATGGATACAAAAGACACATAGGTATATTCCTATCCTACATGCTAATCATATTAACCCTATTCAGATTATATGAACATATGTTATCATATCCAGATCTCAATCTATACTCCATCTTCCAATTTTATATAGATTATCATAGTAATTGCTGGCCAACCAATTAATTAATAAGCAAAAGATATAATAAACAATTCAATAAAAACCAACTTTCATTCAATAGGAAGGTTCAATTTAAACTACATACCAAGTTTCGTTGCAATCTTAATGAAAATTTAGTTCATAATCATAATAAATAAAAACATCATCCAGAGTAATAATCCAAACATCCCAGATAATTACAAAAGATAAAATTAGAGAAGAGAAGAAGAAACTCTGAATTTGCTCCAACACTCTCTCTTTGATCTTTAGTCCTTGCAATTCTCCTTCGTGTTTTCCTTCGTTGTTCCCTCTGCAATTCCCTTGAAAAAATTAATTGATACGTCTTTTCTAAAGTCTCCTCCTATTTGTATTAGTCTCCCACCTCATTCAGATTCCTTTTTGGCTTCAAAAACCCACTTGGCAGTAGAAAACCCTCCTTTTTGCCGCACATGAGCGCCTAGGCGCTCAATCCAGGCCATTTCCAAGCGCCCAGGTGCTTGACCAGGACCACGTAATTATAAAAATGCCATTCAGCTTTAATTTTAATGATTTTTGACCTTTTTCTTCTCCGAAATGACCAATTTGTCCCTCCAGCTCCAACCTACAAGAAATAAACACAAAACACATAAAAAGATACTAAAAAAAAAAAATTAAAGATAGTAATAATTAAGTTTAATAATATCGGATTCATAGGTATAAAACATACTCATCAGCCACTAAGACTTGTTTGGCAAAAAAAATCTAAATTAAAATTAAAGACTTAAAATTCTTAAGCCTTGTTTGGCAAAAACTAAATTAAAACTCTTTTAATTTATTTTAATAACTTATTTATTATATAGTTTATTGTCACACTTTATTAAATCAAATTACCACAAAATTATAATCTTCATTATAATTTCATTTAATAAATTAGCACATCACTTTTTAACTACTAAACAACATTATAACAATTTATTTAATTATTCTCAACTCTCTAATTTAATTATTAAATTAATTAGAATATTAACTCTATGTAACACAATAATTAACTTAGCACTCATTTACTTTAATTTACTTCAAAATTCAAAATTACTAAATTACAGAATATCAACTTAATTAACATATTATACTTAATTAAGTTAATTCCCCACAACTCATGAATTATTTATTTAATCAATAAATAATCAAATTAAACAAATATTTATTTAACAATAAATACAACAATTAAAATATTTATTTAATTCAATAAATATTTGAAATTACATGTAAAAATTCTGGATTGTTACAAAAGAAGTTTTCTTTAACCAAATCTTTCATTCATTTTTGTATTTTTGAGCATGTTGAACACTTTGAAAATGTTAATTAGTCCCATTGTTATAAACTAATTATATTTCTAGGATTGCAATGTAACCTAATGATTAGCTCATTTGAATTTCTCTCCTATTTATTATATTGAATCATTATGGAATGGGTTGTTGTATTTCATGCTTATTTATTGGTTGCTTGACAAAGGAATTGATATAGGTATTAATGGATATTGAAAAATGGATGTTAATATCTAACCCTAAAATACAATAACACTTGATATGACAATGCCTATGGAAATGTGAGCATATTTTACATAATAGAATAGACATATCTCTATTTGCCTTGTGTAACCCTTGAGATTAATGACCCTTAGTCTAGTTATTTTTACCATAGGAATATTGTGATTCATCTAGGTAAGGGATGTGCATTTGACCGTCGAAAGAGGCTTATGTGTACTTACTGTTCTCAGTTGGCTATTCCTATGATTTGTTAGTAAAGTGGAGAGTTAGGAGATTAGGCGAAGCATTATGGGAATTGTAATCCTAGCTTGACTTACTTGTTGCAACTCAATCTCTTAATTTACTATTTTAAGTATATAGTTTTTAACACACCATCTTTAATCACTTATTTAGATAAGACTGTATTGTTTCAATTTTAGTATTTGATTAGCTTTAACATTTTATCCTTGTGGGTACGACACTCTACTTTTCATTATATTTCTTGTTAACCGCATATACTTGCGCGAGTTTAGTGATCGGTAATCCAACCAACAAGTTTTTGGCGCCGTTGTCGAGGACTTAGTATTATTTGTTTATCAATATTAATACTAATTCAATACGATCTTAATCTGAACTGACATATCTGTTTAATCTTCTTCTCAAGTAGTCTTGACTGTGTATGCCACCTCGAAGGATTCGGAATATAATACCTCTTGATCCCGAGGTAGACAGAAAGTATAGACGACTAAGAAGAGAAAGAGCTCGGGACATACCTACTCCTGTTATTATGGCCAAGGAAATTCAAAAATCTTTAAGGGAATATGCTATGCCCCATATCGCAGATTTATAAGCGAGCATTTTAAGGCCCGCGATTCAAGCTAACAACTTTGAGATCAAGCCGGGCACCATTCAAATGATATAAAATAATGTTTAGTTTGGAGGATTGCCAAATGATGACCCGAACGATCATTTGATAAATTTCTTGGAAATCTGTGATACATTTAAATGAAATGGAGTGTCTGATGATGCTATCAGACTCTGACTATTCTCATTCACTCTGCAGGACAAGGCCAAGAGTTGGTTACATTCACTTCCACTAGGATCCATCACCACATAGGCTGACTTGGCTCAGAAATTCATGGTGAAGTTCTTTCCGCCTGCAAAAACATCCAGGCTCAGACATGACATCACATCCTTCGTCCAATTTGAATTTGAGTCTTTGTACGACTCGTGGGAGCGATTCAAGGATTTTCTGAGAAGATCCCCACACCATGGATTGCTAGAATGGCTTCCCATTCAGATCTTTTATAATAATTTATCCGGGTCTACTCGTTCGAGTATAGATGCCACATCTGGTGGGGCCTTCATGTCAAAACATCATGCAGAAGGATTTGACTTGGTGGAGACAATGGCTGCCAACAATTACCAGTGGCCCAATGATAGGTAAACACCTAGGAGAGTGGCAGGGGTGTATGAGGTTGATTCAGTCACGACACTAGCTTCTCAGGTTGCTGCTCTTACCAAAAGACTCGACACCATGGGAGTGAAATCAGTGCAAAACGTGCAAAGTGTCGCGTGCCATGTGAACTGTGTGCAGGGAGACACCCAACTGATCATGGTGCAATTAGCCCTGAATCAATTCAGTTTGTTTCAAACTATGGGTGGTAGAAAAATTCCAATCTTCCCTCTCACTACCATCCTGGACTGAGAAATCATCCAAATTTCTCATGGAGCAACACTAATAGCAACCAAGTACAACCATCTACCACCTGACCAACATATTAAAATCCTCATGGTTTTTAAACTCAGAATCAATACCAACCGCATCCACAAAGTTCTTATCAACCCCCACCTCCACAGGATAGGAAGCCCGGTTTGGAAGATCTCCTCTCTAGATATATTTCTCAAAATGAAACAAGGAGCAATAATCAAGAGGCATCCATCTAGAACTTAGAAGTCCAAATGGGACAATTGGCAACTACCTTAAATAGTCGACCTCCAGGCACGTTGCCAAGTGACACTGATGTCAACCCAAAATGGGATGACAAGGAACAATGCAAAGTAGTCACACTCTAGAGTGGAAGGACAGTAAATGAAACTGGTGGAGAGACTTCAACAATGAAAGAGAAAGTGGTTGAAGAGGAGACAAATGTGGAACCAATTTCTGATAAGTCTGGGGGAGAGGAGAATGCACAGGATGAACCTACAAAACCAACCCTTAAAGTTAGCATGTCTAGTTCGTCTATCCAACAGTTACCATTTCCCCAACGCTTGCAGAAACAGAAGCTCGATAAATAATTTTCAAAGTTTTTAGAAGTTTTTAAGAAGTTTCATATCAATATTCCATTTGCAGAGGCGTTGGAGCAAATGCCTAGCTATGTAAACTTTATGAAGGACATCTTGTCCAAAAAGAGGAAGATGGGGGATTACGAGACAGTGGCACTAATGGAGGAATGTAGTGAAATCTTACAGAACAAGCTTCCACCAAAACTAAAAGATCCTGGAAGTTTCACTATATCATACACATTAGGGGATCAGTTCATCGGCAAAGCCCTATGTGATTTGGGAGCTAGTATTAATCTAATGCCTCTATCTATCTATAAGAAGTTGGGGTTAAATAAGGCCAAGCCTACTAGTGTGACCCTGGAACTGGCTAGCAGATCTCTTATTTACCCGAAGGGGATCGTGGAAGATGTGCTTGTCAAGGTGGACAAGTTCATTTTCCCCGCGGATTTTATTGTCCTGGACTTAAAGGAGGATAGGGAGGTCCCAATTATCCTAGGTAGACTGTGACGCCCCCAAAATAGGTATACATCACCCATTCTGAGTCGTAAAATATATGGTACAGAATACAACTACAAACTTAATTATACAACTGTCGTGTAAAATACAACAAAACATAGCTGAGAGTTTAAACAAGAATATTACCTTCTAGACAATATCCACACTCAATGGAGTCCTCATTACAATTATTATTACATTATTTCACAGAATAGTGAGGAATACTAATGCACCATCTCGGACCATCACTCTGTTCCCTGACTAGTCCCAGATATATTCTCATTTCCTTAAGAGAACAATGAAAGCAAAGGGTGAGCTCAACTAGCCCAGTAAGAAATATTAGGAATAAGATAATGCAGAATAAATTATCGTTAGCCTTCAACAGTGTTAAACTGATAAAATATAATAAACATCAAGTTTAACTGCAGCAAAATAAGAAATCTATTAGAAGAGTCAAGTAGAGCATGATATCTACTATCTTCTATGATTTAAAAAGTTTTTCATCAACTTTATCGCTGAGACTCAGCTTAAAAAATAAACCACATCATCGAATCATCCCTGCACTACGGGCCAAGGATATTCATGTAATCATCAATGGTCATGATCATCCCAACAACTGTCCATCAATGCACTACGGGGCCAATGAGGACTTTTACTACATCAATTGTAACATTACGGTCATGATTATACCGAATAATCCATGGTTATAATCATACCAATCAATATTATATCTATGCACGCAAGCCACATACGACTTTTATCACAATATAAGCATGAGGACGATGACAATGATATAAGAATTCAATTAAAAGAAAGCACATGATAAATTTTTAAAGATTTATAATTTAACTTATCCAGAATTCAATAATGTCCAAATTGTCAACATGATACTGCTTTGTGGAGTAAAATTCAAGAATAATATTGTATCAAAAATAATTTGGACCGAAAAGAAATTAATTTTTGTCATGAATAATACTCCGGGTGAATAGTACCTGAGTGAATAGTACTCTGTGAATAGTACTCTGGCATGCAAAAATGCTCCGAATTCCCAAGTGAATAGTATTTGAGTGAATAGTAACCCGTGAATAGTTACTCGGTATGAAAAGTACCCCAAATCCTCGGGTGAATAATATTCGAGTGAATAGTAACCGAGTAAATAGTAACCCGTGAATAGTACCCCAGGTGAAAATATTGATATTTAATAAGAAAGTTCAGATCAATATCCCAATGAAACGATACTGGATGAAGCGCAAAACTCAAGGATATTCCACTAATTTTAGGAATTATAAAAGCAATACTTACCATAGTAAGTTTAGATTTAAGAATATGAAAAGAAATAATACACGAAACTGCAAATAGATTTTCACTGTCATGCGGTAGTCCACGTAGACAGATCATTACCACAATTTAATAACAATTGAATATGAAGGTTATTCACCAGGCATGCAGTAGTCTGCGTAGACAGGTTATTCCCACAAAATAATAAAGAAAGGAATAACGAAAAGATTTCACCATGTATGTGGTAGTCCGCGTAGTCAGGTTATTCCCACAGAATAATAAAGAATAGAATAACAAAAGGATTTCACCATGCATGCGGTAGTTTGCGTAGACAGGTTATTCCAACAGAATAATAAAGAATAGAATAATGAAAAGATTTCACTATGCATGTGGTAGTCCGCGTAGACAGGTTATTCTCACATAATAATAAAGAATGAAATAACAATCCATACGAGTATTGAAAGAAAATAACTCTCTTCATGAATACGAAAAAAATAATACCCCTTACGAATACAACAAATAATATCCCTTACGAATATAATATTTCTTACGAATACAAAAAATAATATCGTAAGTGAATATGAAATAAATAACACCCCTTACCTTAATAGAAGATTTGAATACTAAAGTAGGGTAGTAGCAGAATACTATTTTTCTTGCTCTCTATAGTTTCTCTCTCTAGAGTTTCAGTGAATTCGTAAGAAATAATGAAGGAATGAACTTCTATTTATAGGAAAAAGGACTGAATAGTAAATAATTCATGAACGACCCAGATTAATTCACTTTTAAACGAACGGTCCATATTGATTTACAATTAAAACTTAAAGCAACAGTCCATACGGATTTACTTTAAACCAGCGATCCATATTGATTTACTATTATAACTTTTCACCAGCGGTCTATATTGATTTACTATTATATCTTCAACCAACGATCCATATTGATTTACTATTATAACTTCAACCAACGTTATGAAAAATTAGCATATCTCCTCATGGAATAATAAGTCGACTTATAACAAACACCTCATAACAAACCCCTCTATTTATATCAAAAATTGAATAAATATTTACCATAAATCACTTATATTTAATAAACACATTTTTAATCTATTAACAATTATTCATCATTAATCTTATAACTCATAATATTTAACAATCAGATCATTCCCAGGAAAAATGAGGCTTTTCGATAAGGATTTCTCCCTATTGGCGCGCAATTAGGTGACCAAACCTCTCATCGATAGAACTTTTTAGATATTGTCAATATTGTAAATAATAATATGAATAACTTTGTCGCCTCAATTATTGATTTACTAATAATAAATATTATACAAATGATACTGTGACAATAATTGAATCAAATAACATCAGATACTATGCAACAATTATTGTAGCAATAATTGAGTATAACGGAGTGACTTCTCACGTAAGCATCAATAATCAATACCGTGTGCTACTATGCAACCACGCGTATTACTGTTCTTTTACCACCGGGTATTTCAATAGTTTAACGATAAAACTTTCGCCGTTATTTTTATAAAAAGATATTTCTGTCGTTTTCTAACTCCGACAGTTATTCCGTTGTGGGGTTCACCAATGATGGTCTCGTCGTACGAATATTCCCTGTTTAAACAAATATTCTCTGACCAATCAAATATTTTATATCAACTTGCTTATTTTGCAAAATTTTCACATATCACCCTTAACTTTAACCTTTTATCAATTTAACCATTAAATAAAATAACAATTATAAGAAAATTGAATACTTTCATTTCATAAAATTTGGGGTCTTACAATCTCCCTTCCTTATGAAATTTTGCCCTCTAAATTTACGTACGTACCTAGTATGCCGAAGAGGTGAGGATACCTTGTTTAGATTCTAACTCTTGAGGTATAACATTTGAGTATCGAATATGATTTTTCTTATCCTAGATTTTAACATGTATCTCCTCATACGTTGAATCTTCTGCTATCTCGTCTAGTTCAATTTAATAATGGGGTTCGGGTCGTCCACATATTTACGTAACATCAACACGTGAAAAATGTTATGAACACGCAACATACTTGGCGGTAAAGCGAGTCTATATGCCACAATTCTTACTCGATCGAGAATTTTAAATGAGCCAATAAAATTGATGGTTGAGATTTCCTCTCTTCATCGATTCTTGCTTTAAGAATAACGCTTTCTTGAACCTTCTTCTTCAGATTCATCAGCTTAGGATCTATAGCTTGAGCGGCTTTAACTTTATTGATTAAAGTCAGTTCTAATCGTATATTTGCTATCTTCACGTAGGTTCTTGGAGTCTTTAACTCTATCTCCATCTTTTATAAGTCGTACGAAATGGGTCTTTATGTTAATAATATTGCACTCGCATACGAGCTTCCACTCAACGCGTTAGCTACCACGTTCGCTTTTCTAGGATGGTATTGGTATGGTCGTAATCTTCAACAGCTCGAGCCAACGTCTTTGGCACATGTTACGTTCATTCTGGGTGAAGAAATATTTAAGGGTTTTAGAATGGGTTTAAGGTTAGTATAAAATTCGATTTAATGCTCTGGGGGTAAGCTAGGAAGTTCTTCAGGGAATACGTCATGAAATTTATTAACCATAGAAATATCATTCAAATCTGACGTATTTTTGTTTAAATCTGTGACATAGGCTAAGAAAGCTTGACATCCGTTTTTCAATAAATGAATGACTTTATGGCTTGATATGAAAGTGTTTGACTTTAGTGGTTTGGTTACTTGAATTCGCATGACAGGTTGGTTAGGAATATGAAAACTAACAACCTTACGAAAATAATCGATTTTAGTATGATGAGTAGTTAACCAATCAATCCCTAAAATCACATCAAATGCAAGTATTTTATAAGAGATAAGATCGACAGGTAATGTAAAAGTGTTGATTTGAATCAAATAGGATTTATAAATAGTGGTTGTAACGAAGGTTTCTCCTAACGGAGTTTCAACAGATAAGTCAAAGTTTAATTTCTCCAAAGTTAAATTTAAACGTTGAGCGTAAGGAGGAGAAATAAAAGAGTGGGTAGAACCGTATCGAATAAAGTATAGACTTCGTAAGCGTTTATGATTAACTTACCCATGATAACTTCGTTTGATTTCCTCGACAAACACTCTCACTTAAACTACCGACTTTGACTTATCTGGGATATCTTTTGGCGTCACCATCCCAGCTGGACTTAACTTTGCTATAGAGTACATTCCACCCTTACTTCGCATTCCTGATCCATGATTCGAATCATTACTCTCCGATCCATATCGAATTTGGGTTGACTGCTTTGCACAGGGTAATTCCGAACTCGATGTTGGACTCTCCCAATTACTGTCCAAAAAGTGAAATCAATTTAATCCATTTTGGCCATATTGGATCGGACGTCTTTTTCTACAATATCAATGCGTCGTACAGCTTTTATCCATGCATCCTCCATTATCATTCGTTCAGTTGTTTCTTCTTTCATTAGAACTTTGATCATAACATTCTTATATTCCAGCTTTAACATCTTATACTCTGCCAAAGAGTGCTTCTGTTCAAGCATCGCACATCGGGTAACACAATTTTGAATTGTTGCATCCCTTTTCTCCACGACCGCCTGCCGTTCTTCAGCCTGCTCTTCTAACTCATGAATACAATTTTGTAATATATTTTGATCATAAAGTTCTCCTAATAAATCCTCCTCTGGTTCCTCTTCTTCCTCACTCTCAGCTGCTTCCTCTGCGACTAGCTCTAGTGCAACTATTAGTTCTTCACTCACCACGTAGATATCTTTAATTTCTTCTTCACCTGACATCACATTAACCTGGTTGGTGATTAAAGGTGTCTAAATGGTCTCGTTCACTCTATTGTTAACATTTTCAGTTGCCATTCTAAAATACTGCCACAAAACAAGGGTTAATTAATATGTCACATATTACCCCTATACCCTGACCGACCAAATAAATACCAAATAAACTTAGGTAGGTCATAATAGCCAAGAAATTTCTCATCTCTCCCCTCCTAGTTCTAGTCTCACATCTCAGCCAGGGATCACATCCCTAAACTTTGATACCAACTGTGACGCCCCCAAAATAGGTATATATCACCCATTCTGAGTCGTAAAATATATGGTATAGAATACAACTACAAACTTAATTATACAACTGTCGTGTAAAATACGACAAAACATAGCTGAGAGTTTAAACAAGAATATTGCCTTCTATACAATATCCACACTCAATGGAGTCCTCATTACAATTATTATCACACTATTTCACAGAATAGTGAGGACTACTAATGCACAATCTCGGACCATCACTCTGCTCTCTGACTAGTCCCAGCTATATTCTCATTTCCTGAAGAGAACAATGAAAGCAAAGGGTGAACTCAACTAGCCCAGTAAGAAATATTATGACTAAGATAATGCAGAATAAATTATCGTTAGCCTTCAACAGTGTTAAACTGATAAAATATAATACACATCAAGTTTAACTACAGCGGAACAAGCAATCCATTAGAAGAGTCAAGTAGAGCATGATATCTACCATCTTCTATGATTTAAAAAGTTTTTCATCAACTTTATCGCTGAGACTCAACTTAATAAATAAATCACATCATCGAATCATCCCTGCACTACGGGCCAAGGATATTCATGTAATCATCAATGGTCATGATCATCCCAACAACTGTCCATCAATGCACTACGGGCTAATGAGGACTTTTACCACATTAATTGTAACCTTACGGTCATGATTATACCAAATAATCCCTGGTTATAATCATACCAATCAATAGTACATCTATGCACGTAAGCCACAGATAACTTTTATCATAATATAAGCATGGGAATGATGACAATGATATAAGAATTCAATTAAAAGAAAACAAAGGATAAATTTTTAAAGATTTATAATTTAACTTATCCAAAATTCAATAATGTCCAAATTGTCAACATGATACTGCTTTATGGATTAAATTTAAGAATAATATTGTATCAAAAATGATTTGGACCGAACAGAAATCAATTTTTGTGATGAATAGTACTCCGGGTGAATAGCACTTGAGTGAATAGTACCCTGTGAATAGTACTTCAAGAATAGTACCCCGTGAATAGTACCCCGTCATGCAAAAATGCCCCGAATACCCGAGTGATTAATACCCGAGTGAATAGTAACTTGTGAATAGTAACTCGATATGAAAAGTACCCCGAATTTTCGGGTGAATAATATTCGAGTGAATAGTAATCGTGTGAATAGTAACCCATGAATAATATCCCGGGTGAAAATATTGATATTTAATAAGAAAGTTCAGATCAAATTCCAATGAAACGATATTGGATGAAGCGCAAAACTCAAGGATATTCAACTAATTTCAGGAATTATAGAAGCAATACTTACTATAGTAAGTTTAGATTTAAGAATATGAAAAGAAATAATATACGAAACTGCAAATAGATTTTCACTGCCATGCGGTAATCCGCGTAGACAGGTCATTTCCATAATTTAATGACAACTGAATACGAAGGGTTATTCGCTAGGCATGCGGTAGTCCACGTAGACAGGTTATTCCCACAGAATAATAAAGAATGTAATAACAAAAAGATTTTACCATGCATGCGGTAGTCCGCGTAGACAGGTTATTCCCACAGAATAAAAAAGAATGGAATAACAAAAGGATTTCATCATGCATGCGGTAGTCCGAGTAGACAGGTTATTCCAACAGAATAATAAAGAATAAAATATCGAAAAGATTTTACCATGCATGCGGTAGTCCGCATAGACAGGTTATTCCTACAGAATAATAAAGAATGGAATAACAACCCTTACGAGTATTGAAAGAAAATAACTCTCTTCATGAATACGAAAGAAATAATACCCCTTAAGAATACAACAAATAATATTCCTTACGAATAAAATATTTCTTACGAATATGAAAAATAATATCGTAAATGAATATGAAATAAATAACACCCCTTACCTTAATAAAAGATTTGAATACTAAAGTTGGGTAGTAGCAGAATACTCTTCTTCTTGTTCTCTATAGTTTTTCTCTCTAGAGTTTTAGTAAATTCGTAAGAAATAATGAAAGAATGAGCTTCTATTTATAGGAAAAAGGACTGAATAGTAACTAATTCATGAACGGTCCAGATTAATTCACTTTTAAACGAACGGTCCATATTGATTTACAATTAAAACTTAAAGCAACGGTCCATACGGATTTACTTTAAACCAGCGATCCATATTGATTTATTATTATAACTTTCCACCAGCGGTCTATATTGATTTACTATTATATCTTCAACCAAAGATCCATATTGATTTACTATTATAACTTCAACCAACGGTCTGAAAAATTAGCATCTCCTCATGGAATAATAAGTCAACTTATAATAAACACCTCATAACAAACCCTTTTATTTATATCAAAAATTGAATAAATATTTACCACAAATCACTTATCTTTAATAAACACATTTTTAATCTATTAATAATTATTCATCATTAATCTTATAACTCACAATATTTAACAACCAGATCATTCACAAGAAAGAGAGGGCTTCCCGATAAGAATTTCTCCTTACTGGAGCACAATTAGGTGACCAAACCTCTCATCGACAGAAATTTCTAGACATTGTCAATATTGCAAATAATAATATGAATAAATTTGTCGTCTCAATTATTGATTTACTAATAATAAATATTATGCAAATGATACTGTGACAATAATTGAATCAAATAACATCAGATACTATGCAGCAATTACTGTAGCAATAATTGAGTATAACTGAGTGACTTCTCACGTAAGCATCAATAATCAATACTGTGTGCTACTATGCAACCACGCGTATTACTGTTCTTTTACCACCGGGTATTTCAATAGTTTAACGGTAAAACTTTTGTCGTTATTTTTATAAAACGATATTTTTATCGTTTTCTAACTCCGACAGTTATTCCATTGTGGGCTACACCAATAATGGTGTTATCGTACGAATATTCCCTTTTAAAACGAATATTCCCCGACCAATTGAATATTTTATATCAACTTTCTTATTTTGTAAAATTTTTACATATCACCCTTAACTTTAACATTTTATCAATTTAACCATTAAATAGAATAATAATTATAAGAAAATTGAATACTTTCATTTTATAAAATTCGGGGTCTTACACAGACCATTCCTGGCAACGGGAAGGACACTAATAGATGTGCAGAAGGGGGAATTGATGATGAGAGTACAGGACCAGGAGGTAATGTGACGAACGAGAATTTTGTAAATTATTTTAAATATTTATTGAGTTAAATAAATATTTTTCGATGATTTAATTATTAAATTTAATAATTAATTGATGCAATTGTGGTAGATTAATTTAATCATATGTGTTACGTTATTAAATTAATGTAGAGAATTTTATTATTCAAGTATGTGATTATGTGAGCTTATTGAATTAAATAAATTATTTAATTAAGCATGATGTTATTTAATTAATGTAATTATTAATTAGAGATTTAATAAATTATTATTATTTATTAAAGAGATAATTAATATTGTGACTACGTGAATTTATGAGAAATTATTATATTTTATTTAAAGTAAATTAAATAAAATATTAGATTTATCTTATAAGAGTGTGACATTAATTAAACTATATTGTAAAGGTGTTATTAAAATAAAGAGTTTTAACTTAATTTGTTAAGCCAAACATGACACTAAGGGAGGTTATGGGCAGTTAACCCATGACTGGGTTAACTGACCATAATACGCCAGTTCTTTTATCGACGTCTTTTCTTTTCTTCATTTGTTAAGTCTGGCATAGCATCACAGAGAGAGATTTAGAAATTTTTGAAGGAGAGTGTAAGTTGTGTGAATTAAAGGATTAATTGAGAAGGTTTTAATTCTACTCATTCATACTCTAGGTAATTTTCTCCAAACCCAAATTCTTATTGCACGTCTTTTTAAGTTTTATGATTATGGCTTTCATATATTCTGTTAATCTCTGTGAAGTGAGAAATTGTGTTATGTTATATCAAATTGTGTTTAATTATGTATATGTTGCAAACCATAACATCAGTATTGTGAAAACATGTCGTACATATGTTATTTCAAAATAAACAGAGTACGTGATATGGCCATATGGCCATATATGTGATAATTGATGTATTGATTATATATTATCCCTAAATTTTACACCCTTATATTATTGAGCATGTTAATGCGAAGAGATCAAGCCTTAAACGAACGGATTCGGTGTTATAACGAATCCGTACGGCTAAATTATGTGTTTTGTTCAAAAACTTCAAGAACATCAAGAACAGTCCAATTTTACATGATTTAAATATGTGATTATATGTTTTAATGGGTTAAAATCACTTTATAGATGTTGTATTATGAATATACATGAACTATAACTTGTGGTTATGTCTAATTTTGAGTAGAAAATAAGAAATTGGGAGGAATTGACATGTTCTGCGATTTTTCGCGAACAGCCATTTCTGTGTCTGGTATGCCGCGCCGCAGCGCCGGCTACCAGTTCATTTTCTGCGCCGCAGCGCCACCGTGCCGTAGCGCCATGACTCGAGCCACGGCGCCACAACGCCGCAGCGCCGCAGCGCCAAGGGCCCGGCCACAGCGCCACGGCGCCGCAGCGCGAATCCTTAGTTCAATAGTGGCGCCGCAGCGCCACTCCCCAGAAAATTCAGAAATGTATTTTTAAAAAAAATGATTAAGTCTAACAATGTGTTAGTGGATTATTGTAATGAACATGTACACATGTTAGAAGAATAATGTGATGATAAAATAGATGCTTAGCATGTAAATAACATAATTACATATGATTTAAATTATTAAATTTCATAATTAGTTTGGTAATTCACGAAGTACAAATGATGTGACAAAGTAAAAATTGATTAAGTATAGTCAATAATCAAAGTAGACAACGAGAATGAGTTTATATTGATTAGTTAATTTATAATTAACTGGTATTGTGTATATGAATGGTATGTAGGATTTAATTCAAAGAACATGCTTAGTTAAAGTGTAATCTACGTACGAGGCAAGTATCCTATCCCTAACTCCATTCTATTGAGCAAGTTTCTTAACCCTACTTTTTATTATCTTTCAAGATTATTAATTACCTTGAATAAGTTATCATTTCTATTATTCAAGTTCAAGAATGATATTACAGATTATTTATATTGTCAAAGCATGATTCAGTTATACAATAATTGTTCTATTGTATACGTTTAAGGTTATTATTCAAATTGAATATCGTTATTGTTGAACCTTATTAGACTAGTGAACCTTATTGATTCAACTAGTCCATAGTTGATGAGCGTTCTAAATTTCAGAACCCTTGATGAATTTATCCAAACCAAACTTCCTTTGGTGCAGACTCAAATGTCAAACTGAGATGAACAACCCTGTATAGGGGATTATTTACGCTTTAGCGTTAAGATATTGTGCACAGTATGGTACTAAGGGCTGATCCCCCTAAGTACGAGAAGAAGGTCCATAGTCTTATGACTGTTAAAGGTTTCAAGTATATTTCTTGTTAACCTAGGACATAGTTCAAGGTCTTATGACCCTCAGAATTCTTTTGATTCTTGTTATTCATTCTCGATTCAAAAGTTGAGCTTTTATTCAGATGTCTTTGATTTATTCGCATGTTATTATAATGTTATTTCATTATTATACTTGTGAGCATTGTGCTCACTCTTGCTTAATAATAACATTGCAGTTAAGAATGAAAGAAGCGATGAACCCTCCACTAGTAAGGGCAAGGGCAAAGTTAGCAAGTGAAGAAGACTTGTTATTTTAATGGATGATGTATTTATGTTTAAGACTTATGTTGTTGTTTAAGACTTTTTTGTTTAGAATTCCGCATAGATGTTTTAAGGTTAGAGTAACCTGGGATTTATTTATGATTCAGTTGATGTAACCCTTAAGGGAAGAGATTTTATTATGATTTCTATCTATTGTATGGTTTGATATTATTTATGGGTAGATAGATAGATGATGCTTGTACAGTGAACACCAAATCCCGTGGAATCGAAGTACCCGGATTTGGGGGTGTCACAGGTTGGTATCAAAGCTGTAGGTTATGAACCTTAGGTGGGGGAACAACCTTAGGTAGTAACCTTATAGAAGAAGATAGTAATTGAAAACTCTTATCGAGTTCTAAGAAATGAATTTTTGAAATTCATTGAAGATAATAAAATACATTATGTATTTATGTGTTAAGTATGCGTTAGATAGTATGACTTTGTAACTAAAAGTTAAAATTTTGTTGTCAGGATGACGAATGTTGGAGAAGCTAGTCAAGCTGGGGAGGAAGAACCCCGATTACCTATAGTACCTATTGAGGAGGGATCTCGTGTACTTGTAGGACCGACTGAGGAGGAGCCCCGAGACGTTCATGTTGTTAGGGAACAGTTAGTTCAGAGGGTTTCATCTCCATTGCTCACCGTTGTTGGTCAGGAACATGAACCTGAGATTGATCCTGAGGAGGGTCCTGAGGAGGAGTTTGATGAGGAGGAAGAAGAAGAGGAGCTACCACGGTACACTGTTGATGCTGAGATGTATGACACACTATATGATCGTAACGTGGAGTTACAAGATGAGATTCAGGAATTGACTGAGCAAGCGACTGTTCAGCAGTCTACTTTAGAGGAGAAGAATAGAGAGATTGTGACCCTTCATACACGTTTAGGAAACGTGGAGTGGGATCTGGTTCATGAGAAGGGTCAGACCGAAGATAAGACCGAGGAGACAGAGAAGCTGAAGAAGGAACTGAAGGAAACCTCCAGAAGACTGAAAATAGCAGAGGAAGGATGGGTAAGAGAATCACATCGAGCTGATCGTGCAGAAAATGATAGTCGTGCAAAGAAGGCAAAGCTTGAAGACACGTACGCCACACTTAATCATGCGATGGATGAGGTTCAAGAGCGAGTGTTAAGGTACCCCATCCAGTTTGAAGGACTTCCATCGTATATGTTGGATCGCAGGACGATGTCTCGTATCATGAATGAGGAGCGTGGCAAGGCTATTGAGCACCTTGGAAGACAGGAATAGAATCTGTTTATTCATGTGAAAGACTTATATAGTTTTATGTAAATTCCGATGTGTTTATGAACTAAGGAATATGTTAATATTTGAATGTTTTAAATCCTGTGGATTCTTTATTCCAGGATAGATGATGTAAATAGCAGTATGCTATAGTTTAATGTTAAAACTTTTTATTTGAATGAAAAGATATCAAGTTGTTTGAGATGATGTGTTAAGTGATATGTTAAATTGTTGAGTAATGTCTTAACTATGTAGAGAAATAAATAAAGTTCTAATAAACGTTTATTTAACAGAAAAATGCAGCCAAGGAGAAGACAACAACGTCAACCGGCTCAGGAAGAGTCAACCAATAATAACATTAAACGCTAATCCTGTTCAGCAGTTGGTGAATCTACTGGCTGGAGCAATGAATAACCAACCGCATGCTCCACCTAGCGCAACGTTTAAGGACTTCAAGGCGGTGGGACCGCCAGAGTTCAAAGGTTCCAGAAACCCGATCGAGGCTCAAACGTGGGTGATGGAAATGGAGAAGGTTTTCGACGTTGCTAGGGTTCGAGAAGATCAAAAGACCATTTTTGCGACATTTATGCTGAAGTCTGAGGCTAGCTACTGGTGGCAGGCAAACAAGATGCGAGGAGGTGAAGGTGTAATTACGTGGGAGAGATTCAAAGAGATGTTTTTCGAAATGTATTTCCCAGCTAGTTCACAGAATCAGATGGAAGTGCAATTTCTGGAACTGAAACAGGAAAACATGAGCGTGCCTGAATACGCGGCTAAATTCGATGAGTTGGCAAGGTTTGCCCCGTATCAAGTACACATTGACGAGAGGAAAGCCAGACGATTCGAACAAGGACTGAAGCCTTGGGTATACAGCAAGGTATCAATGTTTCAACTTAACACGTTTGCGGGAGTTTTGGAAAAGGCCATTCTCGCGGAAGGAGGAAGTGATGCAGTGACTAAGTACAACCAAGAACAGAAAAAGAAAAAGAGTGAGAATGAAGGTAATAACAAGACTGGTGGAAGTAATATTGGGAATAATAATAATCAGAAGAGGAAGTGGACGGATAACTCGACAGCTGGAAGTCAACACAGAGGGCAGAAAAAGAAGATAGAAGCATGTACGACTTGCGGCAAGGCACATCTCGGAGTTTGTTTGAAGGGAAAGAGAGTGTGCTACAATTGTGGTCAGGAAAGTCACATAGCACCAAATTGTCCAAACCCAAAGAAGGGTGCTTGTTTCAACTGTGGTTCGAAAGATCATTTAGCAAGAGACTGTCCCAAGAAGGGATCGGGAGGATCAGGACAAGGAGGAAACCGGGGAAATAGCAGTGGAAATACCTTAACCATCACCGGACCACCTGCAACAAACCGACCAATCGCCAGAACTTTCAATATGACGGTGCAGGATGCAATCCAGTCTCATGAGGTGGTGTCAGGTATCATTCCGATCAATGAAATTAATGCTTACGTTTTATTTGATTCGGGTGCTACTTGTTCCTTTATATCCGATGACTTTGCTAATAGTTTAGATTTGCTTAAGGATGAATTGGAATATCCCATGATTATAGAAATTGTGAATAGAGAGATAATTCCTGTTAAGCATGTGTATAAGAACTGTAGGGTGGATATTAAGGGTAATATCATGATCGTAGATCTTATCCCTATTCGATTGGGGGAATTCGACGTTATATTGGGTATGGACTGGCTATCCAATTATGGGGCTGTAATTGACTGCCAAAAGAAGCGTATTAACCTTATGACTCCGTCAAAGGTTGTGTTTTATGGTAGCAAGTCGCCTAGACAAGCGAGTTGTCTGACGATGTTGCAGGCCAGGAAGTTATTAAGACAAGGCTGTGTAGGATATTTAGCTTACATAGTCGACAGTCGAAAAGAGAACCCGAAGGTAGAGGAGATACCGATTGTGAGGGACTTCGTCGATGTATTTCCAGACGATTTGCCAGGACTTCCACCAGATAGAGAAGTAGACTTTGTGATTGATTTGGCGCCCGGAACTGCTCCAATATCGAAGGCACCATACCGAATGGCGCCAGTAGAGATGAAGGAATTAATGGTACAACTACAAGAATTGCTGGACAAAAAGTACATTCAACCGAGCGTATCGCCGTGGGGAGCGCCGGTGTTGTTCGTGAAAAAGAAGGACGGATCGATGAGGCTGTGCATTGACTACAGAGAATTAAATAAGGTCACGATTAAAAACAGATATCCATTACCGAGGATCGATGATCTGTTTGATCAATTCAAGGGAGCAAAATACTTTTCCAAGATTGACTTGAGGAGTGGTTATCACCAACTGAAGGTGAGGCCAGAGGATGTACTGAAGACAGCGTTCCGAACACGATATAGTTATTATGAGTTTTTAGTAATGTCGTTTGGTCTTACGAATGCTCCTGCAGCATTTATGGGACTAATGAATGGTGTATTCAAGCCGTTTTTGGACAAATTCGTGGTGGTATTTATAGACGATATTTTGGTATATTCCAAAACCAAAGAGGAACATGAAGAACACTTGAGGTTAACATTGGAAGTATTGAGAAGGGAGAAGTTATATGCTAAATTTTCGAAATGCGAATTCTGGATCGAGAGAGTACAATTTCTTGGTCACGTAATCGATAAAGATGGAATTTCGGTAGATCCATCCAAAGTAGAAGCTGTGATTAACTGGGATCAGCTGAGAACGCCGTCAGAAGTAAGAAGTTTTCTTGGATTAGCAGGATATTATAGAAGATTCATACAAGATTTTTCTAAGATCGCAACTCCGTTAACGAATTTAACTCGAAAAGCTGTGAAATTTGTTTGGACGGAGAAGTGTGAGGAGAGTTTTCAAGAATTAAAGAAGAGGTTGAGCACAGCGCCTGTGTTATCTCTTTCGGATGATACAGGAAATTTTGTTGTTTTTAGCGATGCGTCGCATAAAGGACTTGGCTGTGTGCTGATGCAAAATGGCAAAGTCATTACGTATGCATCACGGCAGTTGAAGGATTACGAGAAGGGTTACCCAACCCATGATTTGGAGTTAGCTGCAGTTGTTTTTGCTTTGAAAATTTGGAGGCACTATCTATTCGGGGAGAAGTGTGAAATATATACGGACCACAAGAGTCTGAAATATATTTTTACACAGAAAGATTTGAATATGCGTCAAAGAAGATGGTTGGAATTAATCAAGGATTATGACTGTGAGAATTTATACCATCCGGGTAAGGCTAATGTGGTTGCCGACGCCTTAAGTAGAAAGGGTCGTGAGAAATTGATGATGTTGACTGCTCAGCAGGAGCTAATTGCAGATATGGAGAAACTGGAGTTAGAAGTGAAGTATCCTATGGAGATTGATGAGAAGCTATTTCAGATGCAATCTGGTACAACTCTACTAGATAGAGTGAAGGAGGCTCAGCTTCAGGATGATGAATGCAAAAAGGTAACATCGAAGATATCTGAAGGAACCGAACCAAGATTTAAGATGGATAAGGAAGGAATATTGAGATTTGAAAGAAGAATTTGGGTTCCGCCAGTACAAGAAATTAAGGAAGAAATTTTGAGTGAGGCTCATAGTTCAAGATATTCGATTCACCCTGGTAGTACAAAAATGTACCAAAATCTTCGACAACATTTCTGGTGGCTGAATTTGAAACGTGATGTTGCAGAATGTGTTGCCAAATGCCTAACATGTCAGAAAGTTAAAGCAGAACATCAGAGACCGAGTGGATTGCTACAACCGTTGGAGATCCCAGAATGGAAATGGGAACATATTACGATGGACTTCGTGGTTGGCCTTCCGATGACTCAGAAAGGCTACGAAGCAGTATGGGTTATCGTTGACCGACTGACGAAATCCGCGCACTTCCTTCCTATCAAAATCAAATTTAACTTAGATCAGTTGGCAAGATTATATGTGAAAGAGATTGTTTCGAGGCACGGAGTGCCGGTGTCTATTGTTTCCGATAGGGATCCGCGCTTCACATCAAATTTCTGGAAACGTCTTCAGGAATGCATGGGTACACAACTGCGAATGAGTACAACTTACCACCCTCAAACAGACAGACAGAGCGAACGAACGATTCAAACACTGGAAGATATGTTACGAGCCTGTGTAATGGACTTCAAAGGAAATTAGGATGATCACCTACCGTTGGTAGAGTTCGGCTACAACAACAGTTACCACGCTAGTATTGGTATGCCGCCTTACGAAGCGTTATACGGCAGAAAGTGCAGAACTCCGCTTTATTGGGATGAAGTTGGTGAAAGACAATTGCTAGGGCCAGAATTGGTACAGCAGACGGCAGAAATAGTCAAAGTGATCCGAGCACGACTGATAGTAGCTCAAGATCGACAGAAGAAATACGCTGATCCACATCGTAAAAATATCGAGTTTGAACTAGGTAGTTATGTTTTCTTGAAGGTCTCTCCTTGGAAGGGAAAGATCAGGTTCGGAAATAAAGGAAAATTGAGCCCAAGATTTATTGGACCCTTTGAGGTACTGCGAAGAATTGGAGAAGTTGCGTACGAGGTAGCCTTACCTCCAGCACTCGAGAATATCCACAACGTCTTCCATGTTTCTGTGTTACGACCTTACAAACCTGATTACAAGCATGTAATTGAATACGAACCCCTGCATTTTGAGAAAGACTTATCTTACGAAGAAATTCCTGTCCAGATTGTCGACCGAAAAGAACAAGTTCTAAGAAATAAAGTTATACCTTCTGTTAAGGTAATTTGGAGGAACCACAACGCTGAAGAATTACCCTAATTTATTTACTTAATTATTTGTAAGCGATTATGGGGACAGAATCTTTGTAAGGGGGGGAGATTGTAACGGGTCGAATTTATTGAGTCGTGATTCTGGGGACAGAATCCTTTTAAGGGGGGAAAGATGTGACGAACGAGAATTTTTTAAATTATTTTAAATATTTATTGAGTTAAATAAATATTTTTCGATGATTTAATTATTAGATTTAATAATTAATTGATGCAATTGTGGTAGATTAATTTAATCATATGTGTTACATTATTAAATTAATGTAGAGAATTTTATTATTCAAGTATGTGATTATGTGAGCTTATTGAATTAAATGAATTATTTAATTAAGCATGATGTTATTTAATTAATGTAATTATTAATTAGAGATTTAATAAATTATTATTATTTATTAAAGAGATAATTAATATTGTGACTACGTGAATTTATGAGAAATTATTATATTTTATTTAAAGTAAATTAAATAAAATATTAGATTTATCTTATAAGAGTGTGACATTAATTAAACTATATTGTAAAGGTGTTATTAAAATAAAGAGTTTTAACTTAATTTGCTAAGCCAAACATGGCACTAAGGGAGGTTATGGGTAGTTAACCCATGACTGGGTTAACTGACCATAATACGCCAGTTCTTTTATCGACGTCTTTTCTTTTCTTCATTTGTTAAGTCTGGCATAGCATCACAGAGAGAGATTTAGAAATTTTTGAAGGAGAGTGTAAGTTGTGTGAATTAAAGGATTAATTGAGAAGGTTTTAATTCTACTCATTCATACTCTGCGTAATTTTCTCCAAACCCGAATTCTTATTTCACGTCTTTTTAAGTTTTATGATTATGGCTTTCATATATTCTGTTAATCTCTGTGAAGTGAGAAATTGTGTTATGTTATATCAAATTGTGTTTAATTATGTATATGTTGTAAACCATAACATCAGTATTGTGAAAACATGTCGTACATATGTTATTTCAAAATAAACAGAGTACGTGATATGGCCATATGGCCATATATGTGATAATTGATGTATTGATTATATATTATCCCTAAATTTTACACCCTTATATTATTGAGCATGTTAATGCGAAGAGATCAAGCCTTAAACGAACGGATTCGGTGTTATAACGAATCCGTACGGCTAAATTATGTGTTTTGTTTAAAAAACTTCAAGAACATCAAGAACAGTCCAATTTTACATGATTTAAATATGTGATTATATGTTTTAATGGGTTAAAATCACTTTATAGATGTTGTATTATGAATATACATGAACTATAACTTGTGGGTATGTCTAATTTTGAGTAGAAAATAAGAAATTGGGAGGAATTGACATGTTATGCAATTTTTCGCGAACAGCCATTTCTGTGTCTGGTATGCCGCACCGCAGCACCGACTACCAGTTCATTTTCTGTGCAGCAGCGCCACCGTGCCGTAGCGCCATGACTCGAGCCACGGCGCCACAGCGCCGCAGCGCCGCAGCGCCAAGGGCCCGGCCACAGCGCCACGGCGCCGCAGCGCGAATCCTTAGTTCAATAGTGGCGCCGCAGCGCCACTCCCCAGAAAATTCAGAAATGTATTTTTTTTAAAAATGATTAAGTCTAACAATGTGTTAGTGGATTATTGTAATGAACATGTAAACATGTTAGAAGAATAATGTGATGATAAAATAGATGCTTAGCATGTAAATAACATAATTACATGTGATTTGAATTATTAAATTTCATAATTAGTTTGGTAATTCACGAAGTACAAATGATGTGACAAAGTGAAAATTGATTAAGTATAGTCAATAATCAAAGTAGACAACGAGAATGAGTTTATATTGATTAGTTAATTTATAATTAACTGGTATTGTGTATATGAATGGTATGTTGGATTTAATTCAAAGAACGTGCTTAGTTAAAGTGTAATCTACGTACGAGGCAAGTATCCTATCCCTAACTCCATTCTATTGAGCAAGTTTCTTAACCCTACTTTTTATTATCTTTCAAGATTATTAATTACCTTGAATAAGTTATCATTTCTATTATTCAAGTTCAAGAATGATATTACAGATTATTTATATTGTCAAAGCATGATTCAGTTATACAATAATTGTTCTATTGTATACGTTTAAGGTTATTATTCAAATTGAATATCGTTATTGTTGAACCTTATTAGACTAGTGAACCTTATTGATTCAACTAGTCCATAGTTGATGAGCGTTCTAAATTTCAGAACCCTTGATGAATTTATCCAAACCAAACTTCCTTTGGTGCAGACTCGAATGTCAAACTGAGATGAACAACCCTGTATAGGGGATTATTTACGCTTTAGCGTTAAGATATTGTGCACAATACGGTACTAAGGGCTGATCCCCCTAAGTACGAGAAGAAGGTCCATAGTCTTATGACTGTTAAAGGTTTCAAGTATATTTCTTGTTAACCTAGGACATAGTTCAAGGTCTTATGACCCTCAGAATTCTTTTGATTCTTGTTATTCATTCTCGATTCAAAAGTTGAGCTTTTATTCAGATGTCTTTGATTTATTCGCATGTTATTATAATGTTATTTCATTATTATACTTGTGGGCATTGTGCTCACTCTTGCTTAATAATAACATTGCAGTTAAGAATGAAAGAAGCGATGAACCCTCCACTAGTAAGGGCAAGGGCAAAGTTAGCAAGTGAAGAAGACTTGTTATTTTAATGGATGATGTACTTATGTTTAAGACTTATGTTGTTGTTTAAGACTTTTTTTGTTTAGAATTCCGCACAGATGTTTTAAGGTTAGAGTAACCTGGGATTTATTTATGATTCAGTTGATGTAACCCTTAAGGGAAGAGATTTTATTATGATTTCTATCTATTGTATGGTTTGATATTATTTATGGGTAGATAGATAGATGATGCTTGTACAGTGAACACCAAATCCCGTGGAATCGAAGTACCCGGATTTGGGGGTGTCACAGGTAACATTCAATGTCTTCAGGTATTTGAAGTATCCCGGTGCCTCTGAAGATTGTTTCCAAATTAATGTGATTGACAAATCGATGCGGGAAGTATTTTCTGAAAACTGCATGTCTGACTCACTTGAGGCTACTTTGACAGATGATAGTAATATGGAATAACCTACTCATCTTGAGAGTGCTAAGTGGTTGGATGCACCCCAGAGATCGAAATCGTTCCAGCGACAGTTCGAATCTCTAAATGGTCAAGAAGCATCCACTTCCAAGTCACTGCCCTCAATTATAGAACCGCCTGTCCTTGATCTCAAGCCCTTGCCGAGCCATTTGAGGTATGTGTAATAAACAGGAATTTCAAGCCACTTTATATATATGTACATTATTGATATTTAAAACTTTGTGTTCTATAGTGATTAAATATGTGATAACATATGTGATGTGGTGTATGGCTAAATAAATATATATACTATAGTTATGGATATATATATTTATAGATTTTATTAAAAAGGAAAGCTTCATAACCTAATTATGTAGGGTTTCGGCACAGAAACGCACAGCGGAAATTAAAATTTTAAAGCAATTTCCGAAACCCTAAAACAGGATCCATGCGAAAAATCAATTAATTAAGAGGTTTAGAGATTATACCGATTATGAAAACGAGAGTCTGAAATCGACTGCGCCTCGAATCTCCAACGCAATACAAACCGACTGCGTCTCTACGGTATCCACACGAACGCTCCGCGAATCGTCTTACGATCTGCAGAAGAAGGAATCGCGGTACTAGCCACCAAGGATGAGGATTTTCGGAACTATTTTCTCTAGTCTCTCTCTAAGAGCGGCTAGGGTTTTGTTTTGACGTAAAAACCTAAAGTCTGATATACATCATATATATAGCAGTCAGGAGGAATTAATCAAAACCTAATATTATTAAAATCCGAGTTTATATATATCTTAATTAAGTCTTACTTAATTAATATACATATATATAAATTATCCTATTAATTTAAATTCGTAATTTAAAATTATATCAATCATATTGACATATTTAAATCTTTACAATTTAAATTAATTTCCTTTTAATTACGTTCTTTGTGTGTGACCCTATAGGTTATTATTACGTTGGCAATAACCTTAAAATCATATTATAAAGTTATAAACAGTGAGCGGCATCTAGTAATGCATCACTGCTACCCAAGTAATAATAAGATCGATGATTCGATGCAACCTTTTCGTGACCAATGTTTCAATGTAATTTAATCCTTTTAACCTTAATATCCTAGATTAAACTCGAGTCATGGAATGTGTCATACTCTTCATAATTTAATCTGAGTTTTCTTGATCAATGAGTAGACTATATGAAACAAATCACTATTTGAGCATGGCCATGCATTTCATAGTCCTACTCAATCAAGAGGCCTATGGATATCACCTATAAAATATAGGATGGTTAAATTCCATCTAGATCACTCATATTACTCACACGATTCATAATGAACCCAATAATCACCTTTATAGTCCACCCTATTAAAGGTGACATTTGATGATATCAAAGTACATAAATTCTCGTGTAGTAATATAGCGGTTTCAGGTCGGAGGACCATTACATCATTGTCACTATGAGAATTACTAATGACACTTCGCATAATGCTCCATATAGAATTCTCATGGTGGGTCTGTCCAGTACATTGTTCTCTAACATGTACCTATGCATTGACTTAATATCTCATATATTTATGACCAATGAGATTTGGTCATCAGTCAATCCACATACTAGTCTCAATGCATCATTGTTGTCCCATCAACAATGATACTCGACTAGGGACATTTAAGAACAATGATACTAATTATAATTATATAATCTCATGTTCAAGTCACATACTTGAAACTATATAATTTGTATCACTATTCTAAGGAATTTTATTATGTTAACAATTATATTACGCAGTAATTAAAATCATAATAAAATCATTTATTTATTCAATCAACAATAATATCAAATGTTAAGCAATTACATCAAATTATTGGCCTCTAGGGCATAAACTCTAACAAATTATACATTAGGTGAGATAATTAAATAACCTAAAGGTTATGGTATTCAAGAATTGTTAGTATTTAATAATTATACTAACTTAAGAGATTAATTTTATTATCTCCAATTAAATAATTATTTTAAACCTAATTAAAGCAAACCTAATTAGGTTACGAGTTAAAGTTACATGTATATTAATTAAATTTCATAAGATTGGGAATAGAAACCCTAAATAAATAATTAGGGTAATATAAATTAGAATTGTTAAACTATGTTTATTAGATAGCCCAAAACAATTAAATGGGAAGCCTAAAAGAAATAAAATGCAAACCCCACTTGATTAAGGGTATTTTAGACATTTGATTAATCAAATTTGGGCATTAAAAATAAAAGTAAAATGAAGATTAAAGAGCAATAGGGCCGGCCTTGTGTCCATATGAGGCAAATTGATTTGCTAACCCATTTTCCTTAAATAGTTAATCACCTTACTTTTCTTAATTTCTTACACAAAGTACAATGCTGTCTACACCTCATTGGTGGGAAATCTCACTAAGCATACTTAAGAACAAGATAAGGGGTATTGTCTAATGGGCAAGAAAGATGTGGAGGATAATAGCTAGATACACTAAGTGTATCTATATTCTTGCAAGTATCCTTTTATTTCATTTTCCATTTCATTTCTTCTCTTCATTCCTTATAAGCTTGCAAAAGAAAACCAAAGAGAGAAAACAAGAGGGAGGGCTGAATTTAGGAGTGCAAGAAAGAGAGTAAGATTTGGTTCATGCATCCTAAATTCATAACCTACTTTGAAAGAACAAAAAGGATATCAAAGAAAACTAGGTGAGGTTATCTTCCATTCTTTTTATTCTTCTTCTTCTTTTATTTTGATTTTACCTCAAAATATATGGAAGTTATGGTCTAATACTCAAAGTACCTTAGTTCTACATGTCTTATGTGTAGGACTAAGTATCTTGTGTATTAGAATAGAGATTTAGAGTAAGGAAATGAGCATATGTTCTCCTAGGGGTGAAACCCTAGTTTATCTTCCACTAAATCTTGTATAACTCAAGTTTTACAACTTGGATTTGTGATCCATCGAAGGTGGGGGGGGGGGAGCTAGATACATGAGTTATCTAGTAAACCCAAGTGGTAGAACATAAATCTAGCAAATATTGAAGCCATGGAGACTGTTTTCCCCACAACAGTCTGCATAGAGAATTAAAGCTTTAAACCCTAAAAAAGTTATTGTCCCCGTTTTTCTTAAGGCTATTTCGAATAGTTTCTCGTCTTTTAAAAATTTGGAAAAAATCACAGAGGTACCTTATGAAGTTATCTACATGTAGGAAAAAGAACGGACACGTTTCGATGTGTAGTTTGTGTGTAATGGCTTTTACCGTAAAGGACTCCTAAATATTTATACTCGGATTCCTCACTATGTATACACTGAAAAATTCTGAAAATTGTACAGTATGTTTATATATGTTATGAGAGTGTACCCTGAAAGTTTTAGAATTTTCTGAGTAAAACTCGATTTATGAAAAATGTTACAAGATTCAAAGGTTTTGAGTACTTTAAAAATAGTAAACCACGTTCTAAAATTCCAAGAAAATTTGGGAATCATTATTGGGTCATACACTGTCCAAATCTAGAAAAGAAGAATTTTTGGAATCAGTTTGGTGTTTTTCCTAAAAATGATGAAGTTATGAATAAAAGGAAATAAATAGTTAAATGATGTCATAAATAAGGAAATGTGATTTTAATACTTGAATACTCCTAATATATAATATTATGACTATTTGAGGGTATTTTGGTGATTTATAATTAGAAGTATTATTTATGTTCTTTTATGGGTATTAAATAAGTGGTTTAATAAAGGGTAAACAATTAGAATAAATTGTTTATTGACCTAATAAATTATTAAAATGTTATTATGATATTAATAATATTAGAATCTGATATTTTTAAGTAAATAAAAATATTAAGATTAAAACTTTATTGAAATATTATTGAATAGTTAATAATATTTGGTTTAAGCATTAATAAATGATTAAAGTATTATTAAATGACTAATAATATTAGATTAAAATAATAATATTAGATTAAAATATTATTAAAAGATTAATAATATTAGATTAAAGTATGATTGGATGATGAAAATATTATTAAGTAAATAATAATATTCGAAATTAAATAAAATGTTATTAAAAATGTAATAACATTAGTAAATGAATAAAATATTATTAAATACTTAATAATATTAGTAAATGAATAAAATATTATTAAAAGCTTAATAATATTAGTAAATGAATAAAGTATTATTAATTGATTAGTGATACTAAAACATAAGTAAGGTATTATTAAAGTAATAATATTAATGCATGATTAAAATATTATTAAGAGGATTAATAATATTACTAAAATATTAAAATATTATTAAGATGTTAATAATATTAGTAAGCGAATAAAAGTGTTATTAGTGGACTAATAATACCAAGAGGTGAATTAAATATTATCAAGATTAATAATATTAAGTGAATTAAAGGTAGTTGTTATTTAATAGTGATATTATCGAGGCATGATAATATTTCTAAGAACTAAATGTAATATGTAATATCTATATGATTACATAATGTACTATTATGCTATGACTAATTGAAAGATTAACTATAGGTCTCTCAAAGGAAGATAATTAAACTACCTAGCGGATAGAATTTAATTGTGTAGCAAAATGCCTACAAACGAGGCAAGTTCCTTAACTCAAACTCGAGTTATTATTTTCAAAGCATGTTAGTGAATAATTATTATTGATTATTCACACCTATACTCATTATTGAGATTCACACCTTGTGCAATTGAATTCATATTCTATTATTATTTAATTGTGAATTAAATTAAAGTTCTTTCATTCGTGAACTGTTTATGAGATAGATCTATGCTAATTGTATCAGTTAGATCAAGCATGTCTAAATTTGTTAAATCAAATATGTTTTAAAAGATGTTCTTATTAAATTGATATGGTAAGAACTCTTGGCTGAGAAAAGGAAGAATTTGATTAAAGCATGATATCAATGCTGGATTATTAAGTGTTTATGCATATATCACGGGATATGAAAGGCTGATCCCCTTGATTACCAAAACTTATTAAAAGGTCCAGTTTAAATGTTGAGAACCTTGGCAAATGTTCATAGTTATTTCAAACCACTCAGTATATGTTATTCAGTTATTCGAATATTCAACTGTTGACTATTAATTCATGTTCCTCCACAATTTTATACTGTTGTTGAACATTGAAAGCGAAACTTCTTTCCAATCATGATATATCTCCCTTGTATATAAACTTGTTAAGCAAATTAGTTACTTACCCTTGCTATATCATGACATTTATTTCAGTTAAGGCAGAATCGTCCAAAGGGGATAAAGGAAAAGGGAAGGTTCAGGAGTAGATACTTGAAGAAACTTATGTACTAGTTTATTTTAAATGTTATTTAGTTATGTAAACTATTTATAGTATTAAGAGTATGTTTAAGTTAAGGTTAGCGAACCTTGGGACCATGTGTAAGACTTTATTATTATGATGAACAATGTATGTTTTTTTTTGTATTAGTAGAAAGTATGTATATTATTGAGGATCGTGAGCACCGAACTCGAGGTTAGAAAACCCGAATTTGGGGGTGTCACAAGTTGGTATCAAAGCTGTAGGTTATAAACATTAGGAATGCAAAACCTAGGCTATAACCTTAGTAGAAAACTCATATAGAGTATGTAGGTGATGGGTTGAGGAGATCCATCAAGTTTTAGTTATACTAAATAAAATATCATTTCATTTTATCAAGGAATATATTTTATTATTTGGTTTTATTTGTGGTGTTTGTAGGATATCTGAAGAACACTAGGGCAATCACTTAGTGGAGAAAGAGCCCACTGAGCGCGAAGTCACGGAAGAAGCCCCTCAAGGTCCTCTGATAGGGAATTTATTGAGGACAATCAACCAATTAGAAGGTAGAGTGGGAGAACTAGAGGCTGAAAACCACACACTCTAGTACACAGAAGGTCAATATAAGGATGCGACTTATCAAGCCGATATGGATGTAGCCGAACAAAAGGGAAAGTTGGATTAGTCAGAGTTGCAACTTAGGATGCTGAGGGTGCAACATCAGGCCTTGATTGCTGAGCTTAAGATGGAAAGGTTGGAGAGGACCAGGATGGATGAAGGATGGTATAATGCAGCTACGAGGGTTGACCAGTTGGAAAGTGAGCTACTGGCGAAGGATACCAGGATAGAGACACTGGGACTGGCACTTGATGCAGCCTACCAGAGCCAGAAGGGACTAAGTGTTAGGCCTCACGTGGAGATCGACGAGTCGAGCAGGGTTGTTCGACGTCGAGTGATGGATGAGACTCTTCCTGTGGTGTATGTGCATGTGGCTCAGCCAAACCACTAGTGTGGCAGTGAAATAGGCTAGATATTATGTATATAGATGCACTAGTACTACTTTTATTTATCAATTTTTATGATGATGTAAACCTCGGCATGTTTGAGGTAGTATGTGGATAGATTGTATTTCCTTTTTATGTAGGTAGGAAGGTATGACCTTAGTAATCCAATCTTTTGTGTTTCGAAATGGTATGGTAGCGTTTATAGTATTATACCGATTATGAAAAATGTAAGACATGAAAGTTGGTTTATGAATATAAATGTATTATTATTATATGTGTTTGAGAATTTAAATAGTAAATTATCTATTTAATGTTATGTAAATTCAGTAAACTGAATCAGTATTTTAGCAAACTTAACCCACTAATCGGGGAAGCAGAAATCCAAAGTTTGGTAATCTAAAACTCTCACATGATGATCATGTGATTGTTAGAATATAGTATTGCATTACATGCTAAATACTAATATGATAATAAAACCCGAGTAACGTGTTAGAATTTTGTTTAACTAGATAATGTCGCCCAGACGAGGACTACGGAACCAAGAGATCGAAGAGTCGGTTAATAATGCAGAGGGAGTTCAACCAAACCCATTGAAAGACTCTATTAACATGATGGCAGAAGCTATGCGAAATCAAGCACAACCCGCAGAAAATCAGATGGGAAACCAACTTGCCAATTTTAAAGACTTCAAGGTAGTAGGACCGCCGAAGTTTAAGGGAACAACAGACCCAATAGAAGCTCAGACGTGGATAAAGGAGATTGAAAAGGCTTTCATTATTGCTAAAGTATTAGAGGAGTAGAAGATAATTTTTGCTACCTACTTAATGAAAGGCGAGGCTAACTTTTGGTGGGAAGCCAACCAGAGCAAAGCCGAAACTGCAGTAGTAACGTGGGAAGAATTCAAGATGTTGTTTTTCGAGAACTACTTCCCTGAAAGTACACAGGCGAGAATAGAGATCAAGTTTTTGGAGCTGAAACAGGAGAATATGTCAATGTCAGAGTATGCTACAAAATTTAATGAATTGGCCAGGTTCGCTCCACACCAGGTGGACACTGAGGTGAGGAAAGCAAGAAGATTCGAAAATGGGTTAAAGATGTGGATCTATAGCAAGGTAGCAGTTTTACAAACTACGTCATTCTCAACTCTGTTGGAAAAAGCTCTCATAGCTGAAGGTGGGAGTGAGGCGGTCTCAAAGTACAATCGGAAGAAGAACAAGAAGAGAGTAGAAGGTGGAAACCATAATGTTAGCAGTGGTGGCAGCAATAACAAGAAACATAAGTGGAGCAGCGATGGCAGTAATTTGGAGATTCAGCAAGGAAGTGTGCAACAAAAGAAGTAGGTATGTGGGAATTGTGGAAAGGTTCACTCGGGAGAGTGCATGAAAGGAAAAATGGTCTGTTATACCTGTGGACATGAAGGGCATATCTCACCCAATTGTCCTAAGGTGAAGAAAGGAGGTTTTTTCAATTGTGGAGAAGCAGGACATTGGATCAAGGACTGTCCAAGGAAGAAAAGCACGGATGGCAGAAGCGGCAATAGGGGCAACAACACTAGGGCAACCAGTGGAGGAGCAGCCCAGTCAAACTAGCCAACAGCGAGGACCTTCAACATGATAATGCAAGATGTCGTGGCATCCAAGGAGGTTGTGTCAGGTATAATTCTGATCAACGATATAAATGCCTATGTGTTATTCGATTTAGGAGCTCCATGTTCTTTTGTATTTGATGAATTTGCTCAAAGATTAAATTTACATCATGAACTATTAGAACACCCAATGAATGTAGAAATAGCAAATGTTGATCGATTTCGCAATCAATGAATGCGTGCAAGTATACACGATCAACAAGTAATAAAGTGATAAGAAAAGTATCGTTCTCACGAGGAATGATTTAATAAAAATTACCAAGTACTAACTCTTAACCAAATCAATTTTATTTAAACAACTGCAAATTGTGATTTTTCTAACTAGGAAAAATAAATAAACTAGATTACTTTATAAATGAATTTCAAATAAATAAAGATCAAGACTACAATATCCCCAATTATGAGCTATAAACCAATTATCCAATTATCCCAATTATTACGCCACCTGAATTGTTAACAGGAATTCTAGTTGTTAAAAGCTCTTTCCCAAGTGAACAGATAACTTTTATTCAATTCAATTAATTCTGCGATATTCCTATGTAGAATAATTGAACCAAATCCGTTAAGTTCCAATTCTCAATTCGTTACATACAGTGAACAGATATTCCTATTTAATTCACGACCCTAATTATTCATCTCATGCAAATAATTAAGCATACATGTTATCATGTCCAGTTCCAACCCTAGATTTCATTTCCCGAATCCTTCTAGAGTAACACGATAATTATTGGCCAAATAATTAATCAAAAATGCACAAGACATAATAAACAATTCACCTTGACATAAATAATTGCAATAAATTAGATAATTAATTCATAAGCATAAAAGGTTCAATTTGTAGTCTTAATAAAAGAAATTTAGTTCATTATCTTTGAATTAAAATCAAGAATCCACAACTGAATAAACATTAAAAGATAAAAGTAAGAGAAGAGGAGAATAGAATCTATTTTCAGTAGTCTTAAGACTCCTCTTCCGCTCCTGCTTTGAATCTTCAATGATCCTCAAGTTGCTTTAATCTCCAACAATCCAATATAAACTAGGGTTTATGTTCTAATCTAATGGAGTATTTTATCTAAGCCAATCTATGTAATCTCCCCTTATTTTATGCCTTACATTATGTATTTATAGGCTACAAGTCTAATTTTTAGCTTAGGAACAAATTCAATCCAATTTGGGGTCAAAAGAGTGTCAAAATTCACCCCAAAACGTGTCCAAGCTTAACCAAACCCTTCCCCAGTGCCCCGATGCTGGGCAAGGCGCTGCAACACTTCATTCTAGCACCCCGGCGCTGGGCATAGGCCTTGTTTGGGAGCCCTGGCATTGGCCTCATTTTTGGAAATTTTCTACTCCGACGTCATTTGGGAAAAAGGCCATAACATTTTCGTTCGAACTCCGATTTCGATGATTCAAGATGTTTCGGAAAGAGGAGACGTAGATCTACAACTTTCATTCTTTAAGTTTTTTAAAATAAGGTCCGGAGCAATGCTAAAATTGGATTTGAATTGGATGTTATATAAATGGCAAGCCAAAAACGCGAATCTAGTCACCCCAAAAGTCGATCCAAGTAAATTTTGTCCCAATTCCTACAAAACAGCGTAAAACATGCATGAATAGACACAAACACTTAAAAACATGTAAAAGATTAAGCTTAAATGCATTCAATTATGGGTATAAAACTCACTCATCAAATACCCCCAAACTTAAATCTTTGCTTGTCCTCAAGCAAAAACGCAAAAGAACTAAAAATAAACAACTCACTCAATTACATGAATGCATATGCATGATCTACTTCCTAATATACCTAAGAACCCAGTAATAAATCAGTATGATATATAGCAACATGCCTCAAAGATACCAATAATACTCAAACAATATATATGATGCCCACAAAATAGGTATACATCACCCATCTTGGGTCGCCAGATACAAGGTACTGAATACAAATACAAACTAATTATACAACAGTCGTGTAAAATACGACAAAACATAGGCTGTGAGTTTTAATACAAATATTGTCATCTAGACAATATCCACACTCAATGGAGTCCTCATTATATTTATTATCACACTATTTCACAGAATAATGAGGACTACTAATGCACCATCTAGGACCATCACTCTATTCCCCGACTAGTCCCAGCTACGTTCTCATTTCCTGAAGAGAATAATGAAAGCAAAAGGGTGATCTCAACTAGCCCAGTAAGAAATATTATAACTAAGATAATGTAGAATAAGTTATCATTAGCCTTCAACAGTATAACAACTGATAAAATATAATAGACAACAAGTTTTAGATCAAAAACTACAGCGGAATAAGCAATCCATTAGAAGAGTCAAGTAAAGTATAAAATCTACTATCTTCTATGATTTAAAAAGTTTTTCATCAACTTTATCGCTGAGACTCAGCTTAATAAATAAAATCGAATCATCCCTGCTCCACGGCCAAGGATATTCATGTAATCATCAATGGTCATGACTATACCGAATACTCCCTGGTCATAATCATACCAACAACTATCCACCAATAAACTACAGGCCAATGAGAACTTTTACCACATCATTCGTCACATTACAGTCATGATTATACCGAATAATCCATGGTCATAATCATACTAAGTCCATCTATGCACGTAAGTCAAAGATGACTTTCATCACAATATAAGTATGAGGATGATGACAATGACATAATAATTCAATAAAACAAGTTCAAGAATAAATTTTAAAGATTTATAAATTAATTTATCCAGGAACCAATAACGTCCAAATTGTCAACATAATACTGCTTTGTAGAGTAAAATTCAAGAATGCTCAGAAGAATATTTCTATGAAAAGATACTGAATGAATCGCAAATATCAAGGATATTCTACTAATTTCATGGAGTATAGAAGCCAAAGCTTTAACCAACTGACTATAATAGAATATATGAAACTGCAAATGGATTATCGCCAGCCATGCGGTACTCCACGTAGACAGATTATTTCCACAATTTAATAAGGAATGAATACGAATGATCATTCACCGTGCATGTGGTAATCCACATATACAAGTTATTCCTACAGAATAATAAAGAATGGAACCAGGTCATGCGTAATCCGTACAGACAAGATATTCCAATAGAATAATAAAGAATGGAACCAGGTAATGCGTAATCCGCACAGACAGGATATTCCAACAGAATAATAAAGAATGAAACCAGGTCATGTGTAATCCGCACTGACAGGATATTCCAACAGAATAATAAAGAATGGAATATCAACAGAATTCACCAGGCATCCAATAGACCACACAGACAGGTTATTCCAACAGAATAATAAAGAATAGAATAACAGAAGAATTTCACCATGTATACGGTACTTCGCATAGACAGGTTATTCCAACATAATAATAAAGAATGGAATAACAGGAGCTCTCTTCATGAATACCTTACGTGTACAACAAATAATATCCCTTACCTTAGAAAAACTGAATACTGGAGTAGTGAAGTAGCATAATACTTTTTTTCTTTCTCTCTATAGTTTCTCTCTCTAGAGTTTCAGTGAATTCGTAAGAAATAATGATGGAATGAGCTTCTATTTATAAAAGAACTGAAAGTAGCTCTTGGTCTTAACAAAGGGTCAAAATGACTCTTGGTAATATTGAAGAGACAACAACTATTTGCGAAGGGGCAATTAACTCTTGGAACACTGAAGGGACAAGTTACTATTAAAACGTTAAACCAACGATCCATATTGATTTACTATTATAATTTCAACCAACTGTCTGAAATATTATCACATCTTCTCATGGAATACTATTGTACTCAAAAATGATTTGGACCGAAAAGAAATATATTTTTCAGGTGAATAGTATCCCGTGAATAGTACTTCAGGAATAGTACCCCGTGAATAGTACCCCGACACGAAAAGTGTCCCAAATACTCGAGTGAACAATACTAGAGTGAATAGTAATTGGGTGAATAGTAACCCATGAATAGTAACCCGTGAATAGTACTCTTACACAAAAAGTACCCCGAATGCCTGATTGGTCAATATAACCTCCAGACATCAATTATTAGCGAAATAAATATCGATTTCTACTAGCACTAATAATTCTCACATAATGGAACTATCAATTTCATCTTTAATCAACACGAACTTATTCATCATTAATATTATAATTCACAATATTTAACAACCAGGTCGTTCCCAGGAAAGAGGGGGCTTTCCGATAAGGATTTCTCCTCATTGACGCGCAATTAGGTGACCAAACCTCTACTTGACAGAACTTCTAGACATTGTCAATATTACAAATAATAATATGAACACCTTTGCTGTCTCAATTATTGATTTAATAATATATCATATTATGCAGATGATACTGTGACAATAATTGAATCAATAATATGAGAGATATGATGCAGTAATTACTGTAGCAATAATTGAGTATAACTGAGTGACTTCTTACGTAAGCATCAATAATCAATACCGTATGCTACTATGCAACCACGCGTATTACTGTACTTTTACTACCGGATAGTTTAATAGTTTTAACGGTAACACCTCCATCGTTATTTTTATAAAAAGATAATTCTGTCATTTTCTAACTACGACAATACTTCTGTTGTGGGGTCCACTAATGATTGTGCTGTCGTACGAATATTTCCTGTTAAAATGAATATTCCCCGACCAATCGAATATTATATAACCACTTGCTTACTTTGCAAAATTTATAAATATTACCCACAACTATAACATTATATCAAATTCACACCATAATATTCAAAAATATATTTCGAGAAAATTATTCTTTATTCATAAAAGTTGGAGTCTTACAACCTCCCCTTCTTATGAAATTTCGTCCTCGGAATTAGGGTACATACCTGGTATGTCGAAGAGATGAGGATACCTTGACTTCATCTCAGATTCTAATTCCCAAGTTATTTCATCCACATCGTGGTTTTTCCATAAAATTTTGACTTGAGGTATAATCTTGGAGCGTAGAACATGATCCTTCTTATCCAAGATTTTAACAGGTAACTCTTCATACGTTAAATCTTCCTCTATCTCGTCTGGTTCTAACTCAATAATGTGGTTTGGGTCTTTCACATATTTACGTAACATAGATATGTGAAAAATGTTATGAACACGAGACATACTTGGCGGTAAGGCGAGTCTATAGGCCAAAGTTCCTACTCGCTCGAGGATTAAAAATGGGCCAATAAATCGAGGATTAAGCTTTCCTCTCTTTCCAAATCTCGTAACTCCTTTCCATGGAGCAACACGTAACAACACATGATCTCCAATATTGAATTCCACGTCCTTTTGATGAAGATCAACATAACTCTTGTGTCGATCTTGAGAGGTTTTTATACGTTGTCAGATCGTTTGAATCTTTTCCGTAGTCATACGTACCAACTTCTGTCCCAACAATGTTGCTTCACCCACCTCATCCCAACATACTAGAGAACGACACTTTCTTCCATTCAACGCCTCAAATGGAGTCATGCCAATACTTGCTTGATAACTATTGTTTTAGGAAAGCTCCACCAATGGTAAGAACTTGTCCCAACTTTCCTTGAAGTCAAGGACACAGAGTCTTAATAAATCTTCAAGATTTTGAATAGTCCTTTCCGACTGCCCGTCCGTTTGAGGATGATATGCCGAACTAAATCGTAAATCCGTGCCCATAGCTTTTTGCAAACTAACCTAAAATCTTGAAGTGAATCTTGGGTCTCGATCAGAAACTATGGATACTGGTATACCATGCAATCTTACAATCTAGTTTATGTACATACTAGCAAGACGTTCAAGTGTATAAGTTCCTCATATCGGTAAGAAATGAACAGACTTGGTCAATCCATCAACAATGACCGAAACCGCATCTATGCCTTGAGAAACCTTGAGAAGACCAGTAACGAAATCCATGGTAATGTGCTCCCACTTCCATTCTAGAATTTCAAGTGGTTACAATGGACCTTTTGGCACTTGATGCTCCGCCTTGACTCGTTGACAAGTTAGACACCTTGAGATAAACCCCGCTATCTCTCTTTTCATATTGCTCCACCAAAATGTATGTCGAAGATCACGATACATTTTGGTACTCCCAGGATGGATTGTAAACGGTGTATTGTGCGCCTCAATCATGATTTTATACTTCAAGTCAGAATCGTTAGGAACACAAAGTCTGGAGTTGACTCGAAGTATTCCTTCTTCATCGATTCTTGCTTCCGGAATAGCACCTTCTTGCACTTTCTTCCTCATACGTATCAGCTCCAGGTCTATAGCTTGAGCAGTTTTAACTTTGTCGATTAAAGTCGGTTCTACTCGTATATTCGCCATCATCACATGGGTCCCTGGAGTCTTTAACTCTATCTCCATCCTTTGTAAGTCATACAAAATAGGTTTTTGCATTGACAATATCGCACTCGTACCCGCATATGACCTTCGACTTAATGCGTCAGCTACCACATTCACTTTTCTAGGATGGTATTGGATAGTATGATCGTAATCTTTTAACAGTTCAAGTCATCATCGTTGCCGCATGTTACGTTCGTTTTGGGTGAAGAAAATATTTGAGGGTTGTACCGGGGTCTATACAAAATTCAATTTCACGCTCTAGGGTAGGCTAAGAAGTCTTCAAGAATACGTCAGGAAATTTATTAACAATAAAAATGCCATTCAAAACTGTGACTCTCATCCAAGACTTGGATAGCACGTCACATTGATACCTATCAACTTGCCACCGTTATTCACGACGTCCCCTACGGATAGTCTGGCTTCAGTGCATTCCACAAAGGAAGTCACCAGCGAAAGGCTCGAGGCTCTTTACTTATGACTTGATATGACAATGATTGACTTTAGTGGTTTGGTTGCTTGAATTCACATAACAGGTTGGTTAAGAATATGAAGGCTAACAACCTTAAGAAAAGCATGATAAGTAATTAACCAATCGATTCCTAAAATCACATCAAAAGCAAGTATTTTCAAAGAGATAAGATCGACAGGTAACGTGAAAGTGTCGATTTGAATCAACAAGATTTATAAATAGTGGATGTAATGAAGGTTTCTACTAACGAAGTTTTAACCAATAAGTCAAAGTCTAATTTCTCCTGAGTTAAATATAAACGTTGAGCGCAAGTAAGAGAGATAAAAGAATGGGTAAAACCAGTATCAAATAAGGTATATACTTCGCTAGAGTTTATGATAAGCTTACACGTGATGACCTCATTCGGGTTCCTTTCTTTCTGGGAGGTCACAACAAACACTCTCCCTTGCACTACCGGTATTGACTTTTCTGGGACAGCCTTTGGTGCCTCCATCCCAGCTGGACTTGTCTTCGGTAAATGATAAAATCGGGCTAGGTGACCTTCTCTTCCACAATTGTAACATGCTTTGGACTGCATCACGCAGTTTGGACTGATATGTCCCTCCCCTACGCATTTATAACGTATGACCGGTTATCGTTAACCTTCCTTAACAACAGGTGCTGGTGCTGACGTCTTTTCATCATTGTTAAATCTCCTCTTCTTGAAATGTCCACTCTTATTGTCATGACCATGATTACCATCGAAGTGATTACCATTTCTGGCATGTTGATTCCCTTCACGCTTGTTGTCACCGCTTCGATGACTGCTACCACTGGTATTATCGACTTGTCGGCTGCTCTCTCTTGGTTGGGTTGACTCATTATCGCGCTCCAATAACTGAGCCCTATTCACAACATCTGAATACAAACACAGTTTATGAGAAATTAGGTATTGACGTATCTCGGGTTTCAAACCTCTTAGAAACATCCGCGCCATTCTCTCCTCATTATTAACCAAGTGGGACGCAAACCAAGACAACTCGGCAAACTTAGCTTCGTACTGCGCCATGGTCATATTATTTTGCTTAAGCTTGATGAACTCTACCTCCTTCATATGACGAATACTTTCAAGAAAGTACATGTCGTTGAACAGTTCTTGGAACTTCTCCCAAGACATCTTTAGTGCGATAGGTTGAGTACGCTTTACAATTCCCACCAGTAATCTGCCTCTGCTAGCAACATGAAGGTGGCAAAGGGAACCTTTTGCTTCTTGGAGCATCCCAAGAAATCAAATATCTTGTTGATCTGCTTTATCCACGTCTCCGCCTTAAGTGGTTTTGGCTCTCCAAAAACTTCGGTGGTCCCAGCCCCTTGAACTGCTTAGCGGTGACCATCCGAGAGTTGTCAATATTTCAACCCGTATTTTGGACAGGAGCCGCTCTCGCCTGATGTTGCATGAATTGCATAAAGCCTCTGAACATTCCATCGTTCACCATTTCATCGGTGTTACTGTTTATCGGAGGATTGTTGTCTTCCTGTTGCACATTATCTTGGGTATTAATCTGTGGTGACTCCACGATCTCATGTGCTTCATTGCTTATCTCAACATTTTCGAATGCCATTTTCCAATACTGCCACAAAACAAGGGTTAATTAACATATGACATATTATCCCTATACTCTGACCGACCAATTAAATAACAAAGAAACTTAGGTAGGTCATACTAGCGAAGAAATTCTCCATCTCTCCCCTCCTAGTTCTTGTCTCACATCTCAGCCAGGGATCATATCCCTAAGCTCTGATACCAACTGTGACGCCCCCAAAATAGGTATACATCACCCATCTTGGGTCGCCAGATACAAGGTACTGAATACAAATATAAACTAATTATAGAACAAACATAGGCTGTGAGTTTTAATACAAATATTATCATCTAGACAATATCCACACTCAATGGAGTCGTCATTACATTTATTATCACACTATTTCACAGCATAGTGAGGACTACTAATGCACCATCAAGGACCATCACTCTATTCCCCAACTAGTTCCAGCTACGTTCGCATTTCCTGAAGAGAACAATGAAAGCAAAAGGGTGAGCTCAACTAGTCCAGTAAGAAATATTATGACTAAGATAATGCAGAATAAGTTATCATTAGCCTTCAACAGTATAACAACTGATAGAATATAATAGACAACAAGTTTTAGATTAAAAACTACAGCAGAATAAGCAATCCATTAGAAGAGTCAAGTAAAGTATAAAATCTACTATCTTCTATGATTTAAAAAGTTTTTCATCAACTTTATCGCTGAGACTCAACTTAATAAATAAAATCGAATCATCCCTGCTCCATGGCCAAGGATATTCATGTAATCATCAATGGTCATGACTATACCGAATACTCCCTGGTCATAATCATACCAACAACTGTCCACCAATGAACTACAGGCCAATGAGGACTTTTACCACATCATTCGTCACATTACGGTCATGATTATACCAAATAATCCATGGTCATAGTCATACCAAGTTCATCTATGCACGTAAGCTAAAGATGACTTTCATCACAATATAAGCATGAGGATGATGACAATGACATAATAATTCACTAAAATAAGTTCAAGAATAAATTTTAAAGATTTATAAATTAATTTATCCAGGAACCAATAACGTCCAAATTGTCAACATGATACTGCTTTGTAGAATAAAATTCAAGAATGCTCAAAAGAATATTTCTATGAAAAGATACTGGATGAATCGCAAATATCAAGGATATTCCACTAATTTCATGGAGTATAGAAGCTAAAGCTTTAACCAACTGACTATAATAGAATATATGAAACTACAAATTGATTTTCGCCAGCAATGCGGTACTCCACGTAGACAGATCATTTCCATAATTTAATAAGGAATGAATACGAATGATCATTCACCATGCATGTGGTAATCCACATTGACAGGTTATTCCTACAGAATAATAAAGAATGCAATAAGGTCATGCGTAATCCGCACAGACAAGATATTCCAACAGAATAATAAAAAATGGAACCAGGTCATGCGTAATCCGCACAGACAGGATATTCCAACAGAATAATAAAGAATAAAACCAGGTCATGCGTAATCCGCACTAATAGGATATTCCAACAGAATAATAAAGAATGGAATATCAACAGAATTCATCAGGCATCCGATAGACCACACAGACAGGTTATTCCAACAGGATAATAAAGAATAGAATAAAAGAAGAATTTTACCGTGTATGCGGTACTTCGCATAGACAGGTTATTCCAACATAATAATAAAGAATGGAATAACAGAAGCACTCTTTATGAATACCTTACAAGTATAACAAATAATATCCCTTACCGTAGAAAAACTGAATACTGGAGTAGTGAAGTAGCAGAATACTTTTCTTCTTTCTCTCTATAGTTTCTCTCTCTAGAGTTTCAGTGAATTCGTAAGAAATAATGAAGGAATAAGTTTCTATTTATAGAAGAACTGAAAGTAGCTCTTGGTCTTAATGAATGGTCAAAATGACTCTAGGTAATATTGAAGAGACAACTACTATTTGTGAAGGGGCAATTAACTCTTGGATCACCGAAGGGACAAGTTACTATTAAAACTTTAAACCAACGATCCATATTGATTTACTATTATAATTTCAACCAACTGTCTGAAAAATTATCACATCTTCTCATGGAATAATATTGTACTCAAAAATGATTTGGACCGAAAAGAAATATATTTTTCAGGTGAATAGTACTTCGGGAATAGTACCCTGTGAATAGTACCCCGGCACGAAAAGTGTCCCAAATACCCGAGTGAACAATACTAGAGTGAATAATAATCAGGTGAATAGTAACACGTGAATAGTACTCCGACACAAAAAGTGCCCCGAACACCTGATTGGTCAATATAACCTCCAGACATCAATTATTATCGAAATAAATATTAATTTCTACTAACACTAATAATTTCCACACAATGGAACTATCAATTTTATCTTTAATCAACACGAACTTATTCATCATTAATATTATAATTCACAATATTTAATAACCAGGTCGTTCCCAGGAAAGAAGGGGCTTTTCGATAAGGATTTCTCCTTATTGGCGCGCAATTAGGTGACCAAACCTCTCCTTGACAGAACTTCTAGACATTGTCAATATTACAAATAATAATATGAATAACTTTGCCGTCTCAATTATTGATTTAATAATATATCATATTATGCAGATGATACTGTGACAATAATTGAATCAATAATATGAGAGATATGATGTAGCAATTATTGTAACAATAATTGAGTATAACTGAGTGAATTTTTACGTAAGTATCAATAATCAATACCGTGTACTACTATGCAACCACGCGTATTACTGTACTTTTACTATCGGGTAGTTCAATAGTTTTAACGGTAACACCTTCGCCGTTATTTTTATAAAAAGATAATTCTGTCGTTTTCTAACTACAATAATACTTCCGTTGTGGGGTCCACCAATGATTGTGCCGTCGTATGAATATTCCCTGTTAAAATAAATATTCCCCGATCAATCGAATATTATATAACCACTTGCTTACTTTGCAAAATTTATAAATATTACCCACAACTATAACATTATATCAAATTCACACCATAATATTCAAAAATATATTTCGAGAAAATTATTCTTTATTCATAAAAGTTGGGGTCTTATAATATATCCAATCAAGTTGAAGTCCATAACTCTAACCAGTTAGTCAATCCAAACATGTCATCACCCATGTTGTGCGTGTGTGCTTTTTAACTATTCTAATCACCCACAATTCAAGATAATCACATAACAAACTTCTTAGAAGAAAAATTTTAGTTTCAATTCAATTACTTTTGTGAACATGACAACTCCGGTTAAAACTAAGCAAATACCAAGTCTAAGGATAAATACATGATTTATTTCTACCTTTATTCAACCACAAGGGCATTTTTGCTCTTTCTCGTGTTTTATTCATTTTTTATTTTTCTCATGGTTGTGCAATGTCTTATTCCCTTAGGCTTTTCAATTCTACCTTAACGAGCTTTCGACCAACGACTCCTAGACCATTAAGACCATAGGGCGCTAGGTGTAAAGAAAATCCCCTCGGGCTTACTTACTCAAGTAACAAAGGCTACAAAACTAGACAAGCATACCACAGTATTTATTCATTTTTTTCTTCTGGATTTTCTATTTTTTTCCTTTTCATCATTTCTTTTTTTTTCTTCTTTTTCATTTTGTATATATATACCCCATAAATTCCCCCTAACTCAAGTTTTTACGTCATTCCAACCTTTACCGTCAGTTCACTAGTTTCCTTAAATTTTAACCAATATTTTCCCTCAGAAAGAAATTATGAAACCCTTGAACCAAGTGGATTAAAACAGTTAAACTTTAAGTGCTAACCGGTTACATAAGTTTTAGACGAGCTCAGATTATCATCATGATTAAAATTAGAACTCAACATCAATTATCAACATTGTTCAAGTTAACAATTAATATCAATCTTATCATAGGCCGAGCTAAGACCACACCAACCGATCGCACAAATTCATGCAAAAAAATGCAATTATACTACATGAACACATACTAATGCAACACATATATGCATATGCAATTAACTACCATGTACCCTAAAAAAACACAATGCTAACACATAAAAATAATGAACTACAATGCAAATAACTAACTATATGCAGTACGACACTACAATGCCCCCAAACTTAAACTAGACATTGTCCTCAATGGCTAAAATAGGAAAAAGCAAAGTAGAGGATTTTCCTGAAACTATAGCAATCTTCCTCCTTGTCCGCTATGTTTGGAGAATAGGCTAGGCACATGGAACAAATTGGGCACCACACTTGAACTTAACTTGAATAACCTGTAAACCATGATAGAAGCAATTTTATTAAATCTTAAATAAATGCAAATTCAAAGCTACTAATATAAAACCTAATAAAAACAAAAACTAAAAATTAAACTTGGGTTGCCTCCCAATAAGCGCTTATTTTATAGTCTCAGCCTGACTTCTTCAATTCTCTATCCAATTCTCCTTTGAAAATTGAGGAATCCTCCAACCATCAGTAGCAATGTCTCTTTTAGGAGGTTCCCATTAACAAAGGCCCTTGAATTAAAGTCACCTAGCATGCTCTTTGTAGATAGGTTCCCTATTAAGAACGTCCAACAACTAGTTATTTTCTCCATTATGTCTATGACCAGATTGGGGCATTGAAGCTTAGTAAACACAATGGGATCTTCCTCTATCTTCTCCTTTTCATCCCACCATGACTCCATAGTTGTACTACCTCTTATGTCACAAAGAGCTTTATCGACGACATGACTGCCAATTGGGCATGGTTTTACAAAACTGCCTGGATCCTTAAACTTTGGTGGAGAAGGTACATGGGACACTATCAAAATCGGCTCATCTTTGTTGGTACTCAAAGTTAAATCTTTGTCGATCTCCTTTTTCTTGGTCCCCAAGTCTCTCCTCTCTTTCTCGATATCATTTGGCACATCCGATTGCAGATTTGGTTCGGCCTCACCATCAGTCTTGGAATCCATGTCATAGAGCCAAGTGTATTGAGGATAAATGTTCGAGGCAATGATTAGTTGTTTCATTTGGTTCGTAAAATTTTGACTCGATATCTCTTGATTAATCCTCCTCTCCTCACATGAAGCTATGAACTTGGACAAAGTTTTCTCCAAATTTGAATGTTGTTCCTATTGTAGTGGAGGTGGACATGAGAAATCCGGTGGGTATGTTGGACTTGGAGCATAAAATTGATCTTAAAGAGTATGGCTCCATGAAAAATTCGGGTAATACCCCCAATCCTGATAATTGTTGTTGGGATAGACATAATTGTTAGGGTAATCACCACCATACGGTACCGGCTCGAAATTGGTGGTGCATTGATGACTCGGATGATTTCTAGCACAATAATCACAAGTAACCGCTAGACTTTGACGACGTTGCACTTCAAAAGCGTCTAACCTTCTCGAAAGTTTCTCAATCTGTGCTGACAATGCAGAAAGTGCCACGAGTCCATCAATCTCCGCTCCCCTTGGCTGAGTCATTCTCGTATACGACCATTGATAATTAAATTCTACCATGGTACCTGAAAAGAAAGAAAAAAGAGAAAGAGAATTAAGTGAGATAAAATAATAAAAAAAGATGTTTAAATTAAAACTAATTTGATAAAAATTAATATTGGCAAATATTATTAAATTAATTCCCCGGCAACAGTGCCAAAAACTTGTTGATCGATTTCGCAATCAATGAATACGTGCAAGTATACACGGTCAACAAGTAATAAAGTGATAAGAAAGGTATCGTTCCCACGAGGAATTATTTAATAAAAATTACCAAGTACTAACTCTTAACCAAATCAATTTTATTTAAACAACTGCAAATTATGATTTTTCTAATTAAGAAAAATAAATTAACTAAATAAACAAGATTACTTTATAAATGAATTTTAAATAAATAAAGATCAAGACTACAATATCCACAATTATGAGCTATAAACCAATTATCCAATTATCCCAATTATTACGCCACCTAAATTGTTAACAGGAATTCTAGTTGTTAAAAGCCCTTTCCCAAGTGAATAGATAACTTTTATTTAATTCAATTAATCCTGTGATATTTCTATGCAGAATAATTGAACCAAATCCGTTAAGTTCCAATTCCCAATTCGTTACATACAGTGAACATATATTCCTATTCAATTCACGACCCTAATTATTCATCTCATGCAAATAATTAAGCATACATGTTATCATGTCCAATTCCAATCCTAGATTTCATCTCCCGAATCCTTCTAGATTAACACGGTAATTACTGGCCAAATAATTAATCAAAAATGCACAAGATATAATAAACAATTCACCTTGACATAAATAATTGAAATAAATTAGACAATTAATTCATAAACATAAAAGGTTCAATTTGTAGTCTTAATAAAAGTAATTTAGTTCATTATCATTGAATTAAAATCAAGAATTCACAACTGAATAAACATTAAAAGATAAAAGTAAGAGAAGAGAAGAGAATAGAATCTATTGTCAGTAGTCTTGAGACTCCTCTTTCGCTCCTGCTTTGAATCTTCAATGATCCTCAAGTTGCTTCAATCTCCAATAATCCAATATAAACTAGGGTTTATGTTCTAATCTAATGGAGTATTTTATCTAACCTAATCTATGTAATCTCCCCTTATTTTATGCCTTACATTATGTATTAATAGGCTACAAGTCCAATTTTTAGCTTAGGAACAAACCCAATCCAATTTGGAGTCAAAAAAGTGTCAAAATTTGCCCCAAAACGCGTCCAAGCTTTACCAAACCCTTCCTCAGCACCCCGGTGCTGGGCACAGTGCTGTAACACTTCATTCTAGCACCCCGGCGCTGGGCATAGGCCTTGTTTGGGCGCCCCGGCGCCGACTTCATTTTTGGAAATTTTCTACTCCGACGTCCTTTGGGAACATATGCATAACTTCTTCGTCCAAACTCCGATTTCGATGATTTAAGATGTTCCGGAAAGAGGAGACGTAAATCTATAACTTTCATTCTTTGAATGTTTTGAAATAAGGTATGGAGCAATGCTAAAATTGGCTTTGAAGTGGATGATATGTAAATAGCAAGCCAAAAATGCGAATCTAGCCACCCCAAACGTCGATCCAAGTAATTTTGTCCCAATTCCTACAAAACAATGTAAAACATGCATGAATAGACATAAACACTTAAAAACATCTAAAAGATTAAGCTCAAATACATTCAATTATGGGTATAAAACTCACTCATCAGCGAATAAAGAAATTATCCATGTAGACCATATTCATAGGAATTGTTGTGCTGATTTGAGAGGGTTTAAGCTTAATGTGGATTTGATACCGATTCGTCTGGGAAAGTTTGATGTAATCCTTGGGATGAATTGGTTATCGAGTCACAGAGCGGTTATTGACTTTAAGAAAAAGTGTGTACACCTGAAGACTCCGAATAAGTCGAAGGTGGTATTTTATGGTAGTAAATCACCAGGACAATCTTGTTGTGTGACGATGATGCAAGCAAAGAAGTTGCTTAGGAAGGGTTGCATAGGTTATTTGGCTCACAATATGGATACTCGTAGAGTCGAGGGTGAACTGGGTCAGATATTTATTGTAAGGGAATTCGTTGATGTTTTCCCATATGAGATTATGGGATTACCACCGGATAGAGAGGTAGAGTTTGTTATTGATTTGGCACCAGGGACAACACCAGTATCCAAAGCGTCGTATCGTATAGCTCCGGCAGAAATGAAAGAGCTGATGGTTCAACTACAAGAATTGTTAGATAAGGGATACATTCGACCGAGCGTATCACCGTGGGGAGCACCAGTCTTATTCATAAAGAAGAAAGATGGGTTATTAAGGGTTTGTATCAACTACCGAGAGTTGAACATGGTCACCATTAAGAACAAGTACCCGTTGCCCAGGATCGACGATTTGTTTGATCAGTTGAAAGGGGTGAAATATTTTTCAAAAATTGACTTGAGAACCGGTTATCACCAACTGAAGGTGTGGTAGGAAGACATTCCCAAGATAACATTCAGGGCTCGGTATGGACACTTTGAGTTTCTGGTAATGTCATTTGGGCTGACAAATGCGCCAACAGCATTCATGGACTTGATGAATAGAGTGTTCAAGCAGTATTTGGATAAGTTCGTTGTCGTGTTCATCGATGACATTCTCAGAGACGGAGGAAGAGCAAGCTGAACATCTAAGGATAGTGTTGGAGACGTTGAGAAAGGAGAAGTTGTATGCAAAATTCTCCAAGTGTGAATTTTGGCTGCAGAGAGTGCAATTTTTGGGGCATGTTATCTACAAGGATGGTGTTTCGATGGATCCAGGAAAGGTAGAAGCAGTTATCAACTGGGAGCAGCTGAAGATGCCAACATAAATTAGGAGTTTCTTGGGATTAGCAGGATACTATCGGAGATTTATCCAGGATTTTTTGAAGATAGCATTGCCGTTGACCAATCTTACTAGAAAGATGATGATGTTCATTTGGACGGAGAAATGCGAGGAGAGTTTCCTGGAACTGAAGAAGAGGCTTAGTCAAGCACCTGTGTTGGCTTTACTAGATGACACGGGAGGATTTGTAGTGTATAGTGAAGCATCACACAAGGGTCTTGGCTGTGTGCTGATGCAGCATGACAAGCTCATTGCGTATGCTTCACGTCAGTTGAAGAACTATGAGAAGGGTTATCCAACTCATGACCTAGAGTTAGCAGCGATAGTTTTTGCCTTAAAGATTTAGAGGCATTATTTATATGCTGAGAAATGTGAGATATATACAGATTACAAAAGTCTGAAGTATATCTTCACACAGAAAGAGCTAAACATGAGGCAGCGCCGATGGCTAGAATTAATCAAAGATTATGATTATGAGATTTTGTATTATCCAGGAAAAGCAAATGTAGTGGCAGATGCCCTGAGCAGAAAAGGCATGGAGAAGTTACTGAAGTTGACCATTCAAAAGGAATTGGTGAAAGATTTCGAACGACTGGACCTAGAGGTTAAGTATCCGATGGAGACCAACGATAAATTATTTACAGTGGCAGTGAGCCCGACTTTATTAGATAAGGTTAAAGAGGAACAAGAGAAGGACAAAGATTGCGACAACATCAAGAAGTGTTTAGCTGAAGGTGATGAATTGAAATACAAGATTGATGGCATTGGACTGTTGAGATTCGAATGACAAATTTGGGTACCTACAATACCAAAACTAAGGGAGGAGATTTTATAAGAAGCGCATAGTACGAGGTACTCAATACACCCAGAAAGTAAAAAGATGTATCAAGATTTGCATCAACATTTTTGGTGGCAAAACATGAAGAGAGAGGTTGCAGAATATGTCAGCAGATGTCTAACTTATCAAAGAGTTAAGGCAGAGCATCAACGGCCGAGCGGGTTATTACAGCCTTTAGAGATTGTAGAATGGAAGTGGGAGCACATCACGATAGATTTTGTGGTGGGACTTCTAGCAACGCAGAATGGGCATGATGCCATATGGGTGATTGTAGATCATCTTACGAAGACAGCTCACTTTTTACCGATCAAGATCAGGTATAGTTTGGACCAGCTAGCCAAATTATATATCAAAGAAATTATCTCGAGACATGGAGTACCGGTATCTATTGTATCGGATAGAGATCTGCAATTCACGTCGAGCTTTTGGAAGAGTCTTCAAGAAAGAATGGGGACACAACTATGGATGAGCACTTCTTCACGTCGAACTTCTTCTTCTATTTTGGTTTTACCTCAAAATATATGGAGGTTATGGTCTAATACTCAAAGTACCCTAGTTCTAAATGCCTCATGTGTAGGACTAAGTATCTTGTGTATTAGAATAGAGATTTAGAGGAAGAAAATGAGCATATGTTCTCCTAGGGGTGAAACCCTAGTTTATCTTCCACTAAATCTTGTGTAACTCAAGTTTTACAACTTGGATTTGTGATCTGTTGAAGGGAGGGTGCTAGATACATGAGTTACCTAGTAAACCCAAGTGGTAGAACATAAATCTAGCAAGTATTGAAGCCATGGGGGCTGTTTTCCCCAAAACAGTCCACATAGAAAATTAAAGCTTTAAACCCTTAAAAAGCTACTGTCCCCTTTTTTCATAAGATTGTTTCGGATAGTTTCACATCTTTTAAAAATCTGAAAATATCACAGAGGTACCTTAAGAAATTATCTACATGTAGGAAAAAGAACAAACACGTTTCGATGTGTAATTTGTGTGTAATGGCTTTTACTGTAAAGAACTCCTAAATATTTATACTCAGATTACTCACTGTGTATATATTGGAAAATTCTGAAACTTTTACAGTATGTTCATATATGTTATGAGAGTGTACCCTGAAAGTTTCAGAATTTTCTAAGCAAAAATCGATTTATGAAAAATGTAACAAAATTCGGAGGTTTTGAGTACTTTACAAATAGTAAAACACGTTATAAAATTTCAGGAAACTTTGGGAATCATTATTGGGTCATACACTATCCAAATCAAGAAAAGAAGAATTTTTAGAATCAGTTTGGTATTTTTCCTAAAAATAATGAAGTTATAAATAAAAGGAAATAAATAGTTAAATAAAGTCATAAATAAGAAAAATATGATTTTAATGCTTGAATACTCCTAATATATAATATTCTGATTATTTGAGGGTATTTTGGTGATTTATAATAAGAAGTATTATTTATGACATTTTATGGGTATTAAATAAGTAGTTTAATAAAGGGTGAACAATTAGAATAAATTGTTAATTGACCTAATAAATTATTAAAATGTAATTATGATATTAATAATATTAGAATCTAATATTTTTAAGTAAATAAAAATATTAAGATTAAAACTTTATTGAAATATTATTGAATGGTTAATAATATTTGGTTTCAGCATTAATAAATGATTAAAGTATTATTAAATGGCTAATAATATTAGATTAAAATATTATTAAAAGATTAATAATATTAGATTAAAGTATTATTGGACGATTAAAATATTATTAAGTAAATAATAATATTCGAAATTAAATAAAATATTATTAAAAATATAATAACATTAGTAAGGGAATAAAATATTATTAAATGCTTAATAATATTAGTAAATGAATAAAATATTATTAAAAGGTTAATAATATTAGTAAATGAATAAAGTATTATTAATTGATTAATGATACTAAAGTATAAGTAAGATATTATTAAAGTAATAATATTAATGCATGATTAAAATATTATTAAGAGGATTAATAATATTAGTACAATATTAAAATATTATTAAGGTGTTAATAATATTAGTAAGCGAATAAAAGTGTTATTAGTGGACTAATAATACTAAGAGGTGAATTAAATATTATCAAGAGTAATAATATTAAGTGAATTAAAGGTAATTGTTATTTAATAGTGATATTATCGAGGCATGATAATATTTCTAAGAACTAAATGTAATATGTAATATCTATGTGATTACATAATGTAATGTTATGCTATAGCTAATTAAAAGATTAACTATAGGTCTCTCAAAGGAAGATAATTAAACTGCCTAGCGGATAGAATTTAATTGCGTAGCAATAGCCTACAAATGAGGCAAGTTCCCTAACTTAAACTTGAGTTATTATTTTCGAAGCATGTTAGTGAATAATTATTGTTGATTATTCACATATATACGGATTATTGAGATTCACACCTTGTGCAATTGAATTCATGTTCAATTATTATTGAAATGTGAATTAAATTAAAGTTCTTTCGTTTATGAATTGTTTATGAGATAGATCTATATTAATTGTATCAACTAGATCAAGCATGTCTAAATTTGTTAAATCAAATGTGTTTTAAAAGCTGTTCTTATTAAATTGATATGGTAAAAACTCTTGGCTGAGAAAAGGACGAATTTAATTAAAGCATGATATCAATGGTGGATTATTAAGTGTTTATGCATAAATCACGGGGTATGAAAGACTGATCCCCTTGATTACCAAAACTTATTAAAATGTCCAGTTTAAATGCTGAGAACCTTGGCAAATGTTCATGGTTATTTCAAACCACTCAGTACCTGTTGCTTACCCTTGCTATATCATGACATTTATTTCAGTTAAGACATAATCGTCCAAAGGGGACAAAGGAAAAGGGAAGGTTCAAGAGTAGATACTTGAAGAAACTTATTTACTAGTTTATTTTAAATATTATTTAGTTATGTAAACTCTTTATAGTATTAAGAGTATGTTTAAGTTAAGGTTAGTGAACATTGGGACCATATGTAAGACTTTATTATTATGATGAACAATGTATGTTTATTTTTTTGTATTAGTAGAAAGTATGTATGTTGCTGAGGATCGTGAGTACTGAACTCGAGGTTAGGAAACCTGAATTTTGGGGTGTCACAGTATGCCTATTTAGGGGAGTCATCCACCTTGCCAGTTATTATTTATGCATCTTTAGATGAGGCTCAAGAAGAGAAGCTACTTCAACTTCTTAGACAGTATAAAACAGCCTTGGGTGATCTATCTTAGATATTAATGTTGGGCTTGTATATAGCGCGAACATGCAATCAAATTACATAGAAGGTGTGGAAGCGCGATAAAATAAGAATTTAAAATTTTCATACAAACCCATCACCAAGATCATACTTTGTGCATAATTATCAATCAATAGAAAAGAGATGTAGATTAGATTCATACCCTTATAGAACAAGCTTCCTCAAGTACAAGTTCACCTCAAATCTTTTTCACGTTCAACTTGAATCCATCGGGTTTGATTCCTTCCTCTGATCAATGTTAGCCACCCAAGTGTTTGGCCTCTAGAGTTGATCCACCAAGGAAGAAGAAAAATTCAAGAAGATGGGTGTTTAGCAAAACCCTAGTTTTTCTATCTCTATAGAAAAGGAGGCGTACTCTTTAACAATTGGAATCACGTCTCTTGATATTTGATATAAGACTTCTCTTATAAAGATATCAGTTAACCCTTTTAATCTAATTAGAAATAAGGGAATTATTTAAATAATTAAATTCCTTTAATTAATTAATCTCCCTAATCTTATTAAGGATACTTAATTAAACTCTTTTAATTAATTTACCTCCTAATCTTATTAGAAATATATGAGAGTATTTTTATTAATTAATTCCCAAACCCGTTTAGGAATTAAATAATAATCATAGTAATAATAATAATAATAATAATAATAATAATAAGACTGCTCTTATTAATTTATATTTAATATTTCTAAACTATTAAATAATAAATATTAAGCTATTTAATTTATTTTATCACTATTGATTAAATTAAATACACTTAACTTATTATTACGATTATGTCATTTACTTCGTAAATAAATATTCTTTATTTTATGATGTGACCATTTAGGTTCTCCATATTAAATCGGTTGTGAATAAATCAATTAGAACAATTCTAATATCATTTAAATAAAAAAAAGTATACTATTAATTTATTTAAATAAATAATATTTATTATACAATAGGGATAAGCCTCCCTAGCGATTAACGACTTTTCAAATAATATAGATTTTAAAATTAATCATAAAAGAACCTTTGAATAGATAGTTACCGTATAATTCAATCCTTCCACCATATAATGTCCAAATTAAATATAATACATGGAATTACTGTCAAGTCTTATTTTATTTAATTATATATATTTCGACTCTTAAATGTACAACTCCAAATAATACAAATTAGAAATTATTCTGCCTTGGCCAAGGACTACTGGGTTGTCATTTATCGAATCATATAGGGCATTTCTCTTCCTTTACTAGAAGTGATAGATTCTTTTTTGATCATACATTAACTTCATGCACAACTTATTATATCCAAGCATACCATTTGATATATCCTAAGGGTCTTAAGGAATAAGTCAAAGCATAACTCATCATACACAGATACTATGATGATCTCAAGTCCAAGGATCACTTGAACTACTATCACTACAGGAATTCCTATTGACATGCAAGTAAAACTCCATTAGGTATTCCTTAGCAAGTCACGTTCAGTGAACTTATTCTCCAATAAGTACCTACATACTTTCTTTAGTGTCTCTACACAAATGATCATGAGATCAATCATCCTCGTCCAATGAGAAAGCAACGTATGTACCAATCTATCCGGATTCACTAATCCCCTTTTTTGTAATCCAACGATTGGGAACATTTTAGTTTTTAAACTATCTAAGAATTTAGATCTCATAATGATTCTAAAAGAAATTGCTTAAAACTATGAGTTTATCACATATTTTTAGAACAACGCCATATAGATAAATTAAAGCCTTTAGTAAATGAATACTTTTATTAATAAATAAATAAGATTGTTACAAAGTATTTGCTTTATCATCAACATGATTGACTTGTGTGCATACTACTTTCAATCTCCCACTTGCACTAAAGCCAATTGTCATGGTATCTCATACCATTATTCTCTAAGTGACGATCATCCTGTTGTTAGATAAGCTTCAGTAAATGGATATGTAATATTTTTCTTGAGAGTCCACTATCTCTATAGTGATTTCCCAACTTTCAATGATTCATCTAATTAAATGAAAGTGCCGCAACACATGTTTAGATTCAAGATGAGACTTAAGAACTATTCCTAGTTCTATAATGAACTTTTCATCCAAACAATCAACTTGCAGCTTCATTTACAACTATATACTTTGTCTTTATCACTAAACCAATAACTCTTTGCTGTTTGAAACCTTTTCAATTCACTGCACCACCATTTAAGGTAACACCTTACCCTAAAGTTGATTTTTTATCGTCTTGGTCTGTCTGAAAAACTTGAGTCTATTAAGCCCTCTAGTTTTAATTCAGACCCACCATGAATGTGATCACATCCTTAGTGTCGGTTAAGTACTTTAAGATGTTTTTCACTGTCTTACAATGATCTTCTCCAGAATATGATCGATTAACATCAGGTCTCGTACATTTCATTGCATACATGATTGTTATTCATGTGATCTCTCTTTTCAGGATTCTATGAGGACTATTAAGAGAGATACATTCTATGGCTCATTAACATGAGACATCTCTTGGAGTTTGCCATGTTAAACGGCTTTAGCATCAAATGAATATATATTTCTTGGGTTAAGCCGAGCATCCTTTTAAATCTATCTATATAGATTTGTATCCCCAATTAAGATACTTTTCCCAAATCATTCATTAAGGAATGTTTAGACAACTTTATCTTTACTGATTGTAGAATTGGTATGTCATTCCTTATCCGTAGTATCAACATATAATACTAAGAATGTCAGTACGCTCCCACTAACCCTTTTGTACACATAAGGTTTATTCTTGTTTTTTTAATAAAATTAAACTCTTTTGATTGTCTCATCAAAATGAATGTTCTATTTTGGAGAAGCTTGCTTCAATCCATTTTTCTAAGTGTCTACAACTCTTATCTCATTGTATGTAACTGGATCATCATCTTCTATGATGCGTACCTCATCATCATCTTCTATGATGAGTCCATACCTCCCAGGTATCTTCGGTACTATTTCAGATTTACGATTCGGTTGTGGTACAATAGGTCTATCTATAGGTTCCTATTATTTGACTTATAGTGCTTTGTGGTTCTTGAATTTTTTAAGATCCATTATCCTCCCACTAGCCTCTTCAATGATAAACACCTTTATCTTAGAAGATAGCATGTTTCGTAACAAACAACTTTTGCTAAGTAGGATTATAGAACATATACCCTAAACTTACTTTAGGATGTCCCATAAATCTGCACTCGTAAAATTTTGTCCCAAACTTAACCTTTGAAACCTTTTCACATAAACTTGACAACCCCTTATCTTAACATACTTGAGATTAGGAATCCTCCCTGTCCATAACTCTTACAGAGTCTTGGGGTCGGATTTTGAGGTTAACTTCTTTGTAGATATGCAACCATTTCTAGGGCATGACCCCAGAAAGATACTGGAATGTCAGTAAAATCATTATGGACTGCACCATGTCTAATAAGGTATGATTTTTCTTTTTAGATACACCAATCAATTATTGTGTATCAAGAGGCATCCATTAAGAGAAAATCATTTAAGATGATCTAGAAATTTATTGCACAAGTATTCTTTCCTCAATCCAATCGAAGAATTCTAATACTTTTCAATTAGTTTCACTTCTGAATTTCTTTGAACCATTCAAATAATTCACACTTGTATTTCATTAAATATAAATATTCAACTCTTTGAATGACCATCTCCTTTTCTTATACTAGTTTGTTCAAAAAATTATTTTTTACGTAAGTCAAATATACAAAATCTATTAAGTAATATTTAGTTCAATACAAAATATTATTATTATAAATAGAACAACAATTATTCTGAAATATAATACCAAAAAATTTGTTGTCTAACAACAAAATAGAAATAATGTTTTAATGAGAACTGAAATACAATAACAACTTATTGACTTAATAGACTTGCCCGTAAGCAGTGCTAAACAATAAGTTCACATGGCTAATGCAGCAACCTTTGCTTCATTTTCCACACATAGGATTACTTATCTTTGTTTAGCTTCCTACTTCAGCTTGGTTCCTTCATAAATCTATATTTATGAGAATCAGAGCCGGTATCCAATACCCAAGTAGAACCTTGACTTTAAGAAAGATTTATTTTAATCATGAATAAAATTGTATTTGTATCCGAAACTTCACTAAGCTTCTTCTGGTTAGCTCTGCAAGATGCTTCTCGTAGTTTCTTTTCTAGTGTCCAGGCTTATTACAGTGGAAGTAAACTCCTTTGCTATCTGTATCAGTTTTGTTCTTATTATCTTTTATTTTTGTCTTTCTATTTACCTTCTTAGAATCATTCTTCTTTTCAGAAGATCCTTTGGCCCCTACCAGTAAGACTTGGTCTTTCTTGGTTGGAAAGTGACTCTCAGCATTTTCAACATGTTTAGCAAATCAGCGAAGCTGATATCTATCTTGTTCATATAAAAAATTTATAACAATTGTGAGAAGGAGTCCGGAGTGACTACAAGATCAAATCTTAGCTCAACTCTCCATCTATGACAAAACCTGTTGTTTTAATTGTTCAATCAAATTGATAATGTTTAGGACACGTGTCGATACTGTATTATTTTTTATCATTCTAGATCGGAAGAGCTCCTTAGATATTCGATATCTATTAGTCCTACTTTCCTCACCATCAACTACTTGATGTGCAAAAATACAGTAAGAGCATCCATAGTTTCATACTGACGCTAAAGCTCGTTACTCATGGATGCGAACATGATGCATTGAGCCAACTGTACGTCATCTTGCCACTTTCTAAAAGTAGCAATATCTTCCTCAGAGGCATTGTTTCCAACCATTGCAGGGATATGCATATTAAGGACATAAGATAGCTTTTCAGCCATGAGAACTATTCTCAAATTCCTTAACCAATCCGTTTAATTCCGTCCTATGACGAACGGACTTTTGTAATTAATTTTTAAATATTTATTGAATTAAATAAATATTTTGTTGATTTATTTATCGATTTAAATAATTATTTGATCGAATGGTGGTAGATTAATTTAATTAATTGTGTCACATTGATTAAATTAATGTAGAATAATTTTATTGATCAAAGTGAGAATTTAATTGAGATAATTAAATTAAATGAGTTGACAAATAATTTTAATGTTGTTCTAATTAATTAAATAATTAATTGGAGATTTATTGACAATATAAATTAGGTGTTATATTTAATAAATGAGCATTTTAATTATGTGATGATGTGATTTAATGGGTAATATTGCCTTTTATTTAATTAAGTTAAATAATATTATTTAATTAATTAAGGTGTGACAAATAAACTATATAATAATAAGTGAATTAAAATAAATTAGAAAAGGGATTAATAAGCTAGCCAAACATGGCCTTAAGATCATGGGAGCAGTTAAGGTCATACTGCGCTTAACTGCTACCATGTACACGTCAGTTAAAATATACACATTGTTAGTTCATATTTCAAGTTTGAGAAAAATCACAGAGAGAGAAAAGAGAGAGAGACTGGAGAGAATAGTAAAATTGAAGAAGAAGGAGTTGGAGAATTAATGAAGACTCCTGCCATCTTGCTTAATCATAACAGAGAAATCAAGGGTAATTGTAATACCCGCGAATTTTAATAAATTATAATATTGAGAATAAAGATTGTTTGCATATTTATTTGAATATAAATATATATAGTATCGGCATGAGTTGTGATAATTAATTGATTAAGCATGTGATAATTAAACAATGTAGCAGAAGTGATGAGTAAGCTTGTGGAAATTATGCCTAGTGTGGCAAAGTGGTGAAATGAGAAAATACTAATTTAATTAAGGATGAAAAGGATTAAATTAATTATTACTATTAATAAATAATTACATAAGGTGATTGACTAATTCCTAATATTATGAATAATAGCATGTGAGGAGAAATCATATATAATAAGGTTTTTCATTCAATATAAGATGAGGTGTGACATTAGAATGTAAATAATTATTATATATGATAAAATTAAGCTTAACTTATGTAATTTATTAAGTTGTGTGAAAAAGTCTTATGTGACATCAAGAGGTGTGAGAGAGTAATTAAATGGGTATTTTAAACCTATAAGAGAAAATGACTTTGATTAAACAAATAAGCAATATTAAATGATTATCTTAATATCTATGTAGAATTGGAATAATGAATTTTATGGAAGGTAATATTGGTACCCAACTAAATTATATTCTAGTCTAGGGAAATATTATTTGAAATAAACCAATGTACATGGATTATATAATGCTATGTGTAATTTAGGAGTGGGTGTATATGTATTGTGAGTTTTAATACAAATATATGTAACTCTCATGGTGCCTCGATTACGACACCTTACAATGGTACTTTACATAAAAGTACAATCAATAACTGTTTTAGAAATTAAAATCTTTAGAAAATGCTCAAGAAAACCTTTGTACATTGGAGGCCATGCATCTAAGTTATGATAGATATCACATAACTCGAGAATTATCCTTGGTTGACCCAATAGACCCCAAAGAAAAATGAGAAGATTAATATCATATTCTTTCCAATGGTGAGTCTTTTCTATATAATTATCTCCATTGTCTCCAATTGAGAATTATATTTCAACTAAACCTCAAGATTATATAGGTAGTGCTCATAGATATAATCAGTAAGTGCATGTGCACAACCTTGTCTTATGATAACACGAAGTCGTCTGTCATTAGGCATCTTGTATGATGTTGCCTCTTTTTCAGTTCTGATTAAAGAGCTCTAACTCATGCAAGCATGCATGTGTCAACAAGTAATACAGAGTAAGTAGAGTATCGATCCCACAGAGAAAGTTGTCAAATTTAAACTACTATGCATCAATTAAATCATTGTATTTATATGCTTAGACTAATGACTATATTAGTGAATTACTCTAATGGAGAATATCATCTAAAATAAGACTAATAATGGAATAAATCAAATCTGGAAATAATGGGATCCTAACTTCATTTAATACTTCATCTAATTACCACTATCATGCAAGAAGTGTTCGCATATCACAGAAAAATAGTCAAGAGCACTAATAGAGTCATAGCCATTTTTCAATGCACTATGACCTACTTACATAGCATCCACAGATGATAGACTCCATGTAATTGTTAATATAACCAAAATCACTATATGTCTATATGAAATTGCAATCATACTGAACTTAAGCACAAGCCCTTATTTTAACTCACACGGTGAAATAGTATATGTCTATCTAGTTCACAAAATACACAAGCCATATAAAACAGTTCCATATTCGTATGCTATCATGATTACAATCCATACTTACATGTTCATTGTCAATTCCATACAAGTACTGAGACGAATGGTGATCAGGCATTCATACATGCAAAACAACCACAATAGAAATCCCATATGATATGCAAAACAGTCCTAGCATTCAAGCATGCAATTAAACTATATATTAAAATCCGTTAGAATCCCATAATGGAGTTTAGTTCATGACTGAACCAAAAGTCATTATGAGATCAAAGCAAAACACGGCTAATAAGCAAATAATTGAAAGATGAAGGATAGAACGATCAAACCCAATTGCTGAATATAAACCAATGTTAATGATCAAATCCTCATAAAATTCCAGCAAAATAATAATACTAATCCACAATGATAGAGAATCCCAAGAAGAATTGGAAGAGTAGGCGTTTTGGCTTCATTCTACGTTGGAATCTCCCTCAAGGTGTAAACCCTAGTTACTACGATGAAAATACATTAAAAGTTATCAAAGATACGTCTGACACCAGTCAGATCTCGTTTTTAATCAATTACAACCATTTTAAATAAAAAAATAAAATAAAACAAATCAACAGCTTCAGGCCTCGCGCTCGGCCGCGCGCCCCTCCGGTGTATATCTCGCGCGGACGCGCGACTTGCAGTAGGTAAAGTTGTCTGGCCGGGTGCTCGCGCGGGTGCGCGTCTCCAAGCTTGTCATGTCGCGAGGCTAGCAGTCTGTGTCTTCTGATTCTGCTGCTGCACTGATTTGCTCTACTGCTCCATCCTTTGTCCATCCATGCTTGTCCATCCATGCTTCACTTGATCCTCTTTCCATGCATATCCCAGCTTGTGCCTCGCCTTCATGCGTCCATTAGCCTCGTGCCCTCTAATACCACCAAAACAAACCATTTTCTGCACTTTTTCACGAAAAGGAGTTTTAAGTAAATGCAATACAAAATAACATGAAATGCACTAAAAACACACTAAAATGTACTTGAGATGTGCATAGTTCGCGTGAATTGATATTCAATAAATAGGTATAAATCCCACTTATCAAATACCCCCAAACTTGAACTGTTGCTTGCCCTCAAGCAATGCATGATAAATAACAATGAAAATGCAACTACAATAATATGCACTAAGCTATGATGCAAACTAGTCTCACATAGTCCCAGCCATAACAGAATTTTAGTCCAAATTGCCTCAGTGAATTATCCAGATCCAAGAATACAATTTCAAACCAAACTATAGGCATAATATCATACACTCAGATCATTCATATATGCTATAGAGATGTTGTGTGTGTGTGTGTGGTGTTCACCAAAACTTGACTTAAGCAAAGACTATGCATATTACATTGCTTAAAATAGAAAATTATAGTCTAAATCAAGACTCATGTATACTCATGCAACACAGACTGTTTCAACATATCAACACAAACTAAGGTTCAACAATGGGCTTAACTGCTTTATTGCTACTCACGAGGGTGATTTTTTTGCACTTTCCCGTGGTGTTTATTGCTATTTTTCTTTTCTTTTTCTCTTTTTCTTTTTTTTCACATGACTGTGCAATGTCTCAATCCATTAGGCACACTGCTATCCCTTAGCGAGCTTTCAACCAACGACTCCCAGACCATGAAAGACCTTAGGGCTCTAGGTGTAGAGACAATCCCCTCGAGCATACTTACTCAAGTAACCAGGGCCCCGAATTAAGACTAGCCACGTTATTGCTATTTGATTTTTTTATTATTATACATAGCATACCCATGTTTTCCCAAAGTTTGAATGTCAATGTTTCATACAGTCTAAGATCACTTTCCACATATTTCTCTTTTTAAAACTACATTTGCTATCAAGCAATGTAACACATACTTCTTATACCTACAAGTGATTGTGAACACATTTGTGCAAACCGAAAGCATTTAAATAGCAACATGAATTTCATCGTGTAAAACACTATATCTCAGCTCACGTTATCCAAAATATTCATGACTCTTTCAAAATTCACTATCATCATTGGCTAGACCAAATTTCCATAAAGCTAAACATTGTGAGACATGAAAACTAAAACATACTAGCACAAGCAATAATGACTAAAAATTAAAAATTTTAGCAAAATTTTATCTAACACATAAACATGCAAAATTAAAACTAAACATGCAAAAACTAAATGAAACTATATGCAACTATACTACTACCCCAATACCCCCAAACTTATCATATCCAATGCCCAATTAAATGAAGGTAAAGGGTACAGAAAACTCCCCTAATGATTGGCTGAACCACCCTCCTCGGGTGGTGAATCTGGTGGTGGATATGGCACTACTGTACCGAACTGAGGCCACTCAAGTGTTGTTCCCTGTAGTGCAAAAGCTTCGACAAGTGACCACGTGAGACCCGTAGCAAATTCACCAAAATTATCGTACATGGCATCGACTTTGCGCTCCAACCTTCGGAGCTGGCGATCTCCATGGGCAGCAGGTGCTTGCGTGGATGGGTCTGCCTCATCTGTCTGAGGGGGCTGCTGTGTTGTCTCTAGAAAAATAGGCTGAATGATAAAACCTAATCCTCGCGGATGCGGTTCACCACCCGTCCAATCCTTGAACTTAGCGATTGTGGCATGAGTGATGTCATGGCTCGGTTTCTACAGTTGTTCATTATTCCACGGGACTCCTTGTTGGGTACAAAGCATGGCTGCCACAGATGCATGCGGACTACTCCCAGTCGTGCTCCCCCGCCAATAACGTAGCATGTTCTGATGAATTAGGTGGTCGACGTCAATGTACGTGCCTTTAATAATGCCCCATAAAATGATAGTCCGCTTAGTGGTTACTTCATGCTTGTGAGCGAACGGAATTTATTTGGCACATATAAATAGATTCCATGCTTTGGCATAGCGATTCAAGGCGGACGCTGAAAAAGATTTTGGCTCGGTCATACCTGCCTTATAATTCCATTTGGTTCCCGGAATGCACAATTCTGAAATCACTAAGTCCAAGTCCGTCATCAAATGTGCACCTGTGACCCAATTAGCAGACCCAGTCGATGGTGTGTCAGTTATCCCAAACACTGCTCTGATGGCTGGGGGGCGAAAATCCACTTGTACTCCTCGAACCAGCGTTATCCCTCCTTTTATTTCCTCCTTTTCATTCGCGTAGAACTCTCGAACAACCCCCATGAGAATAGGCATAGGAGTTGCAGCTAGGCAAACCCAGCCGCGTTCTCTTATCATATTCCATAGTTGGCCTTCTTTCTTATCAGGTTTAAATCCATGTTCCTTCACAAACGATTTAGCCACGATGCGATAATATTCCTGTTGGGCGTCCAAACTGATAAACTTCATGTGGTCCATGACATCCTCGTCTTGGTTACTGGAGGATGATTCTGAGGATGAAGAGATGGAGATTGAACGTACTCTTTTTGGACCCATATACAGATGATAGTGCGGTAATACAGATGCTCTACTGCAGATGAGAGTACCCCCAAACTCGTTGTTGCACCACCCACGCAGAAACCCTAGATTTATATCATTGGAGAGAGTTGTGGTATGAGCTTTGATGAGAGCTAAGGAGTCTTATGAGTATGGGAGAACAGAAGAATACACTTATATTATGTCCCGTGAGAGGCCAAGTTGACCACAACTTGGCTTTTTAAACTTTAAAAATTCTCAACGCCTGGTGTCGCGCGCAGCTTTATAGAGGAATCCTTGCGCGGGCGCGTGAGTAAATTATTAGCTACTGACTTCCAGATGCGGGGCGTGATTCCTTAAGTTGTATCATGCGCGGCCGCGCGATGTAGCTTCCTGTACTGTAACATTTTTACCCCCAAGCAGTAAATCAGTGATGCGTGCAAATGAAAGTACCTACATGGACATGAATGCACAACATATAATTTATCAAACATGAAATAGAGATGATCTAACTAATACTCTACTGAATAGATGTAAAGCCCCCAAATTCGGGTACTTGAAACCCGAACTCGGTGCTTCACGATACCATTTCTATGAGCGGAATAATACTAATAATAATAACAATAATATAAAGATCAACTTAATTTACATATTCATCAGAGTCTGAATCCCAAGTACGCAACCTTTAAATATTCATTACAACCCATGATAGATAATATATATCATACTTGTCTTAATAATAATATCAAACTATTACATAAACTACCATAAATCTTATTTGGTTAGCGTTCCTTTTCCTTTGTTTCTGCATGAGCCTTCTGGTTCTTCACACTTAGCTGAAAATATTTAAATTAAGCAAGGATGAGCATTTGAGTTCCCAGCAAGTAATAACAATTATATATATAAGATGAAAGAATTTAAATGTTTTCTTTATACTACACTTCTACAACAAATCAATAGCTGTGAAGTAATCTGAACCGATAATAATAACATAACAACCCTCTTTCAAATTTTTGAAACTACGTAATGACTATAAATAGGGTTAAGGTGACATACTATGAACATTATTTTCTATTTTCGAAAAGGTTAAACAGAACTTCATCTGTAAACCGTCATAACTTACGGGCACGGGGGTGATCAGCCCGTTGTACCCTGCATTGATCAATACTACATGCAAGAACGAGGGTATCGTTCACTCTGTCCACCTTCGGTGCATAAAAAGTTTTCCCATGTAAGGGATGTTCATACTTGTCTGGGTTCCAAATCAAAGGTTTTATCTTGTTCAACAATAATCTATAATTCAACATATATATATATATATATATATATATATATATATACTGAAAAATGTGTATCAACATGTGATTAAATACAATAATTATCCAAGTAGGGACACTTGTATAACCATTTATAGAAATTAACGAACAGAATATATATCTTAGTTACCATATACTAACATGTTGATAATCAATAAGCGTATATAATATTGGGTTAATAATCTGTACAGTACTAATATAATTCTGAAACTTCTTACTCATGTCCATTGCATAAAGGAAATGCAAAGGTAAGATACTTGCCTGATACGCTGCTTACAATTTACAATTTAGATTTATCTTTTGTATATCAACCTATCAGTAATAAGATCATTTTACTGATTAGGATAACATATTATAACACATAACACTGCTTATTGCAGTCAGCACATACCCTAATCTCATTGGCACATATGTTTAACAACCATTGAATCACAAATAAACACTTAAACAGTCAAAATATCTAAGTACAGATCAATTTCTAAAACATGTCGGTGTATTGACAGCTTTATCGGGTAATTATCGAGTCTAAGACTCTGTTCTGTAACTCAATATATGTAAGTATCAGTCATATTATTTTTAAATGACTTAATATAATTTATAAACATTTATTATAATTTATCATGAATTTTCAAACATCGAAATCATTATTAATTGATTTAAATATTAAATAATTCTATTATCATTAATATTTAATTAATATTAAACTATTAATGAAACCATTGCCAAAATGATGAAGTTATTTATAATAACTCAAAATACTTTTAAAGTATTAATATCACCCTTAAATGATTTTTAAAACAATTAAAATTATTTTTAATTAATTACCATTAATATTTAAATATTAATGTACTATTTATCAAAATATTAAAAGTCATTAATTATAACTTAAAATATTTTTAATTCATTTATATCCTTTTTAAATGATTTTTAAATTAATAAAATTATTTTAAAACTATTTATTTAATATAATTATTAAATAAATTTAACATCATTTAATAGTAAATTAATATCATTAATATTAAATTATTAATGAAATTATTCTTTAAACATTAAAAGTTATATTTTATAACTTAAAATATTTTTAAACACTTTATTTTCATTTAAAATAATTTTTCTAGTATTAAAATCATTTTAAAACTAATTATTTAATATAATTATTAAATAATATCATTAATAGTAATTAATTAATTAAATTTACCTTTAAATATTAAAAGTTATATTTTATAACTTAAAATACTTTTAAATACTTTATTATTATTTTAAATGATTTTTTTAATAATAAAATCATTTTTAATTAATTTATTTAACTCATTTTCTAAATAACTTAATTATCATTAATATTAATTTATTAATGAAATTTATCACAAAATATTAAAAATCATTAAAAATAACTTAAAATATTTTCTTATATCATAATATAATTTTAAATGATTTTTCAAATATTAAAATTATTTTTATCTAATTTATTTAATATTATAATTGAATAAATTAAATACTAATAATATTTCAAAAATATTAAATATTTATGAAATATACTTAAAATAATTAAAAACTAATTTTCAGAATTTAAAATAATTTTTAATTATTTATTTGGTATTTTTAATAATATAAAACTATTTATTACTAATTATTTAATAAAAAAATAAAATTTTTATTCAAAACTGTCGCTAAAGACCACCTATAGCTACAGAACTGTCGCTATAGGTGTTCTTGGTGTTCTTCAATAAAACCCAGAATTCATATGCAGCTATCATGGTTACTACTTTGACCAACAATAAAATCGTGTGTGATGTGTTTATGGGAAAGCTAATCATCAGATCTTGTAGTACTTGTGCAGTACTACATTATCCGACAACAATCTTACTCAAACATTACATAACAAGAAAGATCTAAGCGTCCAAAGTGGCTATCAGAGTTGTTCTTCATTTCTGGGTTTGCCCAGAAATGAAGAACAGTTCGACTGTCCTACTTTGGGCTTCCACTACGTGCTATCCTTACAATATTTTTGTGATCTATAAGCTGAAGTATGTAGCCAGTATGTAAATGAAGAGATCTAACACAAAACATCCACAAAACATCTACATATCAAGAAGATATAACCCGATCAAAGCAGGTCAGGGGACACGTTCAAATGTTTTCTGGGTACCCAGAAAACGTGAACCGTGATCAACTGTGTTGGTTTGACCGGTCACAGAATCCAACCTACTTGATATCTAGTTGTACTAAAAGCATAGATCGATAGTTTACACGACATACTACAGTTTGGGTTCAACAAAAAACTCAAAACATCAAAAACCTGACAGATATAGAGCCTTAAATATCTTGTCAGATGCTCTTATCCGATTTCTGGGTTGCCCAGAAATAGTCCGGTCAATGCAGGTCAACGGTATTTGACCGTTAATAACTTTTATTCTAGACATCAAATGGCCCTGATTCTTTTTGCAGACTAAAGACCACGTTACAAGCTACCAATAACAACTTAAAAACAATAAAAACCATAACCGAGCAAGGATTTATAGGGTCTGACATTCGTTGTCAGACCTCAAGAAATTTTTTTCCACATTTTGAAGATTCATCAATTTGAACACTTAGATGTTATGGATATTGATACTAACAACCCAGATCATCAAAATAGACTATAACTAACATATTTTAACAATCAAACATAACATCTAACACAGAATTTATGGACAGAAATCAAGCTAGGGTTTTATACCTTCTATGATTAATTTCTGATTTCTGGCTTCTGATTTGGTCATGGGATTTCGTGGGGCTTTGTTTGCGACTGAAATTCCTTGAAATTTTCGTGGGTTTGGGTTGAGAGAAAAGGCTTGGGTGTTGTGCATAAAATTGGCTAACAAATGCAAGCTTCTCTCTCTCAATCTATTTATAGAAATCTTGGATGCATGAATGGTTGTTTAAAATGGCTGATGGCTGTCAATTATAAGTCAAAAGAGTTGTTGAGTTTGGTGAACAACCCCTCCTAATGTCAAACCCTACTAGTTAGCCAAAATAATACAACTAGGGGCAAAATGGTCATTTGATAAATTATTTTAATGGTAATTTTGTACCTTGTCAAACCCTTAGGGTTTGACCCTTAAAGTTTAACCCTTACGGTTTAACTCTAAGGTTTAGCACATAGCATAAGTGATATTTAGCAACTTAGGGTTTGTAAAGAAATAAAATTATTTTAGTTTCTAAAATTTGAAAATTAGGGTTTTTTTAATTAAATTAGTTTTCTAATTACTTTATATAGGAACATTAGGGTTTAATATCACTAATTATAATTATCCTTGCTAATTTAGAAATTAAGGTTTATAATTAGTAATTAGGTTTTATAATTTCTAATTAGGGTTTCTAATTATAGAAATCAGGGTTTCTAAAAATTAATATTTCAAAATGTTAATTATGGTTTACCTAATTATTCATAAAATCATATAACATCGTTACATAATAATCTCGAACTCATAATTGAGTTTCAAATTAGGGTTTAACACTTAAAATTAGTGTTTTTAATAATTTAGGGTTTTCTAAAAATTATTTAGGGTTTTCCATAGTAAAACTAGGGTTTAATCAATTAATAATAGGGTTTTGAAATTAAACACTATAATTGACCAGTCATCATCAATACGTACATACAGTACATATTTATAGCACTGAAAAATTAAAATATAATTAATATTATATTATTATTCTCATTCCTTGATAAAAATTCAAAATTAGGGTTTGGATTCCATATCTGATTTATTCGTCATATTTAACCTTAATAATTAAGGTAAAATAATTAACTTAATAATTTGTACTAAAATTCATATAATAAAATAATTATTATAATTATTCTAAAAATCACTCCATATATTATTTAAATAATATATGATTATATTTTCTTGAAAAATTATTTATAAAAACATTTTTGCTTTAAAATTAATTATTATAAGAATATACTTTATAATAATTGATAATTCTAAAATAAAATTATTTGTAAATATTCATGTAATAAATATATTTTTATTTACCACATAACTATATATACCTATTATCTTGTACAAATCCTCATCCTTAAAATAAAAAAAAATTATGCACAAAATTCCTAATTTATTTATATAAAAAATATCGGGTTGTTACAATAGATGAAAAGAACATAGAAATAGAAATAATGGGTTGCCTCCCATCAAGCGCTAAGTTATAGTCAATTAGCTTGACTGTCTCTGAATCTCATGTCGAAGAGAGAATGGAGGTGATTATCTTTCTATCCACCTCACCACCAGAATAACGCTTCAATCTTTGTCCATTTGCCTTCAGATGCTTGTCCGGTAACTTATCACATATTGCAATGGTTTCATACTGTGGAGTGATATCCAGATATTGAGCGAATTCATTTAATTCCTCATTCTCTACCTCTGGATTGTCAGAAATTACACGTCCCACTGGTTCATAGTCCACTACTCGCTGTACTCCATCATTTGAACCCCGATCCACCAAATCAACCTAGAAGCATTCTTCTTCATCAGTTGGGAACTTCATGGGCTTGAAGACATTGAAGGTGACCTCTTGATCATGTACACGCATAGTGAGTTCCCCTTTTTGCACGTCTATCAGAGTCCTTGCTGTGGCTAAGAATGGTCTCCCCAGTATGATCGGTATACTCTTGTCTTCCTCAAAATCTAAGATGATAAAGTCAGCCGGAAAGATAAATTTGCCCACTTTCACCAATACATCTTCAATAATTCCTCGTGGATACATGATGGATCTGTCAGCTAGCTGTAACGAAATGTTTGTCAGCCTTGGAGCCGGCAATCCCAACTGATTAAACACTGACAAGGGCATCAAATTGATACTTACCCCAAGATCACATAAACACTTTTTAAAGTTTATCTTTTCGATAGTACACGGAACTGTGAAACTGCTCGGATCTTTCAGCTTTGGAGGTAGTTTACGCTGAAGCACTGCACTGCATTCCTCTGTCAAGGCCACTGTCTCAAACTCATCTAGTCTTTTCTTCCTTGACAATATACCCTTCATAAACTTTGCATAACTTGGCATTTGTTCCAATGCCTCGGCGAACGGTATATCGATCTACAGCTTTATGAATACCTCCAAGAACTTACTGAATTGCTTATCTTCCCTTTGTTTATTTAATCTCTACGGATACGAAACTTGAGAGTGAATTGGTGGTACTGAACTCTTGAGCTTCTCCTCTGAGCCTGCTATGTCTTTCTCTTTCTGTTGTTCCTTAGAATTTTTCAAATTTTCTTCCTCAGCATTAACCTGTTCTATCTCGCGTGGCCGCACGACCTCCCTTTATAATTCAGGCACGGGCGCGCGACTATCAGTTCCTGCAGTATTCTTCCCAGATCTCAATGTGATCGCTTGACACTGTTCCTTCCCGTCTCTTCTAGGATATGCCTCTGTGTTACTTGGCAAAGAACCTTGGGGCCTGTTGTTAAGCATGCTCGCCATCTGCCCCATTTGAGTTTCCAGATTCTTAATAGCCACTACTTGGCTTTTGATCATAACTTTCGTGTTTGTCATGTATTTTAACATCATCTCCTCCATTTCTGATTTCTTTTCTGGCTGTGGTGCAGCTGGAGTGTGATGTTGTTGTTGTTGAGAAAATCCAGGCAGAAACGGTGGTTTGGATGAAAATTGTGGCTAAGATGACTGTGGTTGAAACTGTTGGTTCGGCTGAAACTGATTCTGCTGATTTCCTTGGTTATTTAACCGATTAAAATTTGGATGATTTCGGTTGCTAGGGTGGTATGTGTTCTGAAACTGACCTTGATCTTTCCTGTAATTTCCCACATACTGTATTGACTCCGAGCTGATAGCATACTGATCTGTCGAGTGTGACCCCGCACAAATCTCACATACGAAGGCAACTGTTTTCGTCTTGCTTTCTGCCAATGTATCTATTTTCTTTGCCATCGCTGCCATTTGTGCCGATAGCTGGGTAATAGTATCTACCTCCAACACACCTGCGACCTTGGGATGTGGCATCCGAGCTGTAGGATTCTGATAATCATTTGCAGCCATAGTCTCAATAAGTGTATAGGCCTCATCATAGCTCTTTGCCCATAATGCCCCTCCTACGGCTGCATCCACAATAGGTCTCGACTGCCATCCCAAACCATTGTAAAATGAGTTGATCACCATCCAATCTGGCATACCGTGATGCGGACACTTCCTTAGCATCTCTTTATATCTCTCTCATGCTTCATATAAGGACTCACCCTGTTGTTGCTCAAACTGAGAGATAGTCGTCCTCATCTTTGCAGTCTTAGCCATTGGTAAGAACTTGGCTAAGAATTTCTGTGCTAAATCCTCCCATGTAGTGATTGACCCTGACGGCAAAGAATGTAGCCAACTTCTCGCCTTATCCCTCAATGAAAATGGGAATAGCCCAAGTCTGATAGCATCCTCCGTTACACCGTTGTATCTGAATGTGTCAAATATTTCGATAAAACTTAACAGGTGTTCATTTGGATCATCCGTAGCAGCACCCCCAAACTATACCGAGTTCTGCACCATTTGAATAGTGCCCGGTTTAATCTCAAATGTATTCGCTGCTATCGCGGTCTGAGTATGCTAGACTGTAGTCCGTTTATGTTTGGCATGGTACTTAGAGCCCGATGCTCTTCTCTTTGCTCAATTCTCAGTTCTTCTGCCATACTAGCTGTTGTACTTTCTAGCTGAGCATGCAAATTTCTCCGCACACTTGCTTTCCAACCTCTTCCGTTAATTTTATCATGTATTGGCGTTAGTTCTTAGTTGATGATCTCGTGTGCATAAAACTCTACAAGAACTGAAACCAAAAACAAAACAAGAATAGAAATGAGAAACGATCAGAATTTTCTAAGTCATACAATATAGCTTTAAACTGATGATAATTATTTAAATTAAAACGCCTCTCCCCGGCAACGGCGCCAAAAACTTATTGCCTCTTTTTCAGTTCTGATAAAAGAGCTCTAACTCATGCAAGCATACATGTGTCAACAAGTAATACAGAGTAAGTAGAGTATCGATCCCACAGAGAAAGTTATCAAATTTAAAGTACTATGCATCAATTAAATCACTGTATTTATATGCGTAGACTAATGACTATATTACTGAATTACTCTAATGGCGAATAGTAACTAAAATAAGACTAATAATGAAATAAATCAAATCTAGAAATAATGGGATCCTAACTTCATTTAATACTTCATCTAATTACCACTATCATGCAAGAAGTGTTCACATATCACATGAAAATAGTCAAGAGCACTAATAGAGTTATAGCCATTTTTCAATGCACTATAAACTACTTATGTGACGCCCCCAAAATTGGGTATACATCACCCATTCTGAGTCGCCAGATACATGGTACAAAATTCAAATACAAATTTATTTATACAACTGTTGAGCTGTCGTATAGAATACGACCACAGTTAACTATGAGTTTTAATACAAATGTATGTTACTCTCATGGTACCTTGATCACAACCTTTATAATGATACTTTACATAAAAGTATAGTCAAAAACTATTTTAGAAATTAAAATCTTTGGGAAGTGCTCAAGGAAACCTTCGTACATGGGAGGCCATACGTCTAGGTTATGATAGATATCATATGTCCACAGAATTATCCTTGGTTGTCCCAAAAGTCCCCAAAGAAAAACAAAAAGATTACTATCATTTTCTTTCCAATGGTGAGTCTTCTCTTGACATATAAATATCTCCGCTGTCTCCAAGTAAAAATTTTATTCCAAATAAACTCCAAGATCATATAGATAGTGCTCGTAGATATATTCAGCAAGTGGATGTGCACAACCATGTCTTATGAGAACACGAGGTTGTATATCATTAGACATCTTGTATGATAGTGGCAAAACACCCTTCCAAAGTTGGATTCGCCTCACCCTATTTGATTCACCAAATATAACTACTAAATGATGTATAGAATACAACACACTTTTCTATACTGTTTAAGGAGAACATTCACAGCTATCACACTATTTCATAGAATAGTGAGGACTACTAATGATATCATCTGGATCGTCACTCCGTTTCCCGACTAGTTCCTGCTGCGTTCTCACTTCATGAAGAGAACAATGAAAGCAAAAGGGTGAGCTCAACTAGCCCAGTAAAGAATATCATAATTAAAGCTAATTTACATCATCAATAGCCTTCATCATTAATAAATCAGAGATTTAGAACATATGGTAGCTGATAAAACTTTTCAACCATAGTTGTAGCGGAACGAGCAATCCATTAGAAGAGTCAAATAGATTATTAGGTCTATTATCTTCTCCATGTTAAAAGTCCACCAATAATGTTTGATCCCTATAACATCAATCAACCATTCCTGTCCACAATTATATGAATAACTCATAATCATAATTATGATTCTAAATTTCTCTTCGCACCCAGGACGAAGATAATTTTCATCACCTATATTTACCTGAAACATCAAAAATCATGGTTATACCAAATCATAGTATTTGTTCATAATCAAACTAATAAATTTATCCTTGCACTACGGCCAAAGACATACAACTGTATTTTAGAAAAGTCAAGTAGAGCATGATATCTACTATCTTCTACAAATTAAAAGTGTATAACCAATATTTTATCACTGAGACTCAGCTTAATAAATAATCCACACCTTCGAATTATCCATGCACTACGGGCAAGGATATTTGTTAGTATCACATCCATGAATTATCCATGCACTACGGCCAAAGATATTCATTATTATCACATCCATGAATTAATATTTCATCGTTGAGATTCAGCTCAATAATTAATCCACATCATCGAATCATCCCTGCACTACAGGCCAAGGATATTCATTAGTATCACGACCACGAATTATCCATGTACTACGGGCCAAAGATAATCGTGTTTCCATCAACGGTCCTGATCATGCCATAAAACAATTCATCTTAAAAGAATCCATAGCCATAATCATACCAAAAATTATCCATCAATGCACTACGGGCTAATGAAGACTTTTTCACATCATTTGTAATATTACGGTCATGATTATACTGAATAATCCCTTGTCATAATCATACCAAGTCCATCTATGCACTACAGGCCACAGATGACTTTTAACATAATATAAACATGAGGATGATGACAATGACATAATAATTCAATAAAACAAGTTCAAGAATTAATTTATCCAGGAATCAATAACGTCCAAATTGTCAACATGATACTGCTTTGTGGAGTAAAATTCAAAAATGCTCAGAAGAATACTTCCATAAAAAGATACTGGATGAAGCGCAAATATCAAGGATATTTCACTAATTTCATGGAGTATAAAAGCCAAAACTTTAACCAACTGAGTATAATAAAGAATGGAATAACAAAAGAAATCACCAGGCATGCGATAGGCCGCACAGACAAGTTATTCTAACAGAAAAATAAATAGTGGAACCAGGTCATGCGTAAATGCACCGACAGGATATTCCGACAGAATAATAAATAATGGAACCAGGTCCGGCGTAAACGAACAGACAGGATATTCTGACAAAATAATAAATAATAGAACCAGGTCCGGCGTAAAGCACAGACAGGATATTCCGACAAAATAATAAATAATGGAACCAGGTTCGGCGTAAAGCACAGACAGGATATTCCGACAGAATAATAAATAATGTAATAACGGAAGAATTTCACCAAGTATAGGGTAGCCTGCGTATACAGGTTATTCCAACAGAATAATAAAGAATGGAATAACAGAAGTTCTCTTCATGAATAAGAAAGAAAGAATACCCTTTACGAGTACAACAAATAATATCCCTTACCGTAAAAGAAACTTGATATCGGAGTAGTGAAGTAGCAGAATATTTTTCTTCTTTCTCTCTATAGTTTCTCTCTCTAGAGTTTCAGTGAATTCGTAAGAAAATAATGAAGGAATGAGTTTCTATTTATAGAAAAATAGACTGCATAGTAACTAACTCATGAACGGTCTAGATTGATTTACTTTAATCTGACGGTTCATATTTAAAGCAAAATCTTTTAAATAAAATATAATATATTCTATTTATAATCTAATAAAACGAATAACTTTATAAAAGATTTTACTATGCAAACACTATGCAGGTACTATACAAATACTATGCATAATAAAATATAATATATTCTAATTATTGTTTAATAAAACAGATAACTTTATAAAAGTATTCTGTTTTATATAAAAAGCTTTTCTATTTTATTACATTAATAATACTAATAAAACAAAACTGAGTGACTTCTCACGTAAGCATCAATAATCAATACCGTGTGATACTATGCAACCACGCGTATTACTGTACTTTTAACACCGGGTGTTTCAACAGTTAACAGTAAAACTTTCGCCGTTATTTTCATAAAAATATTTTTGTCATTTTCTCAATCCGACAATAATTCCGTTGTGGGGTCCACCAATGATTGTACCGTCGTACGAATATTCCCCGACAAAAAGAATATTTCCTGACTAATCGAATATTCCCCGACACAACGAATATTTTATATCAACTTGCTTACTTTGAAAAAAAAATTCACATATTACCCTTAACTTTAAACTTTTATCAATTTGACTATTTACCAAAATAGAAAAATTGAATACTTTTATTTCATAAAATTCGGGGTCTCACAACTTACATAGCATCCACAGATGATAGACTCCATGTAATCGTCAATATAACCAAAATCACTATATGTCTATGTGAAATTGCAATCATACTGAACTTAAGCATAAGCCTTTATTTTAACTCACACGGTAAAACAGTATATGTCTATCTGGTTCACAAAATACACAAGTCATATAAAATAGCCCCATATTCGTATGCTATCATGATTACAATCCATACTTGCATGTTAATTGTTAATTCCATACAAGTACTGAGACGAATGGTGATCAAGCATTCATACATGCAAAACAACCACGATAGAAATCCCATATAATATGCAAAATAGTCCTAGCATTCAAGCATGCAATTAAACTATATATTAAAATCCGTTAGAATCCCATAATGGAGTTTAGTTCATGACTGAACCAAAAGCCATTATGGGATCAAAGCAAAACATGGCTAATAAGCAAACAATTAAAAGATGAAGGATAGAACGATCAAACCCAATTGCTGAATATAAACCAATGTTAATGATCAAATCCTCATAAAATTCCAGCAAAATAATAATACTAATCCACAATGAAAGAGAATCCCAATAAGAATTGGAAGCATAGGCGTTTTGGCTTCGTTCTACGTTGGAATGTCTGTCAAGGTGTAAACCCTAGTTACTACGATGAAAATACGTTAAAAGTTATCAAAGATACGTCTGGCACCAGCCAGATCTTGTTTTTAATCAATTACAACCATTTTAAATAAAAAAATAAAATAAAACAAATCAGCAGCTTCAGGCCTCGCGCGCGGCCGCACGCCCCTCCAGTGTATATCTCGCGCGGGTGCACGACTTGCAATAGGTAAAGTTGTCTGACCGGGTGCTCACACGGGAGCGCGTCTCCAGGCTTGTCATGCCGCGCGGCTAGCAGTCTGTGTCTTCTGATTCTACTGCTGAACTGATTTACTCTACTGCTCCATCCTTTGTCCATCCATGCTTGTCCATCTATGCTTCACTTGATCCTCTTTCTATGCATCTCCCAGCTTGTGCCTCATCTTCATGCGTCCATTAGCCTCGTGCCCTCTAATACCACCAAAACAGGCCATTTTCTGCACATTTTCACCAAAAGGAGTTTTATGTAAATGCAAAACAAAATAACATGAAATGCACTAAAAGCACACTAAAATGTACTTGAGATGGGCATAGTTCGCGTGAATTGGTATTCAATAAGTGGGTATAAATCCCAGTTATCATATGATAGTGGCAAAACACCCTTCCAAAGTTTGGTCCACCTCACCCTCTTCGGTTCACCAAAATCAACGGTTAAATGAAATATAAAATACGACCCACTTATCTAAAATTCTCAATAAAATTATTTTCATACTGTTTTAGGGAAACCTCAACAGCTATCGACCACCGTTCTATTCCCCTGTTACCCCCGCTCGACCCAGCTAAACTCTTATTACCTGAAAGGAATTGTGAGACAAAAGGGAGAGCACAACTAGCCCAGTAAAGAATATCACGACTAAAGAAAATTAAATTTTCAATAGCCTTCATCAGTAATGAATCAGAGATTTAGAACATATGGTAGATGATAAAACTTTTCAAACATAGTTGCAGCGAAACGAGCAATCCATTAGAAGAGTCAAATAGATCATAAAGTCTATTATCTTCTCCATGTTAAAAGTCCACCAACAATGTTTTAATCCTGTAACATCAATCAACAGTTCTTGTCCACAATTATGTGAATAACTCATAATCATAATTGTAGTTCTAAATTCATCTTCTCATCCAAGACGAAGATAATTTTCATCACCTGTATTTACCTGAAACATCAAAGATCATGGTTATACCAAATCACAGTTTTTGTTCATAATCATACTAATAAATTCATCTTTGCACTATGGATTAAAGATATTCATTAACAGTTCATCATTACACTATAGGCCAAAGATATGCAACAATTTTTTAGAAGAGTCAAGTAGAGCATGATATCTACTATCTTTTAAGAATTAAAAGTTTATTATCAATATTTTATCGCTGAGACTCAACTCAATAAATAATCCACATCACCGAATTATCCATGCACTACGGCCAAGGATATTCGTTAGCATCACATCCATGAATTATCCATGCACTACGGCAAAGGATATTCATTAGTATCACGACCACGAATTATCCATGCACTACGGGCCAAGGATATTCGTGTTTTCACCAATGGTCATGATTATACCGAATAATCCATGGTCATAATCATACAAACAACGGTCCATCAATGCACTACGGGCCAATGAGGACTTTTACCACGTCATTTGTAACATTACGGTCATGATTATACCGAATAATCTCTGGTTATAATCACACCAATCAACAGTCCATCTATGCACGTAAGCCACAGATAACTTTAATTACAATATAAGCATAAGGATGATGACAATGATATAACCATTAATCAAACAAAATCAAGGATAAATATTAAAGACTTTAAATTTATCCAGAGTTTAAAAATATCCAAATTGTCAACATGATACTGCTTTGTGGAGTAAAATTTAAGAATAATATTCATGTATCAAAAATAATTTGGACAGAAAAGAAATATATTTTTCGGGTGAATAGTAACCCGTGAATAATAACTCGTGAATAGTAACTCATGAATAGTAACTCGTGAATAGTAATCTGTATTCGTAAATAGTACCGTATACGTGAATAGTGCCGTATACGTGAATTGTAACCCGTGAATAGTACTCATAAAAGGTAAATACAAAAAAAATGATATTCCATGACGAGTACAAAAGAAATAATATCTCATACGAGTATAAAAGAATATACGAAACTGCAAATAGATTTTCACCCGCCATGCGGTAATCCACACAGACAGGTCATTTCCACAATTTAATAACAATTGAATAAGAAGGGTTATTCACCAGTCATGCGGTAGTCCGCGTAGACAGGTTATTCCCATAGAATAATAAAGAATGGAATAACAAAAGATTTCACCATGCATGCGGTAGTCCGCGTAGACAGGCTATTCCTACAGAATAATAAAGAATGGAATACCAAAAGATTTCACCATGCATGCGGTAATCCGCGTAGACAGGTTATACAAATATAATAATAAAGAATGGAATAGCAGAAGAATTTCATCATGCATGCGGTAGTCCGCGTAGACAGGTTATTGTAACAGAATAATAAAGAATGAAATAACAACCCTTACGATTATTGAAAGAAAATAACTCTCTTCATGAATACGAAAGAAATAATATCCCTTACGAATACAACAAATAATATCTCTTACGAATGCAAAACAAATAACACCCCTTACCATACGAAAATAACATTCCTTACGAATACAAAATAAATAACACCCTTTACCATTCAAAAATATCATCACTTACGAATATAAAATAAATAACACCCCTTACCATACGAAAATAACATCCCTTACCTTAATAGAAGATTTGAAAACTGAAGTAGGATAGTAGTGGAATACTCTTCTTCTTTCTCTCTATAGTTTCACTGTCTAGAGTTTCAGTGAATTCGTAAGAAATAATGAAGGAATGAGCTTCTATTTATAGGAAAAAGGATTGAGTAGTAACTAATTCATGAACGGCCCAGATTAATTTACTTTTAAATGGACGATCCATATTGATTTATTATTAAAACTTAAAGCAACGGTCCATACTGATTTACTATTAAAACTTTAAACCAGCGATCCATATTGATTTACTATTATAACTTTTCACCAGCGGACGATATTGGTTTACTATTATATCTTCAACCAACGATCCATATTGACTTAACATTATAAATTCAACCAACGGTATGAAAAATTAGCACATCTCCTCATGGAATAATAAGCCAAACTTATAACAAATACCTCATAACAAACCCCTCTATTTATATCAACAATTGAATAAATATTTACCATAAATTATTTATCTTTAATAAACACATTTTTAATCTATTAACAATTATTCATCATTAATATTATAACTCACAATATTTAACAGTCAGATCATTTCCAGGAAAGATGGGGCTTTTCGATAAGGATTTCTCCCTATTGGCGCGCAATTAGGTGACCAAACCTCTCCTCGACAGAACTTTTTAGACATCGTCAATATTGCAAATAATAATATAAATAACTTTATCGTCTCAATTATTGATTTAATAATATAAAATATTATGCAGATGATACTGTGACAATAATTGAATCAATAATATGAGAGATATTATGCAGCAACTACTGTAGCAATAATTGAATAAACTGAGTGACTTCTTAAGTAAGCATCAATAATCAATACCGTGTGCTACTATGCAACCACGCGTATTACTATTCTTTTACTATCGGGTAGTTCAACAGTTTAAAAATATTTCAGTCATTTTCTAACTCTGACATTTATTCCGTTGTGGGATCCACCAATGATGGTGTCGTCGTACAAATATTCTCCGACAAACAGAATATTCCCCGACCAAATGAATATTTCCCGACACAACGAATATTTTATATCAAATTGCTTACTTTGCAAATTTTTCAAATGTCACTCTTAACTTTAACCCTTTATCAATTTAACCATTTACTAATAAAATAATAATTATAAGAAAATTGAATACTTTCATTTCATAAAATTTGGGGTCTTACAATCTCCACTCCTTATGAAATTTTACCCTCGAAATTTATGTACCTAGTTGTTCGAAGAGTTGAGAATACCTTGCTTTTATTCAGATTCCATCTTTCCTATCATCATGATTTTTTCATTGTTCACCACCTGTATTTTAGATATTATTCTAGAATACAGCTTCAAAACAAGGGTTAATTGACATATCATAATTTGTCAACTTATCAAGTAAAAATTTCAGCTTAGGTAAGTTACACACTAGCGAAGTATATTACTTGCCACTCCCCTCCTAGTTTTAGACTCATATCTCCGCCAACGACTATATCCCTAAGCTCTGATACCATTTTTGATGCCCCTAAAATAGGTCCACACGACCCATTGTGAGTCGTCAGATATCACACTACAAAAATCAAATACAAACTTCATTTATACAACTGTTGAACTGTCGTGCAGAGTACGACAACACATAAGCTGTGAGTTTTAATACAACTATATGTAACTCTCGTGGTGCCTCGACCACGACACCTTACAATGGTACTTTACTAAAAAGTACAGCCAATAACTGTTTTAAAAATTAAAATCTTTGTAAAATGCTCAAGAAAATCTTCATACATGGGAGGCCATACATCTAAGTTATGATAGATATCACATGACTCGAGAATTATCCTTGGTTGACCTAATAGACCCCAAAGAAAAACGAGAAGATTAGTATCATGTTCTTTCCAATGGTAAGTCTTCTCTATATAATTATCTCCATTGTCTCCAATTGAGAATTATATTTCAGCCAAACCCCAAGATTTTATAGGTAGTGCTCATAGATATAATCAGCAAGTGCATGTGCACAACCCTGTCTTATGATAACACGAAGTCCTCTGCCATTAGGCATCTTGTATGATAGTGATAAAACACCTTTCCAACGTTGGGTTCACCTCACCTTATTCGGTTCACCAAAATCAACGGTTAAATGACGTATAAATTATGACCCACTTATCTAAAATTCTCAATAAAATTATTTCCATACTGTTTTAGGAAAATCTCAATAGCTATTGACCACCGTTCTATTCTCCTGTTACCCCCACTCGACCCAGCGAAACTCTTATTACCTGAAAGGAATTGTGAAATAAAAGGGTCAGCACAACTAGCCTAGTAAAGAATATCATGATTAAAGATAATTAAATTATCAATAGCCTTCATCAGTAATGAAGTAGAGATTTATAACATATGGTATATGATAAAACTTTTCAACCATAGTTGCAGCGGAACGAGCAATCCATTAGAAGAGTCAAATAGACCATAAAGTCTATTGTGTTCTCCATGTTAAAAGTCCACCGACAATGTTTTAATCCTGTAACATCAATCAACAATTCTTGTCCACAATCATGTGAATAACTCATAATCATAATTATAGTTCTACATTCCTCTTCTCATCCAGGACGAAGATAATTTTCATCACCTGTCTTTACCTAAAACATCAAAGATCATGGTTATACCAAATCACAGTTCCTGTTCATAATCATACTAATAAATTCATCTTTGCACTACGAGCCAAAGATAATCATTAACGGTTCATCTTTGCACTACAGGCCAAAGATATGCAACTATTTTTTAGAAGACTCAAGTAGAGCATGATATCTACTATCTTATACGAATTAAAAGTTTATTATCAATATTTTATCGCTGAGACTCAAGTCAATAAATAATCCATATCATTGAAATATCCATGCACTACGGCCAAGGATATTCGTTAGTATCATATCAATGAATTATCCATGCACTACCGCTAAGGATATTCATTAGTATCATGACCACGAATTATCCATGCACTACGGACCAAGGATATTCGTGTTTTCACCAATAGTCATGATTATACCGAATAATCTATGGTCATAATCATACAAACAACGGTCCATCAATGCACTACGGGCTAATGAGGACTTTTACCACGTCATTTGTAACATTACGGTCATGATTATACCGAATAATTCCTGGTTATAATCATACCAATCAATAGTCCATCTATGCACGTAAGCCACAGATGATTTTCGTTACAATATAAGCATAAGAATGATGACAATGATATAAGCATTAATCAAACGAAATCAAGGATAAATATTAAAGACTTTAAATTTATCCAGAGTTTAAAAATATCCAAATTTTCAACATGATACTGCTTTGTTGAGTAAAATTCAAGAATAATATTCATGTATCAAAAATAATATGGACAGAAAAGAAATATATTTTTCGGGTGAATAGTAACTCATGAATAGTAACTCGTAAATAGTAGCTCATGAATAGTAACTCATGAATAGTAACTTGTGAATAGTACTCCGTATTCGTAAATAGTATCGTATACGTGAATAGTGCCGTATACGTGAATTGTAACCCGTGAATAGTACTCATAAAAGGAAAATACAATAGAAAACGATATTCCATGACGAGTACAAAAGAAATGATATCTCATACGCGTATAAAAGAATATGCGAAACTGCAAATGGATTTTCACCCGCCATGCGGTAATTGACGTAGACAGGTTATTTCCACAATTTAATAACAATTGAATACGAAGGGTTATTCACCATACATGCGGTAGTCCGCGTAGACATGTTATTCCCATATAATAATAAAGAATGGAATAACAAAATATTTCACCATGCATTCGGTAGTCCGCGTAGACAGGTTATTCCTACAGAATAATAAAGAATGGAATAACAAAAGATTTCACCATGCATGAGGTAGTCCGTGTAGACAGGTTATTTCCACAGAATAATAAAGAATAGAATACCAAAAGATTTCACCATGCATGCTGTAGTCTGCGTAGACAGGTTATTCTAACATAATAATAAAGAATGGAATAACAGAAGAATTTCACCATGCATGCGGTACTCCGTGTAGATAGGTTATTTCAACAGAATAATAAAGAAAGAAATAACAACCCTTACGAGTATTGAAAGAAAATAACTCTCTTCATGAATACGAAAAAAATAATATCCCTTACGAATACAACAAATAATATTCCTTACGAATACAAAATAAATAACGCCCCTTACCATATGAAAATAACATCCCTTACGAATACAAAATAAATAACACCCTTTACCATACGAAAATAACATCCCTTACGAATACAAAATAAATAACACCCCTTACCATACGAAAATAACATCCCTTACCTTAATAGAAGATTTGAATACTGAAGAAGGGTAGTAGCATAATACTCTTCTTCTTTCTCTCTAGAGTTTCAGTGAATTCTTAAAAAATAATGAAGGAATGAGCTTCTATTTATAGGAAAAAGGATTGAGTAGTAACTAATTCATGAACGGCCCAGATTAATTTACTTTTAAACGGACGGTCCATATTGATTTACTATTAAAACTTAAAGCAACGGTCCATACTGATTTACTATTAAAACTTTAAACCAGCGATCCATATTGATTTACTATTATAACTTTTCAGCAGCGGACGATATTGATTTACTATTATATCTTCAACCAACGATCCATATTAACTTACTATTATAACTTCAACCAACTGTCTGAAAAATTAGCACATCTCCTCATGGAATAATAAGTCAAACTTATAACAAATACCTCATAACAAACCCTTCTATTTATATCAATAATTGAATAAATATTTACCACAAATCATTTATCTTTAATAAAAACATTTTTAATCTATTAACAATTATTCATAATTAATATTATAACTCACAATATTTAATAATCAGATCATTCCCAAGAAAGAGGGGCTTTTCGATAAGGATTTCTCCCTATTAGCGCGCAATTAGGTGACCAAACCTCTCCTCGATAGAACTTTCTAGACATCGTCAATATTACAAATAATAATATGAATAACTTTGTAGTCTCAATTATTGATTTAATAATATAAAATATTATGCAGATGATAATGTGATAATAATTGAATCAATAATATGAGAGATATTATGCAGCAACTACTGTAGCAATAATTGAATAAACTGAGTGGCTTCTTACGTAAGCATCAATAATCAATACCGTGTGCTACTATGCAACCACGCGTATTACTATTCTTGTACTACCAGGTAGTTCAACAGTTTAAAAATATTTCAGTCATTTTCTAACTCTGACATTTATTCCGTTGTGGGATCTACCAATGATGGTGTCGTCGTACAAATATTCTCCGACAAACAGAATATTTTTCGACCAAACGAATATTTTCCGACACAACGAGTATTTTAAATCAACTTGCTTACTTTGAAAAATTATCAAATGTCACTCTTAACTTTAACCATTTACTAAATAAAATAATAATTATAAAAAAAATTGAATACTTTCATTTCAGAAAATTTGAGGTCTTACAATCTCCCCTCCTTATGAAATTTCGCCCTCGAAATTTATGTACCTGATTGTTCGAAGAGTTGAGAATACCTTGCTTTTATTTCAGATTCTATCTTTCCTATCATCATGATTTCTCTAGTGTTCATCTCCTGTATTTCAAATATCATTCTAGAATACAGCTTCAAAACATGGGTTAATTGATATATCATAATTTGTCAACTTATCAAGTAAAAATTTCAGCTTAGGTAAGTTACACACTAGCAAAGTATATTACTCGTCTCTCCCCTCCAAGTTTTAGACTCATATCTCCGCCAGCGACCATATCCCTAAGCTCTGATACCATTTGTGATGCCCCCAAAATAGGTCCACACGACCCATTCTGAGTCGCCAGATATCACACTACAAAAATCAAATACAAACTTAATTTATACAACTGTTGAACTATCGTGCAGAGTACGACAACACATAAGCTATGAGTTTTAATACAAATATATGTAACTCTCATGGTGCCTCGACCACGACACTTTACAATGGTACTTTACATAAAAGTACAGTCAATAACTGTTTTAGAAATTAAAATCTTTTGAAAATACTAAAGAAAACCTTCATACATGGGAGGCCATACATCTAAGTTATGATAGATATCACATGACTCGAGAATTATCCTTGGTTGACCCAATAGACCCCAAAGAAAAACGAGAAGATTAATATCATGTTCTTTTCAATGGTGAGTCTTCTCTATATAATTATCTCCATTGTCTCTAATTAAGAATTATATTTCAGCCAAACCCCAAGATTATATAGGTAGTGCTCATAGATATAATCACCAAGTGCATATGCACAACCCTGTCTTATGATAACACGAAGTCCTCTATCATTAGGCAACTTGTATGATAGTGGCAAAATACCCTTCCAAAGTTGGGTTCACCTCACCCTATTCGATTCACCAAAATCAATGGTTAAATGACGTATAAAATACGACCCACTTATCTAAAATTCTCAATAAAATTATTTTCATACTGTTTTAGCAAAACCTCAACAGCTATTGACCACCGTTCTATTCTCCTGTTATCCCCGCTCGACCTAGCTAAACTCTTATTACCTGAAAGGAATTGTGAAACAAAAGGGTGAGCACAACTAGCCCAGTAAAGAATATCACGGCTAACGATTATTAAATTATCAATAGCCTTCATCAGTAATGAATCAGAGATTCAGAACATATGGTAGATGATAAAAATTTTCAACCATAGTTGCAGAGAAGAGTCAAATAAACAATAAAGTCTATTATCTTCTCCATGTTAAAAGTCCACCGACAATGTTTTAATCCTGTAACATCAATCAACAGTTCTTGTCCACAATCATGTTAATTACTCATAATCATAATTGTTATTCTAAATTCCTCTTCTCATCTAGGACGAAGATAATTTTCATCACCTGTCTTTACCTGAAACATCAAAGATCATGGTTATACCAAATCACAGCTCCTGTTCATAATCATACTAATAAATTCATCTTTACACTACGGGCCAAAGATATTCATTAACAGTTCATCTTTGCACTACAGGCCAATGATATGCAACTATTTTTTAGAAGAGTCAAGTGGAGCATGATATCTACTATTTTCTACGAATTAAAAGTTTATTATCAATATTTTATCACTGAGACTCAACTCAATAAATAATCCATATCACCGAATTATCCACGCACTACGGCCAAGAATATTCGTTAATATCACATCCATGAATTATCCATGCACTATGGCTAAGGATATTCATTAGTATCACGACCACGAATTATCCATGCACTACGGGACTAAGGATATTCGTGTTTTCACCAATGGTCATGATTATACCTAATAATCTAAGGTTATAATCATACAAACAACTGTCCATCAATGCACTACGGGCCAATGAGGACTTTTACCACATCATTTGTAACATTACGGTCATGATTATACCGAAAAATCCCTGGTCATAATCATTCCAATTAACAGCCCATCTATGCACGTAAACCATAGATGACTTTCATTACAATATAAGCATAAGGATGATGACAATGATATAACCATTAATCAAACAAAATCAAGGATAAATATTAAAGACTTTAAATTTATCCAGAGTTTAAAAATATCCAAATTGTCAACATGATACTGCTTTGTGGAGTAAAATTCAAGAATAATATTCATGTATCAAAAATAATTTGGACAGAAAAGAAATATATTTTTCGGGTGAATAGTAACCTGTGAATAATAACTCGTGAATAGTTATGAGAGCCCCAAATCTAGGTCCCGAATCACCACGGATCTGGTACAATCATTCTATAACTATTTACGGAAGATATAATCATATATTGCTTATACAATACACTTTACACACTATTCTCCAAAATCGAGTAATCTTAACTTATACACAATTTATAAACTATCTAACACCTAACATTATTATCAAACTATACTATTACAAACTAGCTGCACATTTTATCCCAAGCAAAACTTGGCATTATCCTTTTTCCTGTATCCGAACGCATTCGCCTTATCTGCAATGTTTATCATGATATAGCAAGGGTAAGCATGAAAGTTGCCCAACAAGTTTAAATATAATTTAAAGATATATCATGATTGAAAGAGTCTGAATAATCGGCTGGCTATAATTCATCAATATAATTGAGAACTAGCACGAACAAACTTTTGACTGAACAAGTATTAAACATGAACAAATATATCTGGACTAACTGGTAATGAAGGTGATCAGCCTTTCATACCTGACTTATACATGCAATATGTACAGAGTACAATTCCACATGGCAATCAGCAATGATTAACCATAAGCATATCTGAATAAAATAACTCTTAGTAGAGTTAAGTAAAACTTACCTGAATCGTTGATTACCGCTACGCAATTTATAACGCTTTATCCGAAGACCTAATATTAGCAATATAGATCTCCAATATTAGAATAATATCATCACAATATAATAATATTATATATATACACATAGAATAACCTAAGCACATAGCACATAATCCTATCAGTCTACAATACACATAAGACTTAGCATCAAGTCAGACTATTTAAGTCGGAGTTGAACCCGATAAAATTCTAACATCCTGACGGTCAAGTCGAACAATCATCGAGTTTAAGTTCAATTAAACTCTGCCTAAATACTTAACAATATCTTAGAAAATTTTCTTATCAGTCAAAACAATTTTCATAGACTTGCAAAAATTTTCAGATAACAACTACTTTTAATTCACTTAATATTATTAATTTTGATAATATTTAATTTCCCTCTTAGTATTACTAGTTCACTAATAACACTTTTATTCGATTACTAATATTATTAATATCTTAATAATATTTTAATACTTTACTAATATTAATAATTCTCTTAATTATATTTTAATCATGCATTAATATTATTGCGTTAATAATATCTTACTTATGCTTTAGTATCATTAATCAATTAATAATACTTTTAGTCATTTACCAATCGTATTAATATTTTATTTATTTACTAATATTATTAATCATTTAATAATATTTTATTACTTTACTAATGTTATAACATTCATAACATTTTATTTAATCTCAAATTTTATTATTTACTTAATAATATTTTAATTATTTAATAATACTTTAATTTAATATTATTAATCTTTTAATAATATTTTAATCTAAGATTAATATTTTAATCTAATATTATTAATCATTTAATAATACTTTAATGAAGTTTTAATCTTAATATTTTTATTTATTTACAATATCATATTCTAATATTATTAATATCATAATAACATTTTAATAATTTATTAGATCAATAAATAATTTATTTTAATTGTTCACCCTTTATTAAACCTCTTATTTAATATCCATAAAAGGTTATAAATAATATTTCTTATTGTAAATTATCAAAATGCCCTAGAATAGTCATAACAATATATATTAGGAGTATTCAAGTATTAAAATCATATTTTTCTTATTTAAGACATCATTTAACTATTTATTTCCTTTTATTCATAACTTAATCATTTTTAGGAAAAATAGCAAACTGATTCCAAAAATTCTCATTTTCTGGATTTGGACAGTATATGAAACCACAATGATACCCAAATTTTTCTGAAATTTTAGAAAATGATTTACTATTTTTAAAGTTCCCAAAACACTCAGATCTTGCTTCATTTTTCATAAATTGAGTTTTGCTCAGACAAATCTAAAATTTTTAGGGTATGCTCTCCTACTATATATGGACCCTACTGTAAAAATTTTGGAATTTTCAAGTGTATACACAGTGAGATATTCGAAGGTAAATATTTAGGGGTCCTTCACGGAAATAGTCATTACGCACAATCTATAACTCGAAACGTGTCCGATCTTTTTTCTACATGTAGATAACTTCTCAAGGTACCTCTGTGAATTTTACCAAATTTTTAAGGGACATGAAACTGTCCGAAACAGTCCCAACAAAAATGGGATAGAAGCTATTTTAGGGTTTTGAACCCTTAACATTCAAAGTGGACTGTTTTGGGAAAAATAGCCCCACAAGTTTCAAAACTTGCTAGATTTGTGTTCTACCACTTGGGTTTACTAGATAACTCATGTATCTAGCACCCCCTTCGACGGATCACAAATCAAAGTTGTAAAACTTGAGTTACACAAGATTTAGTGGAAGAAAAACAAGGGTTTCACCCCTTGGAGAACATATGTTCATTTCCTTCCTCTAAATCTATACCCTAATACACAAGATGGTTAGTTAGTCCTACACATGAGACATGTAGAACTAAGGTACTTGGGGTATTAGACCATAACCTCCATATATGATGAGGTAAATACCAAAATAGAAGAAGAATAAGAAAGAATGGAAGAGAATCCTCACATAGTTTTCTTTGCTATACTTCTTGTTCTTCCAAAGTATGATATAAAGTTAGGATGCATGAACAATAAACTCCTCTCCCTCTCTAGAATCTAAACTTTTCCTCTCTCTCTTGCTAAGATTTGTGTTTTGATGGGTTGGGAGAAAATAGAAGAAGAAGAACAAGAATGGTGGAGGATTAAAATGAAATGAGATAGATATTATGTTGGTGAATTGGAGTGGAATGCTAATATCCTCCATGTTTCTTTTGCCCCTTGGACAAAAGGGTTAGCCTTATCCCTTCCTAATCATGCCTAATCATGCCATTAAGGTTACTAAGTGGATTTTCTACCAATGGGAGCATGACACACTTGTCCTTGTGTGTAAGATTTCTACTTATGGAATATGATTAGTTTAATATTCTTGACTTAAAAAGGCTAATGTGGCCAGCCATATTTATGCCCACTAACTCCTTCATTTAGCTTTTATTTTAATGCATAAATTAGATAAATCAAATGTCTAAAATACCCTTAATCAAGTGGGCTAAGTTTGAGCTTGCATTTTATTTCTTTTGGGCTTTTCCTTTAATTATTTTGGGCTATGTAATAAACATAGTTTAACAATTTTAATATATATTACCCAAATTGTTTTTTTAGGGTTTCCATTCCCAATCTTATGGAATTTAATTAATATACATGTGACTTTAGCTCATAACCTAATTAGGTTTACAAGAAATAGGTTTAAAATTATTAGTCACTTGAAATAACAAAATTATCCACTTAAGTTAGTATACATATTAAATACTAACATTTCCTTATTACCATAACCCTTAGGTTATTTAATTGTCTCACCTAATGCATAATTAGGTTACGAAGCTTTCATTTTTTAATGAAATCTATAAATGTATATATCCATAACTATAGTATATATGTTTATTGATCCATGCACCACTTCACATATATTGTCACATATTAAACCACTGTATAACACAAAGTTTTAAATATCAATAATGTACATACATATATAGTGACTTAAAATTCATGGTTATTAACCCTTAGGGTTTTCAAAAATAGAAAATTAATATTTCTAAATTGTAATTAGGATTCTTGAATTAAATTAAACTTTCCCATTCATAAATCAATCTTGTTAATTAGGATTATTTTATCCCAATTTAAATTGTTAATTTAGCAATTAAGTCCACAATTTTATATTAGGGTTTCTGTCGGAACAATTAGGATTTAAAAATCTGAAATTAAGGTTTGCTAATTAATTAAGCTTTACCCTAATTAATATTATAATTAATATCACTTAAGCATTATAATTATCCTTTAAATTCCCAGATTAGGGTTTCCAATTTCTGAATTAGGGTTTCGGATTCCCGAAACTAAAATTAGGGTTTTAAAACCAAATTTAGGGTTTCTTATCAGTCATTAGGGTTTTCTAACTGAATGTTGACTTCGAATATAATATTAGGGTTTAACACTTATAAAATTTGTGTGGTCAACCCTTAACCCTTAACCACATTCTGAACACATAGATGACCATATACACAGAACATATTCATATATACACTTAAGTTTGAATAATTCACCTAAATCCTTCACAGAATTTTGAAATCCTCAAAATTCCTTCTCAAAAATATCAAACGCATACACTCATTTTCTGTCTAGGTCGATCATTTGACCTTAAACCCATCATTTAAGATTTTTAAAAATTTTCTAAATTCTCGGGTTGTCGCAATAGTAACTCGTGAATAGTACTCTGTATTCATAAATAGTACTGTATACATGAATAGTGCCATATACGTGAATAGTAACCCGTGAATAGTACTCATAAAAGGAAAATACAAAAGAAAACGATATTCCATAACGAGTAAAAAAAATGATATCTCATACGAGTATAAAAGAATATACGGAACTACAAATGAATTTTCATCCGTCATGCGGTAATCCACTTAGACAGATCATTTTCACAATTTAATAACAATTGAATACGAAGGGTTATTCATCAGGCATGCGGTAGTCCGCGTAGACAGGTTATTCCCATAGAATAATAAAGAATGGAATAACAAAAGATTTCACCATGCATGCGGTAGTCCGCGTAGACAGGTTATTCCCACAGAATAATAAAGAATGGAATAACAAAAGATTTCACCATACATTCGGTAGTCCACGTAGACAGGTTATTCCAACATAATAATAAAGAATGGAATAACAGAAGAATTTCACCATGCATGCGGTAGTCCGCGTAGACAGGTTATTCCAACAGAATAATAAAGAATGAAATAACAACCCTTACGAGTATTGAAAGAAAATAACTCTCTTCATGAATACGAAAGAAATAATATCCCTTACGAATACAACAAATAATATCCCTTGCGAATACAAAATAAATAACACACCTTACCATACGAAAATAACATCCCTTACGAATACAAAATAAATAACACCCTTTATCATACGAAAATAACATCCCTTACGAATACAAAATAAATAACACCCCTTACCATACGAAAATAACATCCCTTACCTTAATAGAAGATTTGAATACTGAAGTAGGGTAGTAGCAGAATACTCTTCTTATTTCTCTCTGTAGTTTCTCTCTCTAGAGTTTTAGTGAATTCGTAAGAAATAATGAAGGAATGAGCTTCTATTTATAGAAAAAGGATTGAATAGTAACTAATTCATGAACGGCCCAGATTAATTCACTTTTAAACGGACGGTCCATATTGATTTACTATTAAAATTTAAAGCAAAGGTCCATATTGATTTACTATTAAAACTTTAAGCGATCCATATTAATTTACTATTATAACTTTCCATCAGCGGTCCATATTGATTTACTATTATATCTTCAACCAACGATCCATATTGATTTACTATTATAACTTCAACCAACGATCTGAAAAATTAGCACATCCCCTCATAGAATAATAAGCCAAACTTATAACAAATACCTCATAACAAATTTCTCTATTTATATCAACAATTGAATAAATATTTATCACAAATCACTTATCTTTAATAAACACATTTTTAATCTATTAACAATTATTCATCATTAATATTATAACTCATAATATTTAACAACCAGATTATTCCCAGGAAAGATGGGGCTTTTCGATAAGGATTTCTCCCTATTATCGCGCAATTAGGTGACTAAATCTCTCCTCGACAGAACTTTCTAGACATCGTCAATATTGCAAATAATAATATGAATAACTTTGTCGTCTCAATTATTAATTTAATAATATAAAATATTATGCAGATGATAATGTGACAATAATTGAATCAATAATATGAGAGATATTATGCATCAACAACTGTAGCAATAATTGAATAAACTGAGTGACTTCTTACATAAGCATCAATAATCAATACTGTGTCCTACTAAGCAACCAAACGTATTAATGTTCTTTTACTACCAGGTAGTTCAAAAGTTTAAAAATATTTCAGTCATTTTCTAACTTTAACAGTTATTTCGTTGTGGGGTCCACCAATGATGGTGTCGTCGTATAAATATTCTCCGACCAACAGAATATTTCCCGACACAACGAATATTTTATATCAACTTACTTACTTTGCAAAATTTTCAAATGTCACTATTAACTTTAACCCTTTATCAATTTAACCATTTACTAAATAAAATAATAATTATAAGAAAATTGAATACTTTCATTTCATAAAATTTAGGGTTTTACATGTATGCTCAATTGTGGACATATATCAAATAAACCTAAGTATGCTAAGTAATGGTTTGGATAAATGTTGAGTATTATAATGTCCCAAAATTATAGTCTCGTTTCCAAAAAGTCTCAGTCGTGCTATGCTAAAAGCCTATGGCTCTATATTTGCTGAAAACCAAGATGAAGATGATGGCTATGGGAAAGGGATAAGATGAAGTTGGTGAAGCTTTCCACCAACCTCTTCTTGCACAATGGTTCCTTCAATCCTCCATGGAAACAATCCTTAGGGTAAAACCTCCAAATGGTCAATAATCCCTCTATATATAGAAGTCCCCCTCTCAAATGTGAATTGTTGATTTCTCTGAGAAATTTCTAATTGAAGTGAGAGTGTTGTTGAGTAATCTGCAAATTAAAGCTGGAGTAACATTTCAACTTCACAATTTCAGAAGAAGGTATTAGCCCTCTATATGTTCTTACATTCAAGTTTTGCTAAGTTCTTAGAAAAGTACGAAAATACTTGTTTTGAGTTGAAAAGATTATGGTTGAAGTATGCTAGAATGTGTAAATTGATGTTAGACATTGTTAATATGGTTAAATACAAAATCAACGAAAGTTAAACGAAGTAAATTGGTCAAGTAACGAATCCATAGTGAAGAGAATCGCTAAATGTGTTAAACTTTGGAAAAACGGCAAAAATCTTGAATTGATTCTTGAATTTGATTGTTTGTATGTTTGGGATTGTTAGAAGCATTCTAGGGATGTTTAGTAGTAAGTTTATAACAATTAAAGTATCCTTACATTGTTTTTGGGTTGAAGATTGGCATGTTGGTTCGAAGCAGGGGAAAAATTTTCCAGACTACAGCAGTCATGCTGTGTATAAGGCCCGCCCCGGCGGGGGGTCCTGTAGTGTAAATGCCCACCTCGGCGGGGGTGCTACAATGACTGATTTTTGTTGTTGTTTTATTTTGGATTGTTTGATGCAAGAAGTCTTAACTTAACTTCAAGAACATACATAATCCTTAAACATGTGTCAATGCATGTTGTAAGATGCTTTAGTAAGTTTGGAGTTTGAATTATAACCTTTTAAAAGAGAAGGTTAAGAGACGAAAATAATGTTTATAAAACCTTACGCCTTTTTGGAATCTAACCTTTTGAGCATGTATTCGCAACTTAGTTAGTTTTGTAAATACATATGAAATGTGAATTTAACGTACTTTGCATGCTTAGTTATTTGTCATGAAATTTTAAGATTTGAAAACCAATTGAGTTGTAAACTCGTAACTTGTATTGTGAACTTTTGAACGACTATGATAGGATGCTTTATGCCTATATAGATAATCAACTTGTTCACACATCTAGTTATACAACCAAATCTAATACATGTAAGCATGCGTAGAAAGAGGTTGTTTGGCGATGTTATGTGGTTTAATGAATACTATAGTTACTAGTTGATATAATGAGCTCTTTTAACTTGTAGAAATGTATGAGTAACTTTAACAAGGGGCCAAACCTAGCCTAAAGTTTCTTTAAAATGTGAAGCAACTTAAGCTAGAATATGTGAAATAAGTAATATTTTATGAATACAAGTAAAAGATGAGCATATGGTACTAAAAGATTTTCAAAAGTAAGAACAATGTGAATTATACATCTATGAGTTTGACTATGTATAAACTACATGAGTTTAAATATGTGTGATAAATGTATGTGGATATGCGTCAAGGTGTGTGACTAATGAATACCTATACATACATAAATAAGATAACATAGTTCATTGAGGTGATTTTACGCTATAAGTGGTAATCAACGCTAAAGGCAAGTCTCCTAACTCACACAACTTTGGATTTTGTGCGAGTTCTCTAACTTTGTTTGATTCTCATATTGAATGCAAGTTTTCTAAATTCTTTACATTGTATATTGTATAAACCGAATTGTTGCCATACTTATATCGAGCAAATATCTATTACTATTCAAAAATCATTTGTATGCCTTAACATTGTTACAAGCATTGAACTTGTCGTTCATAAATGCAATATAAAAGTGGTATAAGCATTTGATTCGGCTAGACTATAATCATGTGTTAAGAAAGCTATCCAAACCAATTGACTTGGTGCGGACTCTTATAAATCTACTGAGATGAACAACCCTCTTAAAAAGGGAAAATTTTATATTGTTGGGGAACTGACGTGCGCACATGAGTATGCTTAAATGTTATGCATAACGTAGGGTACTTTAGGCTAATCACATGTTGTACTCTTTTATATTGGGTTTACAGTATAATAATGTTAATTCTTGTAAGAGTTCTTAGTCTTTAGTGACTGCTCGTTGTTCATTCTTAATAAACCTTGAAATATTGTTGATATCCTTCAATCTATAGCGACATTTATTGAACACTCTTGATATTTCTTGATATCCTTGAACTATCAACTACTGTTTTACCTTGGAAGATTCAAACGTTATAACTGCTTATTCTTATTGCTATATTACTTGCTGGGCAAATTTGTTCCTCATTCTTGCTTCCCTAAAAATATTACAGTTAAGGTAGAGTAAGGCGGTACATCGAGAAAAGACAAGGGAAAGGGCAAGGCTACAGAATAGCTTAGTCCGTTAAGTGTAGAAGTATTATTATTATTGTTATGCTTAATATGATGTATTAAGGATGATTAAAATATGTTCAAGTTTAATCACTGGATTGTTGTAGTAATAGTTACGGTACTTTGGGATGCGAATATTTATATTATATCAATGTAAATTATTCTATTATTTTCGTTGTTGATAATTTTAGTTTGACATTAGAATTAGTACGTGACAAACTAAATTCGAGATATGAGTGTCTGGATTTGGGGGCGTCACAGTAATCCCTTAATCTCAAAGTTTTAAATTACGTTCTTAAAGTTTTTCATGAAAATCAATTTTTAACTCTTTGTAATTGAATTTTTATGGTTAGTTGTTAAATATATGATGTTGTATATGTTTACAGCATACTCTACATGAATTGTATGTGATTTAGAATAATCAAATTCATGAAATCATATTTGAAGATATGAGTTTTTTATTTTACAGTGAAAATATTATTTTGGTTCTCTATAATTGAGTTTTGATGGCCAAATTGTTGAGAAGTTGTTTGTAATCGTTAATATGCATGTACAATCAGCTATTTGATGTTTATAAATGATTTTAGAGTAATTAATCCATAAAATTAAGATTAAGTAAGAATATTGAAGGTTACAGAGAAATAATATTTGAATGTGGCCCATAAGTACAAAAATCGGTGTCTTAATTGTATGTTAAACGCTAAATTGATAGTTGATTATGTTTAAATATGTAAAAACAAAAAGAATGAAACTTGTATGGATTGATTTGGTTGAAAAACAAGTTCGTAGTGGTCAATTTCGTTAAGAATGTTAAAAACAAAGTTTTTCACAAAAACATTGAAATTATGGCTTTAAATTTTGTTATTTATGTGATTTAAGATGTTAAAAGTATGCTAGGAATATCATTAAATGTTTCTGTTAAGTTCAGAACATATAGGTGAAACTGAATTCGTTATTTGTGTAAAATTTTGGCCTAAATTGGCCCTGTTCTGTGTTCTTCGTGAACTACATAAACTGAATTTGGGTAACCCCGCCCCGGTGGGCATTACCAAGCTAAATTACCATGCCCCGGCGAGTAAAAATAAATAAATAAATAATAATAATAATAATTAAAATATTTATCAAATAAAATAAATATTTTAGTTGAAATATTTATGGAATAATTTATTCGAGTGTAATAATAGTGAGGGAATGAAAATATTCTAATTTAATTAAGTAATAAATTAAAAGGGTAATGATTTGTTAAATAAAATGGAGTTTATATTAAATAATTAAGTGAAAGTGTGACTAATGGACCATATAATAAGAAAATTAGAAAAATAAATTAGAAAAGGTCTTGCGACCTTATTACTACTATGTTTTGCAACTGGTTAAACCACGTTAAAAAAATGTAGGACTTGTGGTGAATGTGAGTAGTAATCGTTTAGCCTACGCACGAGGCAAGTTTCCAACCCATATTCTTACATTAAGCAAGTTCTTAAATCTTATTATTATTGAGCAAGCTTCGTATTCTTATTTTGAACTATTCAAAGCTTAATTATTCAAGTTTATGATTCCAAATGAAATGTTTTAATTCTTTTGAAGTATTACTTCTATTGTACAAAGTTCATTCAATTGTGTAGAATTGAGATCCAATCTTTTTAGTCAATTATATAGAGTTGAGATTCAATCTTTGATTTGATTATTAATTTCGATGTTGCATTGAAACCTTGAATAGATAGTGATTCCTTATTGATTCAACTAATCCTTAGTTGATGATTATTGAACTCTAAATTACCCTTGAAGTTAATCCAAACTAAACTTCCTTTGGTGCGGACTCTAATATCAAAGCTGAGATGAACAACCCTGTTATGGGGGATTATATTACGCGATAGCGTTAAGATGTTTGTGCACATACATGGTACATAGGGCTGATCCCCCTAAGTATGAGAAGTTAGGTTCATATAGTCTTACGACTGTTAAAGGTTTAAAGTAGAAATACTTGATAACCTAGAACATAGTTCATGGTCTTATGACCCTTAGATGTAATTTTGATTCATGTTCTAATCTTGATTCAAAAGCCGAGACTTCTTTTGGTTCAGTTTCCATTGTATATTCGCATGTTATTATTATTATTCTATTGTTAAACTTGTGGGCAATTGTTGCTCACTCTTGCATAATAACATTGCAGCTAAGATTGAAAGAGTTGATGAGCCATCCTCAAGTAAGGGCAAGGGAAAAGTAAGCAAATGATGAAGACTTAGTTAATATTTGAATGTTTATATTAAGACTTATGATGTGATGATTAAGACTTATTTATTTATGATGTTTCCGCATTTGATGTATTAAGGTTAGATAACCTGGGATTGATTTGTTTTAGATGTTGTAACCCTTTATTGGGAAGATGCTATTTAAATTTTTATTATTATCATTATTATGGGTAGTTAGATGTTAATTATTTTGTTGAGTGAACACCAAATCTGAGAGAAGTTTGAGTACCTGAATTTGGGAGTGTCACATGTCCGGTTAATTTAGACATTGTAAATTTTGTAAATAAATTTGTAATTATCAACATTTTAGCATGCATTCTATTATTAATTACCAAAATAAATTAGGTCTTGTTTTAAATTGGTATCTCCTACTATTTTCATCAAACTATATTACCCTCACTTATATAGTTCAACAAAATCTAATTAAAGATTTGATAGTGAGAATAAGGATCTCATTTCAAATGTATATAGTCTTGTGGTAACACAACAAACTATATATATATAAATAGGTAGACAACTCTTGTCAATTACATCAACTATGCAACTCCTTGTATTTTACCTCTTAGATTATTTTGATCAAGTGTTGGCACATCCGAATCAAAATTATCTAAGTTAAGTTCAACCTAGCACTTCCATATATTCAAAAAAGAAAAACAGTGTCCTTGTGGTGACACAACAAAATAACATTGTTCAATTTTCTTTATAAGCATCAAATTTGATAAAATTAACATCTCAAAAAATTAAGATAAGCTTTGTGGTGACACAACAAACTTATAATAATTAATTGATACTCTATTATTTTTATTATACTAGAAGACGACGTACGATATTCCAAATATCTTTGAACGCTTAGGACTTAATATAAAATCTTTGAGAGGTTTGTTATTAATTTGGCACATCTTGTTTAGCGCGCATGCATATATATATATATATATATATATAAGCATACACATATAGAATACTATATTCTATCCGGATTGATTATGGACTTTATTCTAGTTTGGTTCACTAGAGCCACCAAGTGAACCAGGAGGTCAAACCTATGGTGCAAGAATTAAATTTAAATATAACTATTATATTTAAACCCGGGCTCCATTACAAACGGGTCTTTAAGCGCCCCTTGCTCCTTGATCTCCAATTCTTCAAAATTAATTCTAACTAATCATATTACGAAACTATTTAAAATAAATAGAAACTTTAATCAGCAGTCAAGGGGAAGTACATAGGAGAGAGATAGAATTTACATTAAGAAAAATTAGAGAAAACGAGGTACGCAGACCCCATTTAATAAAACACATACATTCATGCATCCAACTAAAATAAATTTCAATCACATTGGTCAATAGTTCATAATCAATCACATTTATTATCATACACGTCATCATATGTATCAATAAATAGCATTCATCTCATGAATAATAAATACATTCCATATATGCGTCGATATTAATTTAATGGACAATTTCAAATTTATTAAAATCCAATTTTGAAATAAAAATAAACTCCTTTATTTTAATCAAAATTTAAATCATAATAAATTTCTTTATTTTATTTTATCCAATTTTGAATAAAAATAAACTCCATTATTTTTAATCAAATTCCATATCAAAATAAACTACTTTATTTTAATTAATAAGGAATCCAATTTTAATTACAAAATAAACTCCTTTATTTTAACTTAAAATGTTGGAAAAATAAAATATGTTAAATCTTATTCCTTATCAAAATCAAACATCTTTAATTTTAGGAAATATGAAATCTTATTCCATATGTGAATAAATTTATTCTAGGAAACATGGAATCCTATTCCATATTTGAATAAACTCTTTTATTCAAGCGAACGTGACATCCAATTCTAAATTAATATAAAACTGTTGAATAAACTCTTTTATTCAAACGAACGTGGAATCCAATTCCAAGTTAATATACAACTTTTGAATAAACTATTTTATTCAAACGAACGTGAAATCTAATTCCAAGTTAATATAAAACTTTTATTTTAAAATATTCCAATTCAAAATAAATATTTATCTTAATTGGAATAAATATTTAAATAAAAAATTTCAAAATCTGGTGTCAGGCGCAGCTACGCCCAGAATACAATGGGATACAGCACAGCGGCGCTGCTAGCCCAGAAAACCTTTTCCAATTATGGCGCAGCTGCGCTGCTAGCCTAGAAAACTTTTTCCCTGTTATGGCTCAGCTGCGCCCTAGAATGAACTGGAGACGGCGCAACTGCGCCGCGTTATAGACAGAACAGAAAAAAAGAAATTGCCTAGAAAATTCGATCCAATCACATATTATACATACATGGAATCAACAAGATTAATAATTAGCACAAAGTTAGGCTCCGATACCACTATTGGATTTGTATATAGCGCGAACATGTAATCAAATTACATAAAAGGTGCGAAAGCGCGATAAAATAGGAATTTAAAATTTTCATACAAACCCATCACCAAAGATCATACTTTGTGTATAATTATCAATCAATAGAAAAGAGATGGAGATTAGATTCATACCCTTGTAGAACTAGCTTCCTCAGGTACAAGTTCACCTCCAATCTTTTTCACGTTCAACTTGAATCCACCGAATTTTATTCCTTCCTTTTATCAACGTTAGCCACCCAAGTGTTTGGCCTATAGAGGTGATCCACCAAGGAAGAAGAAAGATTTAAGAAGATGGGGCGTACTCTCCAACAATTGGAATCACGTCTCTTGATATCTGATATAAGACTCCTATTATAAAGATATCAGTTAACGATTCTAATCTAATTAGAAATTAGGGTATTATTTAATTAATTTAATTCCTTTAATTAATTAAGCTTCCTAATCTTATTAGGGATAATTAATTAAACTCTTTTAATTAATTTGCCTCCTAATCTTATTAGGAATATATGAGAGTACTTTTATTAATTACTTTCCAAACTCCTTTAGGAATTAAATAATAATCATAGTAATAATAATAATAAGACTCCTCTTATTAATTTATATTTAATATTTTCAAAATATTAAATAATAAATATTAACTATTTAATTTATTCTATCACCATAGATTAAATTAAATGCACTTAACTTATTATTACGATTATGTCATTTACTTCTTAAATAAATATTCTTCCTTTTGTGGTGTAACCATTTAGGTTCTTCATATTAAACCGGTTGTGAATAAATCAATTAGAACAATTCTAATCTCATTTAAATAAAAAAATTAAACTATTAATTTATTTAAATAAATAATATTTATTCTACAATAGGGATAAGCCTCCTTAGCGATTAACGACTTTCTAAATAATGTAGATTTCAACATTAATCATAAAAGAACCTTTGAGTAAATAGTTACCGTATAATTCAATCCTTCCACCATACAATGTCTCAATTAAATATAAGACATGAAATTACTGTCAAGACTTATTTTATTTAATTATATGTATTTTGACTCTTAAATGCACAACTCTAAATAATATAAATTAGAAACTCCTTAATTTCTAATTTCATTATGCCTTAGCCAAGGACTATTGGATTGTCATTTATCGAATCACATAGGATATTTCTCTTTTTTTACTAAAAGCGGTAGATTCTTTATTGATCATACGTTACCTCAATGCATAACTTATTATACCCAAGTATACCCTAAGGGTCTTAAGGAATAAGTCAAAGTATAACTCATTATACACAAGATACTATAATGATCTCAAGTCCAAAGATCACTTGTACTACTATCACTACAGGAATTTCTATTGATAGGCAAATAAAACTCCATTAGGTATTCCTTAGCAAGTCACGTTCAGTAAACGTATTTTCCAATAAGCACCTACATACTTGCTTTAGTGTCTCCAAATAAATGATCATGAGATCAATCATCCTCATCCAATGAGCAAGTAACGTATGTACCAATCTATCCGAATTCACTAATCCCCTTTTTAGAAAGCAACATATGGTCATTCGTTGCATTTTATGAAAGGCTTTTATTTTTCGTAACGAAATTCATAAGTCGTTGCAAAAATTTGTTGCTAAATCATTGGCGGGAAAAAAAACACACCGCCTATTTTCTTTTTTGTTGCTGATGAGATTTCTCCTCATCGTCGGCAACGAAAATTTTTTTGTTGCTATATTTTGTTGTCTAATATAGTCCACATTCATTAGCAATAATTTTTTTTTGTTGCCAACGCCTAGTAAATTGTTGCCCAAAATTAAGACAAACCCAATAAGCATGCCTCTTTTTTCCCCCCAAAACGCATCATTTTCATTTAAAATTTTTTATTTATTTGGACACAATTTTATACAGTGAAATGTTTAACTCCATCCGTCTCAAAATAAATGCCCAGATAATTTTTTTTTAAGTTATAATTTTTGAAATTAAAATTGAGCACATATAGATATATTTTCTAATTTACAAAAATTAAAGTTTATAGTTAATTAGATGTAGTTTATAATGATCATATTCGCACACTTATAATTTTGAAATAAAATATAATTATTTTCTAAAATAATTTATATGAATTTTTGTTATAACTCGTTATTTTAGATATATACTTTTTGACAAGGGATGGGCAAGGAATCGAAATCGCTCCCGAAATTGCACCAAAAATCGACTAAACTGCACCGATTAAGTCGCGACAATGGTTCCGACATAGACCAATTAAGTTGCACCAATGGTGTTTAAGTTCTTTTTTAACTCCTCTTTTTCAAATTCTCTTTTTTCTTGACTTGTAAATTTTTTTATAATCAAATATTAATTTCTCTTTATATCTTGAATTAGAGGGTGTTTGGCAATGACTTATAAGTTTATCAAACTAAGTTATAAGTCATTTGTTATTATTTAGTGTTTGACAATAACTTAAATTTTAACTTTTTTTTGACTTAGAAGTCATTATTAAATTTTTTTTCAATCTTCATGTGCTATATTTTTTATATATTAGATAAATTTTACTACCATATATATATATATATATATATATATATATATATATGTGTGTGTGTGTGTGTGTGTGTGTGTGTGTGTGTGTGTGTGTGTGTAAACAAATATTCATATAAATATTTATAAAAATATTCATATCTAAATTTTATAAATTTTAGATGAAATATTTATAAATTTATAAATAAATATTTATTTATAAATTTTAAAGATAAGTTTATATGAATATTTAGAGATAAATTTATTTATATATATATATATATATATATATTAAAATATTCATAGTTACGTTATATAAATATTTATAGTTACTTTATATATATTTAGTTTAATGTGGAGATTTAAGACTGGTATATATATATATATATATAGATGATAATAGAATTTATCTAATACACAAAAAATATAACATAAGAAGCAAAAATATCACAACTAGGTTTCGAACCTAAGACTTATGAGTTATTGGGCAATTAAGCTACCACTGAGCCATTCTAATTTATTAGTTAACTAAACTACCACCATAACTTGTAGCGGTAGATAGTGTAGCACATGAGCAAATGAGGGGCAAATGAGTAATTTTTCATGTCGCTACAGCCTGTAACGGCAGGGGAAATCCATTTCAATCTGTGTCATCCAATGTTGCGATCAACGGTATAGATTATGGTTGTTGAAATAGTACCCGTGACAACCGATTGCCAAGCATGTTAGCTCCGATCCTCTGACCTAAATAAACCCAACCTCATCAAACCTGATTATTATATATATACTTCCCAATGTTTCCTATTTCTAGATTGAAGTGAGATATACTTATACGTACTCCCTCACTCTGAGAATGAAAGTGATGATTGATTTTATCCGAATTTAAAAAAAAATGTCAAATGATAAAATTATTCATATTTAAATTCTCATCTAATTGCATATTTTTTTATACATGACTAGTGATAATATATAAATATTTATAAATAATAAAAATATGACATTTAATACTAAGGATATTACGCACAAATTATTGTTAAAAAAGATTATTTAATATAAGTAAATATTTAACTTGAGATTACATAAAATAATAAGGATTTTTATTCTTAGACGGAGGGAGTAACTTAAATCGTGAATATATTTTTAAGTTCAAAAAATAAAACATAAAAAGAAGAATAGTAACGGTATACCCCTAGCTATTCCTAATTTTTCTTTTACATTTTTTCCAAATATATTATAAAATTAAATTATAATATTATCAGTTCTAAGAGAAACCATAAAAGATGAAGAAAATTTTATTATATTTTATGAACTAAAACATAATAAAGTTATTTAAAAATGACTTATAAGTCATTCATAATAAGTTAGTTTGACCCATATTAATGTAATATCAATTTTACCCCTATTTTATTTAAATTATTTAAAAAAACAAATTTATAAAAAAGAAGAGTAAGATTTAACGTCACTTTAAGTGGTGTTAGAATTTTTATTTTTATTTTTTTATAGCTAAAGTCTTATATACTTCTTTATTTCCAATGCCGATGACAGAGAATAAACATAAAAAAAATATTGATGTTTGTAAACAAGTACAAGAGATCAAAGAAATTAAAAAAAAAAGAGATTTCAACTTCAGTTAAAGTGATGCTACATCTTACTCTTCTGTTTAACAAATTTGTTTTATAAAAAAATTTAAAAAAGGTTTTACAAGAAAAAGGTTTATTTCCCACGAAACCAATTCTGTCGGAATAAACCCTCCTTTTACTTTGTCGTCTCCATGCCCTCACTCTCTCTTTCTCTCATTTCAACAGTTGTATAGAAAAAAAATCATTTAACTCCTTAATAGTAGATCCGACGACAACTCCTTTCAACTCCCTAGCAGTAGATCGGTGACTGAACTTCCTAGCAGTAGATCGTGGCGGCTCAAGGTCGGTAACTCAGATTTGTATCACATTTTTTTCCCTCCTCACTCTACTCTATCAAACCCTTGCAGTAGTGGCAGCATAGTGGTGACCTCTCCTTCTCCTCCACTAAAAATTAGGTTTTAATTTTCTCCCTTGTTAATTTTCCCTCTCCCTTGTTAATTTTCCCTAAAATTTAGGTTTTAATTAGAAATTTTGCGATATTTGGAGCTAATTTGGGTTACAATATGAATGCTTGTATTGTTAATTACAATTTTATATATATATAATTAATTTCAAAATATTGTAGTTTGTCAACGGGTATATATAATTATAGAATTATTTCCTTTATATCTTATTTTATCCAAGGTCGTGCATAAATGGCATCCTACCCAACAATCCTATTTTCTCTCGTATAAAATTTGTGAAAGTTTTTTATTTTATCGAAAAGAAGAATTAAATTTAAGAAATTGTTTGATCATAAGTCTGCTTATTGGTTACAATTAAGGTGATTCGATGTATTTACCTCCATTTTGTAGGCACTTCACTTGCAGCAACACAATGCCTGTTCTCTTAGTCATGAGTGATAAGTAGGTTTTATACCTACTTATCCGGTATCTATTACTTGAATTAGTTGCTTAAACCTATGTTTCGTAGTCACTTTGCATGCATTGTGTGTTCATTTCATACATTTGATGTTATTTTATAGGTTATGACACGACATTGACATGAAGAAGCAAGAAAAAGTAATTCGACATCTTTTGGACTAAAATATGCAAGCAAATGCAAGAAGGGAAGATTGAAGTACTTTTAATACCAAGTTGGATGCATGTTCTTGGCTTAGAATTTGGATTTTATTATAGATCTACTTCTTAGCTTTCCGAAACATCTTGAATCGTCCCAATCGAAGTTCGGATGCGAGAGTTATGGCCTTTTTATCAACAAAGATCAAAGCTAAGAGTTGTCATGCTTGCCATTTACATAGCATCTACTTCAATCCCGATTTCCACCTTGATCCAATTCGAATATGTCAATTCTCAAAGAATGCAAGTTGTAGAGCTCGTCCATATCTTCGATTTGACAGGTGGCAGGCCTCGTAAATCTTCTTGGATCAAAAGTTATGGCCATTTTACCAGAGGACATTGCAGCAAAAAATTTCCAAGAAGGACCCCCATCGGGGCGGGCTCTTTAAGCCTATTACCCCCCCCCCACCGGGGCGGGGGTAAAAGCTACAAATCAGTAGCAAAGCCAGCCGGGGCGGGCTTTTTGTGAAGGAAACCCCCGCCGGGGCGGGGGTACGGGCCAGAACACGTTTTTGATGCGTTTTGGGTCAAATTTTGATACCGTTTTGACTCCAAATTGAATTGTGTTTGCTCCTAAGCTAAAAATTAGACTTATAACCTATAAATACATGGTGAGAGGTATAAAAGAGAAGAGATATATTAGATTAGAAGGAGGATTCCATTAGATTAGATTATAGTAGATTAGATGAAAACCCTAGTTCTAATGAGTTTTGGAGATTGAAGCAACTTAGAGACCATTGAAGATTCAAAGTAGGAGCAAGGAGAGAGCATCAAATCTATAGACAATAGATTCAATCTTCTCATCTTCTTTTATCTTTTTCTTTTAATGTGTATTTAAGTGTGGATTCTTAGTTTTAATTCAATGAACTAATTCTTTGTTTGAGATTACAATGGATCTTATTATGTAGTTTATTTTAATATGTTTCGCTATCAATTATTATGTTCTATTGTGAGGATTATCTATTGTGATTTGAACTTAATTGTTTAATTGATTGGTCATCAATTACCGTGATAATCTATATGAACTCGAGAGATAAAGTTTAGATTTAAATCTGATCATGATAGCATATATTTGTGATTTCTGCATAGATGGAATTCATGATTCGTGTTTAGGATAGAGATATTGCATTATCCAAGATTTTCTATGTAATTTAATAATTATCAATAAACGATCTTATATGAAACTTTTGGGTGATTTCATTTATTAGATGTATATGTGTTGTACATATATGTGTTATTTCAAGATATATGATGAGATGTATTTAAATGGTTGGTTTAGTTTTATTTAAATGTTTAAATTGATTAAGTAGGGAATTAATCTATTTATTACGTGGGATGATATTAAATCATGAGCTGGAGTTCGGAGCGGAATTTAGAGGCACAGACTTCGTATTCGAGTCCGAAACGTCGAAATTAGTCAGGATAGACTGTAACCACGAAAAAGTGTCACTGTTGACTTTTTGGTCAAAGTCAACCAGTTGACTTTTTCGAGGAAAAAGTCAACTACGAATTTCAGAGGTGAATTTGACTAAACGGATAGTCCCATGACGTCCAGAACGTCGACTTTAGTAACAATCAATATAAGTTTCGTAACGTTCGGCTACGAAGGGTAAAATGGTCAAAGTAATTTATTAACTGATTAATTGATTATTATAATGTTTTATTTAAACAAGTCAGCAGCTGGTGGAACCCTTGTGACTCACGAATTGGGACTGATTTGGATATCCTAGAAAAGAAATATTTTTGAGACTGATTTGGTATTTTTCATATAAATGATGTTATATGGATAAATGAGTTTAATTAAATATGTGATGTCATAATTATGGAAAATGAGGTTTTCCGACTTGAGATCCTTAAGCATATTTTATGCAGATTTTTGATGGAGGTTTTGGTCCAAAAAATGTTAGAAATTTATGTTTCCCATATTCTTTTATTTAACCACGTGACCTATACATAGCAACATGTTATGTAATTGAATTGTAGTTGAATACGTGCGGGTTTAATCATCTTATTAAAATGAAAAGAAACCATTACACTTCGAAGTGGTGTTCGAGAACCAAATTGCTTAACGTGACACATGTGAATAGGTTACGTGAAGGGCTAGTGGATAGCGGTAAATTGTAGAAGACGTATTAGGCAAGTTTCTTACCCTATTTGTCATTATGAATTTATTCAACTCTTATTCAGTTGATTGCAGCAAGGGTAAGTTCGGGCTTGTGATTAATTAATCATTCATGCAAGTTCCTTTATTGTAAAGTTCTATAACTTCAATTGTTTTGCGAAACGTTATTGATGATTATTCAGTTCCTATTGCAACTGTTATGCTTTAAAGTTCTTATTCCCTTAATGAATTATATTCAAGTATGCTTTCTAGCTTTTGTTTCAGCTAGATGTTATTGATGCAAACATAGTATATTGTTTAAACAATTCAAATCCTTTGAAGCTATTTAATGTCTACCAATCCAAAATTCTTTGGTGCTGTCTCGCATGATTACTAAGATGAACAACCCGAATAAACGGGCAAACAGATGTCGGGCAAATAGTCCCATTTATGCTTATGAAGGTTAAACTTATTACTTGTGCACAATGTAGCATATGATAGGTTGATCGCCTGGAGTACTTGCGGAGACTGTTTACAATCTATTTGATTGTTAAATCGTCTGATGGTTTTCGATGAAACAAAGTAATGTTCAGAGTATTCTACACCCCTTAGTATGATATTGAGAATTCTTCAAATCTTATTGTTGATATTCCTGCCTAACACTTGATAGTTCTTTCAACTGTTGAGATTTATCTATTCATATGATTTTACTCCTGACATATGCTTTCCGTCTGTTCTATATACTTGCTGGGCAATTTGTGCTCATTCTTGCTTAAACCTTTCAGTTAAGGCTGATAACGCTGAGAGCTCGGGCAAGGACAAGGGAAAGTCTAAGATGAAATGATGAGAGTTACTTATGTAATAAGTTATATTTCCGCATATGATGTAATGTAGTGATAAACGCTAAGTTAAAGTTTCAGTTTATTTAAGTTTGTAAAAACTTGGGACTTTATTTTGAATAAGTATGTAATACTTAATATTGTTATTATTATTGTTAGAGTTTCTTAGATAGATGATGATGTATGTTGTATCGTGAGCATCATGTCCTGTAATCGATGTTACACGGATTTGGGGGCGTCACAGGTTGGTATCAAAGCCATAGGTTATAAACCTTAGGTGGGAAACCTTAGACTATAACCTTAGGGAAGTTAGTGGAGAAAATAAGGAGATGAACTCATGTAGAGTTCTAGGGGTTGTGTCAAATCTTTTTTTTTTCTAAAAACAAAAACATCTATTTTAAAATACTAATCGAGTTATTTTGTTTTGTTTGAAGGATGTCAGGAGAAGAGAATGTTAGAGATATCCACGTTGTGAGTGAGCAGTTGGTGATAGCTGTACCTGAGCCTATAGCTGAGGCAGCAGCTGACTCAGACCCAGAGGAGTATCCTGCAGAGGAATAGGAGCCGAGGATGTAACAATCCAAGATTTTATTTGTAATTTAAAATATTTATTAAATTAAATAAATATTTTACTGATGAAGTAGTTGTTTTGTAATTTAAAATATTTCTTAAATTAAATAAATATGTGATTGTTCTTAGTAAATATTTATGAATTAAATTTAGTAGATAATATTCTAACTTAAATTAATTTATAATTTAGAGAGTTGTAATATAACATGAAATGTTATATTGTTGTTTTAATAATTTAAAGTGGTATGTTAAATTATTAAATAAAATTATAATTTTGTGATATTTGGATTAAGTGGGAAAATTTGTATAGTATGTGGAAATTGGTTATTTAACTAATGTTGAATAAGGAGGTATAAATATGAGATTTTAAACTATAGTGTAAGTGGTTTATTAAAATAAAATTAAAGTAATTTTAATTGATTTAACCAAACAAGGTTTAAAATATTATGTCTTTATTTTAAAGAGTTTTTGCCAAACAATTTTTTATGACTTTTGGATTTTTTTTTAAATTATGAATTTTATTGTAACAAATAAAATATAAAATATAAAATATATTATTTTTTAACTGATATGTAATTAGTATTATAATAAGTATACGACAGTTACATACGTTGGGTGCGTCTCCTTTATGTTACGTAAAAGGTTTAGTTTTGACTTATACTGAGGAAGGAAGAAGGAGGTTATAGTGAGAAGTTGAGAGAGTTTGAGAGAGACTTGAGAGATTCCTGTGTTTCTGAGGAATTATCAGTGGATAGCAAGGATTTTCTAGCATAAGAAGGTATTACTCATAACCTTAATTTTCTATAGTTATATATATGTATATATATGAATTTTACGGCATATAACTTCAAGTTCTGTGAATTCATCTTTTTGAATTGTTGATATACAACTGATTACTTGTTATTGTATATGCTTGTGATGATTAGAACTAGTGTTTAGATAAGAATTTTTATGCTAATTGCGTTTAAAAGAAAGAAAGTAATTACAGTATATGTATTTTACATATGGCTTGTGAAAGTACCAAATATGGTGGTCAATTTGTATGTTAATCTGTAAATTGAGTCTTGATTATGCTAGTTCGTTAAGAAACGAAAAGAACGTAGTTTGAATGAAGTGATTTGGTGAAGAATTGAAATCACAGTGATGATTTTTGTAAAGGAACTCAAAAATGGAGTTTTTGTATGAAAACATAGAAAATGAGGAATTAAGTTAGTAAAAGTTGTTGTTAAATTGTTCTATGTTGATGAATATGTGAGGAAACATGTTTGTAATAGTTCTATATCAATTGTTTGGGTTAAATTCACTGTTTGGTGGGTTAAATTCGTGTTAGTTGGGCTAAAGTTGGCTACTGTTCACAGCCTTTCTGGTTCTGTCTGTGCACTGGCGCAGCTGCACTGGTGCCAAGGCCAAAAACAGCGCAGCTGTGCCGGTCCCATGCTTATGTATGGCGCAGCTGCGCCATACACTGATCAGAGGCAATGGCTTCTGCTACTGCTGCAGACCTGGGATACCACTATAACTTGGTCTAAGGTTATGTTAATGTGTCAAACATGTGACAAGGAGGTTAAAACAGAATCGTGCCATGTCATTGATAATTTCAACTTTGTAAAAATGATTAGTAAGTTAAGAACGCGTTATGTTATGATTTAAAATACACAATGAATAATGAATGGGTGTTATGGAGCTAACATTTGTGATTCTGAGAAGAACATTATAAGATATGGAAGGTGATTAATATAAAACCAGTGAGTCTTAGAAAGACTAAAACACTTGATTGAACTTCAAGTTTGATTAAGGAGAAATGTGGTATTGATTAATAAGAGTTGAAAATGTGATTTGGATGCTAAAAGTCTTATGTATGTGTTAGTGAATTTTCAGATTCGTGTTATGTGGTTTATTAATATGGTTAGACCTTAAACTAAAGGTTATAACTTAACTAAGATGAAAAATGAATCTATTAGGTTAATGTGTATGTAGCTAATTGACGTGATAATCCTAATGGTATGTGTAGGATATTGGAGTACGTGAGATGTAATTGTATAGCTTACGCAAGAGGCAAGTTCCCTAACCTTTGCTACTTTATTATTCAGCAAAGTTACTTTTCACTGTCATGATATAATTTTGCAAGTTCTCTATTTCTAATCTCTTGTTGAGCAATTTATTGTTATGCAAGTTCTTGAACCCTCATTTATTGTTAAGCAAGTTAATTAATCTTTATTTCTTTATTCCAAACGAGGGTACCTTGGTTATTCAAAGTCTGTACTTTTGTTGTAAGAAATGTGTTTATTCAGCTACTAATAACTGTTGTTTGATCTTCGTTCTCCAATGTCATTGCACTATCTTACATTATTGTACCAAACTCTAAGTTGCCTAGCGATTCTTTACTAAATCAACTAATCCTTAGTTGATGAATGTTCTAAACTCTAAATTACACTTGAAGTCAATCCAAACCAAACTTCCTTTGCTTTGCTTATGTACCCACACAATTTTGCAAGAATGTTGTCGATGATGACACTTGTTCAATTTAGAAGTCGTTAATACTCTAGCTCTTATTGATTTACCGATATACCTTGCTCATGAAGATATTATAATCAAACTCTTGAATAGTTATTGGTCTCTATCTGATTCAACCAGTACTTGGTTGATGAGCATTCTAAAGATCTAGAATTCCTTTGAAGTTAATTCCCAACCAAACTTTCTTTAGTTCGAAACCTGATAATCTAAGCTAAGATGAACAACCCTATATTAGGGGATTATTTTAGAGCTACACAATAGCGTTAAAATGTTTGCGCAATACATAGTACAAAGGGCTGATCACTTGGAGTACAGGATGATGGTCCATATAGTCGTTTAGACTGTTAAAGGTTACAGTAGAAACACCTGTTAACCTAGGACATAGATGATGATTATAGTCTTTTAGACTGTTAAAGGTTAAAGTAGAAATACTTGAAAACCTAGAGTATAGTTCGTGGTCTTGTGACCCTCAGTGTATTCTTTGATGTTGATATCTATTGTTAACTTAAACGTTCATTATTCCTTTGAACTCATAGTTGTTGAATTAAAATTTATTATTCCGGTAAGAATACTTTACCATTGAAAGCTCAGTTAATTGTCATTCATTAAACGTTATTGTATATTATCCTTCTTGTGGGCAATTGTTTGCTCACTCTTGCACAAAACAATGCAGATGAAGTTAACAAGTTTGAAGAGTTTTCTACAAGCAAGGGCAAGGGCACGCTGCTTGATTAGATGACGTTTAGTTTACCTTTTATTTATGAAGCTTATGTAATAGATTTAATTATGATCATGTTTTAATTTTTCGTTGATGATTGTAATAAAGGTTAGATGACCTGGGATTTATTTTAGATTATGTAACCCTTTAATGGGAGATTGATTGTTTAAACTTTTGAGTTTAATTATATCCTTTGTTTATGGGTAGTTAGTTATTATTTAATTGGACAATGAACACCAAATCTGTGGAATTGAGGTACCTGAATTTGGGAGTGTCATAAGTTGGTATCAAAGCCTTAGGTTATGAACCTTAGGTGGGGAAACCTTAGGCTATAACCTTCTAGGAGATTGAAAATATAGAGGTGATAAAATCTTATCGAGTTCTAAGGAATGAATTGAGGGAAATTCATTGAAGATAAAATGATAAAAGACTTTATGTGCATATGTGTTAATGACTTTTGTGCTCGTGAGTACTTAGGAGTAGCAAGTATTATACATACCAAGTTGTGGGGTTGTTAAAACTTTGTTGTCATAATGAATGACGAAGGATGATAAGGATTAGGAGCCTGAGAAGTTCGTATAGTCTGAGTATGGTTGGTATTGGGAAAGCCATACCCGTTGATTTCTATTATAGACCTTGGGTATAGGCTTGAGTTTTAACGAGAGAATAAATTTGAGGTGAACAAGGTGAAGGATGAGTACGAGGAGGGCGACTCCTCAAATGAGTGTATGGTCATAACATTAAGTTATAAAAGAAGGTCGAGAAATTAGAAGGTCTAGCCGTAAAGCACCAAGCCACGTTAGCGCAAGAAGATGTCGCGACTCGAGACCTTACTGCACAATTTGCATATGTAGAGTGGGTATTAGCTCAGTCAGAATATTAGAGAGGATAATTATTAGCTTGGAATGAGATTGCGCAGGAATGACTGGGAAAAAAAATTAGCAAAGCGTGCGAGAGCTGAAGACGCATGGGTGAAGGCTTGTAAACGCATAGATTGTGTTAAAGACAAGTTGAAGAAGGCCAAGCGAATGATGGAACTTAGAATTTAGTATTCTATTTTCTGTATAGGTTGAGATTTATCTTTGGTATGTAATGGATCGTAAATGATTCGTATCATGGAGTAAGAGCGCAATGAGATTGTACAATGTGGAATGTTCTTGTAGATTGCAAGGAAAAACATTAAGATTATTTTTAAATCACGATGAAAATTAATAAAATGTTAATCCTAACTTTTGAATTAAATAGTGGGATATGATGAAGTAATCCTAGGATTTTATTATTACAGGATAAATAATATAAATAGCAGCGAAGCTATTTTGTTATGTGTTGTATAATAAATAAAGTATTGTCATTTATTAAGATATATTATGTGTTATCTATAAGTGGTTGAGATAAGTTTGAAAATTTTAATGCGTGAATGAACAATGATCTAATGGTGCAAGTTTTAAACAGTAAGATGCCGCCTAGAAGAAGACAGCAGCGTCAACAGAGCCCCAAGGAATATGCATACAATAGGGAAGCTAAAGCAAATCCAGTGCCACAATTGGTGAATTTTCTGGTAGGAGCACTGGCAAATCAACTGAATTTCTGGCTATATAATCAAATCTCGATGTTCCAACCAAATTCGTTTACAACAAGGTTGGAGTGAACGATTGATGTAGACGGGAAGGTAATACGTTGGCATACAATCAAGAGCAGAAGGGAAAGAAGAGTAAAGATGATAAGGTGGATGATAGTCATACCTGTAATAACCCGATATTTTTTATATAAATAGATAAGAAATTTTGCATATAAATTTTTTTTTTCAATGAGAATAAGTGTCAAGTATTGTGATGTTAAATGCGAATATATTTATTACTTGAAAAATTAGAAATAATTTTAGAATTATTAATTACTACAAATTATATTCTTATGGTAATTAATTTATGTAAGCAGAAATGTTTTTATTATTTATTTTCCCTGAAAATATAATTTATATATTATTTAAATAATATATTAAGTGACAATTAGAATTATAATAATAAATATGTTATTATATGAATTTGTTCAGAATATTTAAGTTAATTATTTTAACTTGATTATTGATGTTGTGTACGAAGGATAAGTCAGATATGGAATCCAAACCCTAAACTTGGATTTTTATCCAGGAATGAGAATAATAATGTAATATTAATTATATTTTAATTTTCAGTGGTTAAATATATATCGTATATCTGTAGACTGTTAATGTTGGTCAATTATGGTAAATTGGGTCATAACCTAATATTGTGTTGTGAAACCCTAATTGTTAAACTCAATTATGAGTTAGGACTGAGTAGTAATTGTGTTATATAAATTCTTCTGCGTATTAGAATTTTTGTAATTAGAAGAAACCCTAATTATTGTTTTATGCTGATAATTAGGAAAAACCCTAATTATTTATTTGAAAACCCTAATTGAAAATTTTAGAAACCCTAATTATTATTTTGTGAATTATAAAGATAATTAGGAAACCCTAATTAATTTGGAAACCCTAATGATATTTAGGAACCCTAATTTCTATTAAAACCCTAATTTAATTAGTATGTTTTAAATTAAAATTGTATTACACTTTAAATTTTAAATTGTCCAAACCCTATAAATTATTTGGAAAATTGTAAGATTTTCAATCTAGTGAATAAACCCTAGATTTAATCACCTTGTACAAGAATGCCATTGAGATTTTAAGTGAAATTACCAAAATGCCCTTTTTGTCCCATTAGTATATTATTAGTGCATTATTAGTTGCATTGTTGCTAGAATCTTCACAAATGCCAGCCATTCACCATCTTCTAGAATCTACCATGACACTATAACATTACCCACAAATAATTCAGCCATCACACATCATTGTATGCATGATTTGTATAATTTAAAGAGAGAAAAAATGCACATTTATTCTAAAATTGTGCAACAATCACTTAGCCATTCTCTCTAGACCAAACCTCCGAAAATATCTTGCTATATCAGTCCTAAACACAGCCCCACGAAATCCCATAGCAAATCAGTAGCCTAGAATTAAGAATCAAAGCTTAGAAAAGGTATAAACTCTAGCTTGATTTTTTTTAAATTTTTTGGTGTTAGATGTTATGTTTAAATGTTAAAACATGTTGATTATAGTGTCTAAGGATGATCTGGGTTGCTATATATTGGATCCATAACATTTAGAAGCTCGGATTTGAAGATTTCCAAAATCTACAAATTTCATTTTCTGTGATTTTTTGGCAAATGTCAAGCCTTATATCTCTGTGATCTTTAATGTGTTTTATGTTCTAAAAGTTGATATGTGTAGCTTGTTATGTGGTCTTTAATCTCCAAAACGAATCAGGTCCATATCTATTTTGGATCAAAAGTTATTTAAGGCCAAAGTGGGTTGACCGGCATTGACCGGCTGTTCTTCAAACCCAGAAAATATTCTAAGTGTCCAGAAAATATTTTTTAGCAAATGTCAGAGCTTATAAATCTTTGCTCGATCATGATTTTTATTGTTTAAAAGTTGTTATGTGTAGTCGGATATGTCGTCTTTTATATGAAATAAGAATCAAGTTCATAGCTTTTGTAGATCGGGAGTTATTCATGGTCAAAGCCCGTTGACCGAAAACGCTGAAGAACACAAACTCAGAATTTTTTTGAGCAGATTCCGTGTTGAAGTTTGACCAGCTAGATCTTGCTCATGTTATGATGTTAATGTGTTATGATGCTTTTTAGTTTTAGTCCTACATGTTTTCTACACACTCCAATTGATAGATCACACAAACAATACACAGATTGGAAGTTATAAGAATCCAAAGTAGGCACCTCGACTGTTCTTCAGTCGAAGAACAGCCTTGTCAGACTTTTTGATGGCTAATAACTCTTAGATCTGATGTTTTTTAGTCATGATGTTTGTTGGTAATTGTAGTATTACATGAGCACTACAAGATTTAAGTGTTAGATTGCCCAGAAACGTAATGGATTGAGAATTATAATCGGTCAAACTAGGCACCTTGATAACTGCCTTGTCAGTGTTCTTGAGGCTCAAGAACACCTAAGGCAACAGATAAGCATCGTTAAAGCCTTTAGCGATGGTTTTGATTTATTTTAAAATTTTCAATTTCTGAAAATTCCGAAAATAATTTAAAAATTAGAAAAATTAGATTTTAATTATTAAAAATACTTAATAAATTCTGAAAAATTATTTTAAAGTCTGAAAAATAGCTTTTAACTATTTTGAGTATATTTCAAAAATATTTAGTATTTTTGGAATATAAAAAGGTATTTATTTATTTAATTATAATATTAAATAAATTATTTTAATTCATGAAAAATCATGAAAAAATATATTATTGTCTTATAGAATATTTTAAGTTATTTTTGATGAATTTTAATATTTTGTGATAAAATTTTATTAATTAATTAATATTAATGATGTTTAAGTTATTTAATAAATGTATGAAATAATTATGAAAAATAGAATTAATGATTTTAAAAATCATTTATAGTATCATAAAAATATTTTGTGTTAGAAAATATGACTTTGGATATTTTGTCATGAAAAATATTATTAATTTAATATTAATGATATTAATCTAATATTGATGATATTTAGTTTATTTAATAATTATATTAAATATATAGTTTAAAAATGGTTTTATTTATTTAAAAATCATTTAAAAAGGATATAAATGAATTAAAAATATTTTAAGTTATAATAAATGACTTTTAATATTTGGATAAATAGTGCATTAATATTTTAATATTAATGGTAATTATTTAAAAATAATTTTAAATGTTTTAAAAATTATTTAAGAGTAATATAAATGTTTTAAAAGCATTTTGAATTATTATACATAACTTTAATATTTTGGCAACAGTTTCATTAATAATTTAATATTGATTAAATGTTAATGATAATAGAATTATTTGATGTTTAAATCATTTAAATATGATTCCGATGTTTGAAAATTCATGATAAATTATAATAAATATTTTAAAATTATATTAAGTCATTTAAAAATAATATGACTGATACTTACGGATATTGAAATACAGTATAGAGTCTTAGACTCAATAATTATCCAATAAAGCTGTCGGTACACCGACATGTTTCAGAAATTTATCTAGACTTAGATATTTTGACTGTATTAATGATTAATTATGATTCAATGACTGTTGGATATGTGTGATAATGTGATTAGATTATGTGCTGACTACAAAATGCAGTACTATGTGTTATAGTATATTATTCTAATCGAACGAATGATCTTATTACTGATAGGTCGCTCTATAAAAGATTAATCTAAGTTGCGTTATTGTAAGCAGCAGCTCAGGCAAGTATCCTACCTTTGCATTTCCTTTATGCAATGGACATGAGTAAGAAGTTTCAGAATTAAATTATTATTATGCTATATTATCAACTCCACTGCGACATATTCTATATCCGCTCATTGTTTATCAACATGTTAGTATATGGTAATTCAGATATATATTATGTTCGTCAATTTCTATAAAATGGTTATATAAGTGTCCCCACTTGGATAATCATTGTATTTAATCACATGTTGATATACCTTTGTCAATTACCCTTATATATATGTTGAATTATAGATTATTGTTGAACAAGATAAAACCTTTGCTTTAGAACCCAGACAAGTATGAACATCCCTTACATAGGGAAAACTTTTATGCGCCCAAGGCGGAGAGAGTTCTTGAAATGTTGTATTGATCAATGCAGGACACAACGGGCTGATCACGCCCGTGTCCGTAAGTTATGACGGTTTGCAGATGAATTTCTGTTTAACCTTTTCGAAAAAAGAAAACAATGTTCATAATATGTCACTTAACCCTACTTATAGTCAATACATAGTTTCAAAAATGTGAAAGAGAGTTGTAATGTTATTATTATTCTTGGTACAGCTTACTTCAGAACCGTTGATTCGTTGTAGAAGTGTCTTTTAAAGAAAACATTTAATTCTTTCAGCTAATATATATTATTGTTATTACTTGCTGGGCACTCAAATGCTCATTCTTGCTTAATTTAAATATTTTCGGTTAAGTTTGAAGAACCAGAAAACTCGTGCAGAAACAAAGGAAAAGGAAAGCTAACTGAATAAGATTTGTGGTAGTTGCTGTAATAGTTTATATTATTAAGACAATGATATATATATAAATAATATCATGTATTGTATGGAATGTACTTTAAGGTCTCGTACCTGGGGAGATAAACTCTGATAATTATGTAAATTAAGTTATTATTCATATTATTGTTATTATTATTCGTAGAATTCTGCTCATAGAAATGGTATCGTGAAGCACCGAGTTCGGGTTTCAAGTACCCGGATTTGGGGGCGTCACAATACCGGTAAAGCTCGAAAAAGAAAGTGAAACAATGATATTGAAGCTGAAAATCAGCAAGGGAAGGAAAAGGAAAGGGTGGAGACGTGTAGCAACTGCGGAAAGAAACATGTAGGTGTTTCTTTGAAAGAGAAGAGGGTGTGCTTTAATTGTGGCTCGAAGGGTCACATTGCACCAAAATGTTCAAGACCGAGGAAGGAAGCTTGCTTCACGTGTGGATCGAAGGAGCACTTGGCTTGAGGTTGCCCAAAGAAAGCGGTAGGAAAAGCAAGTGGAAGCAAAGGGGGCAGTGGCAAACTGGTTATTGTAGAATCAGCTCCGCTGAGTCGACCAACCGAATAATCAACCAACATGACGATGCAGGACGCAATGTAAGCTATGGTTCCGATCAGTTATCTATACGATTGCGTGTTATTTAATTCAAGTGCCACTTGTTAATGTATGTCTGATGAATTTTCTTAGAAACTAAATTCGCTTCGGGAAGAGTTAGACTATTCCCTGAATATAGAAAGTGCGAATAATGATTCCTTTTAAGTTAATGTGTAGAATTGTTGTATTGGTATGAAAGGTCAAGTGATGTCAATGGATTTATTTTTGATTTGATTTATGAAACTATGAGGTTGTTAAACCATGTGGTGATAAGTCATTGTCAAAAGAAAGTGCATAAACCTTAAGACTTTGAGGAAGTCAAAGGTAATATTTTGTTCTTTTAGTTGAAAGACGTCTCTACGGTAGAGTTATCTATCGATGTTGTAAATCAAGAATTTATTTAGAAAATATTGTGTGGGATATGTGAAGATCAAGATAGTCACTTCGTTAGCTAACTTAACGAGAAAATCGGTGGAATTTATATGGGCAGGAAATTATAGAGTGAATTTTCACGAATTGGAGAAGCATTTAGTATGGCACATGTGATATCTCTACCAGATAATACAGAAAATTTTGTGTTGTATAGCGACGCATCATATAATATATGAGGCTGTGTGTTTAGGCGGAATGACAGGGTCATTTCATATGCATCACGTCAGTTAAAAATTTTTATGTGAAAGGATATCCGACTCACGATTCAGAGTAGAGGTATTAGTGGTTGCTCTGAGGATTTAGAGGTGTTGTTTTTGGGAAATAGTGTGAGATATAAAAAGACCATAAATGTCTAAAGCATATTATCATATATAGGGGTATTTAAGCATGCGTTGAAGTGATAGTTGGAGTTGATCAAGGATTGTGAATGCAAAATCCTAAATGATTATGGTTGCCGACGTCTTAAGAAAAGGGTAGGAGTTATTTTTTTTTATAACTGTGCAAAATGGGTTCATAATGGAAATGACTAGGTTGTGGTAGGAGGTAAGATATATATATATATATATATATATATATATATATATATATATATATATATATATATATATATATATATATATAAATCAGAGGAGAAGCTTTTCAGGTAGAAAACCGTACAATTTTGCTAGACAGAGTAAAGGAAGAGTAGCTCCAAGATGAGGGTGTCAAATTCAAAATTGATACTGAAGGGTAGTTGAAAGTAGACGGAAGAAACTAGGTTTCGCTAATACCAGGAATTGAAAATGAAGTTTTGCATTAAATTTATATGTTGAGTCAACTAGGGAGCACAAAATTATATATTGTTTTCGATATTACTACTGGTGTCAAGATATGATGATAGAATTTTGGTATGTCAAGTTTAGCATATTATATATCGAGCAGTGTGCGAAGTTATGTCTTAATGAAATTGTTTCAAGGCACGATGTTTTAGTGTCAACTGTGTCGAACCAAGATACGATTTACATCGGATTTTTAGAAAGGTTTACAAGAACGTGTGGAACACAATTAGAAATAAGTATGTTATATCGTTTGCAAATCGATTGCCAAACTAAAAAGGCGTGCTAAGCGCACGAGAAGTTTTCGATAATGTCATACGAGGAATCCGTATTGAGCAAGTTATGGGCAAATAAAAAAAATAATTTAAGTGTAAGGTAATGTTAGGTGGGATTTCAATTGAGGACTCATATGGTGACTGAGTCGTACAAACCTTTGTATGGGCAGAGGTTTTGTGCATATACTTGGTTTATTACATTGATAATCATTGGAATATCGGTATCACGCTATCAATGTATATGTGGTGGAAAGGTGATTCTTTTCTCATATATATAATTGATAGTTAGAGGTTTTTAAGATTAAGTTAGATGATATTAAGATTAGGTTTGGTTCTTAAAACTAAAGCATATGGTAAGTTCGTGACTCATAATCATATGGTATGTTTTGAACCCCTCAGCGAATGGACGCCTATGGTCTGACTAGGATAAGTTACTAAACTCATATGATTATGGCAAGTTCATGAATTTCCAAAGTGTGGTAAGTTTGATGAACTATATTGGGTATAAAACGGTTATAGTATAGGAAGCATTGATGAAGTTGAAAAGATGGTTTTGAGGTAGCCTTGCCTCTACAGTTAGAGCGCATTCGTAATGTTTTTCATGTTTCGGTGATATAATTGACCAAGCCCGACTGCAATCATGTGATCAAGTATGAACCGTTATAGTGTCCTACTAGGAAATTACTATTCAAATAGTCGACAGAAAAGAACAAATGCTCAAGGGTAAGGTGATACAATATGTGAAGGTGATATGGAGGAACCACAGCGTCAAAGATGCTAAGTGGGAACTCAAAACTAGAATGATGAAGAATTACCCTGAGTTATTTGTTTAATCTGTCTCATCGATTCTGGGGACAGAATCTTTTTAAGGAGGGAAGAATGTGACGAACGAATTATTTGAGTTGTGATTCTGGGGACAGAATCCTTGTAAGGAGGGAAGGATGTAACAATCCAAGATTTTATTTGTAATTTAAAATATTTAATAAATTAAATAAATATTTTATTGATGAAGTTGTTGTTTTGTAATTTAAAATATTTCTTAAATTAAATAAATATGTGATGGTTCTTAGTAAATATTTATGAATTAAATTTAGTAGATAATATTCTAAATTAAATTAATTTATAATTTAGAGGGTTGTAATATAACATGAGATGTTATATTGTTGTTTTAATAATTTAAAGTGGTATGTTAAATTATTAAATAAAATTATAATGAGATTATAATTTTGTGATATTTGGAGTAAGTGGGAAAATTTGTTTAGTATGTGGAAATTGGTTATTTAACTAATGTTGAATAAGGAGGTATAAATATGAGATTTTAAACTATAGTGTAAGTGGTTTATTAAAATAAAATTAAAGTAATTTTAGTTGATTTAACCAAACACGGTTTAAAATATTATGTCTTTATTTTAAAGAGTTTTTGCCAAACAAATTTTTATGACTTTTGGATTTTTTTTAAATTATGAATTTTATTGTAACAAATAAAATAATAAATACTCCCTCCGTCCCAAATTAATTGCTCAATTTTGACTTTTTAAAGTCAAATTGACCATTTTTAAAACTAATTTTTTTACTATTTTTGCTAAAATATATGTGAAGATATTATAACCAAAAGAAAGTATATACAATTTATCACTAATCCTAATTTTTATAATTTTAAAAATATATTTCTATATGCTTAATTATTAATTTTAAAAATAGTCAATTTGACTTTAAAAAGTCAAAATTGTGCAGTTAATTTGGGACGGAGGAAGTATAAAATATATTGTTTTTTTTTAACTGATATGTAATTAGTATTATAATAAGTATACGGCAGTTACATACGTTGGGTGCGTCTCCTTTATGTTACGCAAAAGGTTTAGTTTTGACTTATACTGAGGAAGGAAGAAGGAGGTTTACAGTGAGAAGTTGAGAGAGTTTGAGAGAGACTTGAGAGATTCCTGTGTTTTTGAGGAATTATCAGTGGATAGCAAGGATTTTCTAGCATAAGAAGGTATTACTCATAACCTTAATTTTCTATAGTTATATATATGTATATATATGAATTTTACGGCATATAACTTCAAGTTCTGTGAATTCATCTTTTTGAATTGTTGATATACAACTGATTAGTTGTTATTGTATATGCTTGTGATGATTAGAACTAGTGTTTAGATAAGAATTTTTATGCTAATTGCGTTTAAAAGAAAGAAAGTAATTACAGTATATGTATTTTACATATGGCTTGTGAAAGTACCAAATATGGTGGTCAATTTGTATGTTAATCTGTAAATTGAGTCTTGATTAAGCTAGTTCATTAAGAAACGAAGAGAACATAGTTTGAATGAAGTGATTTGGTGAAGAATTGAAATCACAGTGATGATTTTTGTAAAGGAACTCAAAAATGGAGTTTTTGTATGAAAACATAGAATTTGAGGAATTAAGTTAGTAAAAGTTGTTGCTAAATTGTTCTATGTTGATGAATATATGAGGAAACATGTTTGTAATAGTTCTATATCAATTGTTTGTGTTAAATTCACTGTTTGGTGGGTGAAATTCGTGTTAGTTGGGCTAAAGTCGGCTACTGTTCATAGCCTTTCTGGTTCTATCTGTGCACAGGCACAGCTGCGCCGGTGCCAAGGCCAGAAACGGCGCAACTGCACCAGTCCCAGACTTATGTATGGCGCAACTGCGCCATACACTGATTTGAGGCAGTGGCTTCTGTTACTACTGCAGACCTGGGATACCACTATAACTTGGTCTAAGGTTATGTTAATGTGTCAAACATGTGACAAGGAGGTTAAAACAGAATCGTGTCATATCATTGATAATTTCAACTTTGTAAAAATGATTAGTAAGTTAAGAACGCGTTATGTTATGATTTAAAATACACAATGAATAATGAATGGGTGTTATGGAGCTAACACTTGTGATTCTGAGATGAACATTATAAGATATGGAAGGTGATTAATATAAAACCAGTGAGTCTTAAAAAGACTAAAACACTTGATTGAACTTCAAGTTCGATTAAGGAGAAATGTGGTATTGATTAATAAGAGTTGAAAATTTAATTTGGATGCTAAAAGTCTTATGTTTGTGTTAGTGAGTTTTCAGATTCGTGTTATTGGTTTATTAATATGGTTAGACCTTAAACTAAAGGTTATAACTTAACTAAGATGAAAAATGAATCTATTAGGTTAATGTGTATGTAGCTAATTGACGTGATAATCCTAATGGTATGTGTAGGATATTGGAGTACGTGAGATGTAATTGTATAGCTTATGCAAGAGGCAAGTTCCCTAACCTTTGCTACTTTATTATTTAGCAAAGTTACTTTTCACTGTCAAGATATACTTTTGCAAGTTCTCTATTTCTAATCTCTTGTTGAGCAATTTATTGTTATGCAAGTTCTTGAACCCTCATTTATTGTTAAGCAAGTTAATTAATCTTTATTTTTTTATTCCAAACGTGGGTACCTTGGTTATTCAAAGTCTGTACTTTTGTTGTAAGAAATGTGTTTATTCAGCTACTAATAACGGTTGTTTGATCTTCGTTCTCCAATGTCATTGCACTATCTTACATTATTGTACCAAACTCTAAGTTGCCTAGCGATTCTTTACCAAATCAACTAATCCTTAGTTGATGAATGTTCTAAACTCTAAATTACACTTGAAGTCAATCCAAACCAAATTTCCTTTGCTTTGCTTATGTACCCACACAATTTTGCAAGAATGTTGTCGATGATGACACTTGTTCAATTTAGAAGTCGTTAATACTCTAGCTCTTATTGATTTATCGATATACCTTGTTCATGAAGATATTATAATCAAACTCTTGAATAGTTATTGGTCTCTATCTGATTCAACCAGTACTTGGTTGATGAGCATTCTAAAGATCTAGAATTCCTTTGAAGTTAATTCCCAACCAAACTTTCTTTGGTTCGGAACCTGATAATCTAAGCTGAGGTGAACAACCCTATATTAGGGGATTATTTTAGAGCTACACAATAGCGTTAAAATGTTTGCGCAATACATAGTACAAAGGGCTGATCACTTGTAGTACGGGATGATGGTCCATATAGTCGTTTAGACTGTTAAAGGTTTCAGTAGAAACACCTGTTAACCTATAACATAGATGATGATTATAGTCTTTTAGACTGTTAAAGGTTAAAGTAGAAATACTTGAAAACCTAGAGTATAGATCGTGGTCTTGTGACCCTCAGTGTATTCTTTGATGTTGATATCTATTGTTAACTTAAACGTTCATTATTCCTTTGAACTCATAGCTATTGAATTAAAGTTTATTGTTCCGGTAAGAATACTTTACCATTGAAAGCTCAGTTACTTGTCATTCATTAAACGTTATTGTATATTATCCTTCTTGTGGGTAATTGTTTGCTCACTCTTGCACAAAACAATGCAGATGAAGTTAACAAGTTTGAAGAGTTTTCTACAAGCAATGGCAAGGGCACGATGCTTGATTAGACGACGTTTAGTTTACCTTTTATTTATGAAGCTTATGTAATAGATTTAATTATGATCATGTTTTAATTTTTCGCTGATGATTGTAATAAAGGTTAGATGACCTAGGATTTATTTTAGATTATGTAACCCTTTAATGGGAGATTGATTGTTTAAACTTTTGAGTTTAATTATATCCTTTGTTTATGGGTAGTTAGTTATGATCTAATTGGACAGTGAACACCAAATCTGTGGAATTGAGGTACCCGGATTTGGGGGTGTCATAGAGGAGGACTCTGAAGAAGCACCTAAGGATACTTTGTTGGATTAGTTGATGGATAGGATTATAGAGTTGGACTATAAGGTCCATGAGTTGGAGGAGCTATATCAGGGGGAGCAGCAAGCTGCAGCATTGCTTGAGGCATTGGTGCACCACCTGATAATTACAAACGAGGATCTGGCTGATAAGCTACGGACATCAGACTAGAAGGCATATAGGCTGGAGGATGAAAAAGAAGATATTAGAACCCACTTGGGGCATACCATTAATGGGTTGGTGTCAAGGATACAGAGTCTTCAAACCGACAAGTAGATCATCACTACATTATGGGGAGATGAGAGGAGAGACCGTGTTCGGGCCGAGAACCTAACTGGCTAGTTAGAAGGAGAGGTGAGAGATAAGAAGTTTAAGATAGACAAGATGAAGTACGCGTTTAATTCAGCACATGAAGGTTCCAGCATAGGGTGCATCACTTTCCAAGTGAGGAGCACCGGTCTAGACGTGTTATAAGTCGAGGGCTGGTACTGGAGATAGCGGATGAGGAGCATGAAGACGCCATTAGGCGGGGATTTTAGTTTATTATGATGAACTTTTACTACTAGCGTATAGAACACTTATCAATGAATAAAAAGCTTGGTTTCGGTTTTTACCAAGTAAAGTGATGTAAATGGCTTAATGCCATAAGACGATGAAATACCATGGGTGTTATGTTTATAAATAATTATGCTTTTATTTAAGTATGTGATGTGATGATTAAGTTCTCTTCTTATGAATGATGTATTCTGTAGAGTAAGTTGTAAGATATTAGCATTAAGTTCATTTTAAACAGATAGAGGCTAGAGGAAGACGTCGTCAAACAACCGAGGGGTCAGGCGATAATGATGGGGATCCACCGAACCCTATGCAGTAATTTGTAGACATGTTAGTGGGGGCACTTCAAAATCGAACCCTAAATGCCAATAACCCTCCAATGGCACACTTTAAGGACTTCAAGAGCGCGGGACCCCCTGAGTTCAAAGGAACCACTGAACCCATCGAAGCTCAAACTTGGGTCAAGGAAATCAAAAAGGCGTTCGCTATCGCCCGAGTAGGTGATGATCAGAAAACAATCTTCGCTACTTACATGCTGAAGGGTGAAGCCCACTTCTGGTGGGAGGCAAACCAGACCAGGGCTGGAGAAGGTGTGATACCTTGGGAAGGGTTTAAGAAAATCTTTTTCGAAAACAACTTTCTGGTGAGTATACAGAGTCGCATAGAGATGTAATTCCTAGAGCTGAAGCAAGACGACATGACAGTACCTCAATACACCGCGAAGTTCAACAAACTGGCAAGGTTCGCGCCTCATCAGGTTGACACTGAGGAGAGGAAAATGAGGAGGTTTGAGCAGGGCCTCAAGCCATGGTTATACAATAGACTTTCGATGTTGCAAACAAACAAGGAGGGAATCTTGGGGAAGGTAGCAGCGATGGTGGTGCAAACAAAAGGAAGTGGAACAACAACAACAACAACAACAACAACAATAATTTTAATTCGGTAAACCCTGGGGGCAAACCAAGGGAAGCAAAGAAGAGGACTGAGACATGCAAGGAGTGTGGGAGGAATCACTCGTGTGCATATCTAAAAGGGAAGAATGTCTGTTTCAATTGCGAGCAAGAGGGGCACATTTCTCCCAATTGTTCTATACCAAAGAGAAATGGATGCTTCAACTGTCGAGCACTGGATCATCAGGCAAGGAATTGCCCAAAGAAGAACTCAGCAGGAGGGAATGGAGGAAGGGACAAAGCGGTGGAAATCTCACAATTACTGGACCACTAACTCAGAACCGACCAACAACAAGGACTTTCAACATGGCAGTTCAGGATGCAGTCGCATCCAAGGACGTGGTTTTAGGTATCATTCCGATTAATGATATATCTGCTTACGTATTATTTGATTCGGGTGCTACTTGTTCCTTCCTATCGCATGAATTCTCCCAACAGTTTAACTTACCCCAGGAAGAATTAGAATATCCTATGAACATAGAAGTTGCTAATAAGGAAATAATTCCTGTTAGCCATGTCTATAGGAATTGTGTTGTAGACATCAGGGGATATAAGTTACCTATGGATTTAATTCCAATTCAATTAGGAGAATTTGATGTAATTCTAGGAATGGATAGGTTATTTAACCATGGATCGATGATAGATTGCCAGAAGAATTGTATAAACCTTAGGACTCCGGATCAGTCTAAGGTAGCGTTCTATGGAAGTAGGTCGTCGAGGCAGTCAAGTTGTCTGACGATGATGCAAGCGAGGAAGTTACTAAGAAAGGGATGTGTAGGATATTTGGCCATATCGTCGATATGCATAAATCAGGGATAGAGATGGGACAAATACCAGTAGTAAACGAATTTCTGGATGTATTTTCGGAGGAATTGCCAAGACTTCCACTGGATCGGGAGGTTGAATTCATTATAGATTTAGTACCGGGAACGGCACCGATTTTGAAAGCCCCTTACAGAATGGTATCGGCAGAAATGAAGGAGTTAATGGTACAGTTACAGGAGTTATTGGATAGGAAGTATATTCAACCGAGTGTGTCTCCTTGGGGAGCACCAGTTTTATTTCTGAAAAAAGAAGGATGGATCGATGAGACTATGTATCGACTATCGAGAGTTGAACAAGGTGGAGATTAAGAACAAGTACCCATTACATAAGATAGATGATCTGTTCGATCAGCTGAAGGGAGCAAAATATTTTTCCAAGATCGACTTGAGGACGGGATATCACCAGTTAAAGGTGAGGAAGGAGGATGTACCTAAGACAGCATTCAGGACTCGTTACGGTCACTACGAGTTCCTGGTGATGTCGTTCGGGTTAACAAATGTGCTAGCAGCGTTTATGGACATGATGAATCGGGTATTCAAGCAATACTTAGATAAATTCATAGTTGTGTTCATAGACGATATCTTGATCTATTCCAAGACTCAGGAAGATCATGTTGAACACTTAAGGTTAGTGTTGGGGGTGTTGAGGAAGGATAAGTTATACGCAAAATTCTCAAAGTGTGAGTTCTGGTTTGAGATAGTTCAATTTCTGGGTCACGTGATCGACAAGGACGGAATTTCAGTGGATCCAGCGAAGGTGGAAGCGATTCAGAATTGGGAACAACCAAAGCCACCAACCGAAGTAAGAAGTTTCTTAGGACTGGCAGGCTATTACAGACGGTTTATCCAAGATTTTTCAAAGATAGCGGGAACGTTGACGAATTTAACGAAGAAGTCGGTAAAATTTGTCTAGACGGAGAAGTGTGAAGAGAGCTTTAAGGAACTCAAGAAAAGACTGAGTGAAGCACCAGTGTTGTCTTTACCTTATGATACAGGTGACTTCGTGATTTTCAGTGATGCGTAACACAAAGGACTTGGTTGTGTGCTTATGCAACAGGGTAAAGTTATTGCGTACGCATCGCGTCAATTAAAGGATTACGAGAAGGGATATCCTACACATGACTTGGAATTGGCAGCGGTAGTATTTGCCCTAAAAAAATGTAGGCACTATTTATATGGTGTAAGGTGTGAAATATACACAGACCATAAAAGTCTGAAGTATATCTTCACGCAGAAGGAGTTGAATATGAGACAGAGAAGATGGTTGGAGCTTATAAAGGATTACGATTGCGACATCTTATATCATCCGGGAAAAGCTAACGTGGTAGCGGATGCGCTAAGCAGAAAAGGCAGTGGTAGTTTGGCAATGCTAACAGCTCAAGAGGAGTTAATTAAGGAGATGGCTAGATTGGAACTCGAGATAAAAAGTCTGAGGGAGCCAAAGGGGAAATTGTTCGCACTGGAGGCTCATTCGACTCTATTGGAAAAAAATCAAGGAAGCACAAGGCAGCGATGAGGAATACGTGAAGGTGAGGAAAAGAATTTTAGATGGAGAAGAGCTTAAATTCAGTATGTGTGGTGATGGACTATTACGATTTGAGAAGAAAATTTGGGTGCCAGCGGTGTCTGAATTAAAGGAAGAAATCTTGCAGGAAGCTCATAGCTCAAGTTACTCAATCCACCCGAGAAGCATAAAGATATATCAGGGTCTTCGCCAATATTATTGGTGGCCCAATATGAAGAGAGAAGTAATAGAGTGCATCAGAAAAGGGTTTAACAAGCCAGCGAGTCTAGGTGGGACATCAAAAACTGAGCGGGTTACTTCAACCTTTAGAAATTCCAAAATAGAAGTGGGAGCATATTACGATGGACTTCGTGGTAGGACTTCCAACTACGCAGAAGGGTTACGATGCAGTATGGGTGATCGTTGATCAATTGACCAAGTCAACGCATTTCTAGCTAATCAAGATCAGATATACCTTGGATCAGTTGGCAAAGCTTTACATCAAAGAGATTGTTTCCAGGCACGGGATACCTGTATCAATTGTGTCAGATCGTGATCTGCGGTTCACAGCAAATTTCTGGAGAAGTATTCAAGAACGCATGGGAACGCAACTAAGGTTAAGCACAGCGTATCATCCTCAAACAGATGGGCAGAGCGAGAGAACTATTCAAGCATTAGAGCACATACTGAAAGCATGTGTTATGGATTTCAAAGGAAGCTGGGATGACCACCTACCGTTAGTGGAATTTGCATACAACAACAGTTATCACGCGAGTATCGGTATGCCACCTTATGAAGCTTTATATGGAAGGAAATGCAAAACGCCATTGTGCTGGGATGAAGTGGGAGAACGACAATTGCTAGGGCCAGAATTGGTGCAGCAAACTGCAGATGTGATCAAAACGATACGAGCGAGACTAGTCACGGCTCAAGATCGATAGAAAAAATATTCTGATAAACATCGGCAACAACGAGACTTCGACGTCGGCACTTATGTGTTCTTGAAAGTGTCACCTTGGAAAGGGAAAATAAGATTTGGAAAGAAGGGAAAACTTAGTCCCAGATTCATAGGACCCTTCGAAGTGTTGAGGCGAGTCGGTGAGGTAGCTTATAAAATAGCTTTACCTCCGGAGTTAGAACATATACACAACGTGTTCCACGTTTCAGTCCTACGACCCTATAAGCAGGATTACAAGCATGTCATAGAGTATGAACCTATTCAGTTTGAAAAGGACTTAACCTATGAAGAGGTTCCAGTGCAGATAATAGATAGAAAAGAACAAGTGTTAAGAAATAAGATAATATCTTCTGTTATGCTACGTGGGAACTCGAGGAGAAAATGATGAAAAATTACCCTAATCTTTTTGTTTGATGTGTAATGATTCCGGGGACGGAATCCTTACAAGGGAGGGTGAATGTAATATCCGAGATTTTCTATGTAATTTAATAATTATCAATAAACGATCTTATATGAAACTTTTGGGTGATTTCATTTATTAGATGTATATGTGTTGTACATATATGTGTTATTTCAAGATATGTGATGAGATGTATTTAAATGGTTGGTTTAGTTATATTTAACTGTTTAAATTAATTAAGTAGGGAATTAATCTATTTATTACGTGGGATGGTATTAAATCATAAGCTAGAGTTTGGAGAGGAATTTAGAGGTGCGGACTGCGTATTCGAGTCCGGAACGTCGAAATTAGTCAGGATAGACTGTAACCACGAAAAAGTGTCACGGCTGACTTTTAGGTCAAACTCAACCAGTTGACTTTTTTGAGAAAAAAATCAACTACGAATTTCAGAGGTGAATTTGACTAAACGGATAGTCCCATGACGTCCGAAATGTCGACTTTAGTAAGAATCAATATAAGTTTCGTAAGATTCGGCTACGAAGGGCAAAATGGTCAAAGTAATTTATTAATTGATTAATTGATTATTATAATGTTTTATTTAAACAAGTCAGCAGCTGGTGGAACCCTTATGACTCACGAATTGGGACAAGGGAGGGAGTATACATATGTTACATAATAGCTAAGGAGGGAGTACTTTATTTTATTCCTTAAAACCAAAAGCCTTTCATTTTCTCTAACTCCCACATTCTTCCTATTAATTAACTAAATTATTGTATTATTAAGTATTGTGAGTAACTAATAATTAGAGTTGGGGGTTATGGGAGTTGGGGGGTTATGGGAATCAAAAGACTCTATCAAGCTATAAATATATACACATCACTCAAACATCCTTTTCTTTTAAGAAAATTCCACCAAGTGAGTAAACATGGAGAGAAATTGAGAGTGATAGATAGTGTGGTAGTATTCTAGAGTTTTGGGGAGTCTAAACAAGCAAGTGAGGAGGATTTTCAGAAGCTAAACAAGAAAAAATTCACATCAAGTAAGCAACTCATGAACCTTTATATGTTTTCAAGGGAAATAGCTAGAAAATGCCTCTTAGTTGCTAATTTATTCAAATCATGGTAATTTAGTGAGTTTGTTTGTTGTAATATGTTCATATATGATAGTAGATATGATCCAGACAGTAGGAATCGAATCCATGCATGCTAGAATCAAAATCATGATTTTTGTCAAAGTTTGTTAAAAAATGTAATTTGTGATTTTTGGGTTTTTCGGAGCCTTGGATTCGTGGTTTATATGACTCAATTAGCGTATGTAATAATTTTATAAAATAGTATGTAGTATGAAGTCTAATCTGTCCCAAATTTCGTTAGAATTGTAGTTATAATGAGCAAGTTATGAAAATCGTAAGCAAGCATGTTCATAACAAAATCTGAAGAAAATCTGGAATTTCCAGATTTTTTCCAAGTATAGAACCAGTGCTGGCACATTTTTCTATACAGTTGGTTTGTGGTCTTAGCATGCTAGTTTCATGAATGTTATATTTTTGTAAAATACCTTGCTGTTTGAAGTTTATTGTGTCCAAATATCATGGTCATATCATCTGTAGATTAGTGGAAATAAAATCGCAAAAGTGGCTGCAATAAACATAAATTTGATGTCTTTCTTGGGACTGTTTGGATCAGTCTGTCTCGGGGGCATTTTTGTCCACTGTTTTGTACTATAAAAATTCTGGAAAAATTTGGAGTATTAATATAAGAAGATATGAAGGTCCTGCAAAATTTGAGAATTTTTGGCCATACGATTTGAGAGCTATGGATTTTACGGCTAATGACACTATTTAAAAAGATACCCGAATAACTCTCTGTGTATAAGTCCAAAAATTACGAAATTTCTACTGGAAGTACATGTATATAACAGGAGTTAACCCTAAAAATTTTAGAATTTTTTGAGCTAATCTCAATTTATGAAAAATCTGTGAATATTTGGCTATTATAGACTATTTAAAAATAGTAGATGGATTTTAAAATTTTCGGGAAAAATATATGTTCAATGTGGGACTGTATTCTACAAAATCTCAAAAAAGAAATATTTTTGAGACTAATTTGGTATTTTTTATATAAATGATGTTATATGGATAAATGAAGTTTAATTAAATATGTGATGTCAAAATTATGGAAAATGAGATTTTCCGACTTAAGACCCTTAAGCATATTTTATGCAATTTTTTATGGAGGTTTTGGTCCAAAGAATATCAGAAATTTATATTTCCCATATTCTTTTATTTAACCACGTGGCCTATACGTAGCAACATGTTATGTAATTGAATTGTAGTTGAATACGTGCGGGTTTAATCATCTTATTAAAATGAAAGGGAACCATTACACTTTGAAGTGGTGTTCGAGAACCAAATTGCTTAACGTGACACATGTGAATAGGTTACGTGAAGGGCTAGTAAATAACGGTAAATTGTAGAAGACGTATCAGGCAAGTTTCTTACCCTATTTGTCATTATGAATTTATTCAACACTTATTCAGTTGATTACAGCGAGGGTAAGTTCGGGCTTGTGATTAATTAATCATTCGTGCAAGCTCCTTTATTGTAAAGTTCTATTACTTCAATTGTTTTGCGAAACATTATTGATGATTATTCAGTTCCTATTGCAACTTCTATGCTTTAAAGTTCTTATTCCCTTAATGAATTATATTCAAGTATGCTTTCTAGCTTTTGTTCCAGCTAGATGTTATTGATGAAAACATAGTATATTGTTTAAACAATTCAAATCCTTTGAAGCTATTTAATGTCTACCAATCCAAACTTCTTTGGTGCGGTCTCGCATGATTACTAAGATGAACGACCCAAATAAACGGGAAAACAGATGTCGGGCAAATAGTCCCATTTATGTTTATGCAATTTAAACTTAATACTTGTGCACAATGTAAGGTACGATAGGCTGATCACCTGGAGTACTTGCGGAGACTATTTACAATCTATTTGATTGTTAAACCGTCTGATGGTTTTCGATGAAACAAAGTAATGTTCAAGGTATTCTACACCCCTTAGTATGATATTGAGAATTCTTCAAATCTTATTGTTGATATTCCTGCCTAACACTTGATAGTTCTTTCAACTGTTGAGATTTAGCTATTCAGATAATTTTACTCCTGACATATGCTTTCCATCTGTTCTATATACTTGTTGGGCAATTTGTGCTCATTCTTGCTTAAACCTTTCAGTTAAGGCTGATAACGCTGAGGGCTCGGGCAAGGACAAGGGAAAGTTTAAGATGAAATGATGAGGGTTACTTATGTAATAAGTTATATTTCCGCATATGATGTAATGTAGCGATAAACGCTAAGTTAAAGTTTCAGTTTATTTAAGGTTGTAAAGACTTGGGACTTTATTTTGAATAAGTATGTAATACTTAATATTATTATTATTATTGTTAGAGTTTCTTAGATAGATGATGATGTATGTTGCATCGTGAGCACCATGTCCTGTAATCGATGTAACACGGATTTGGGGGCATCACAGATATGCCTTTACGCCATATGTAATCTTATAGAGAACTTGTGATTTAAATCCTTTTTAATTGTAACTCACATAGAGATATAGTTAATTAGTTAATTAGGGTGTCTTGCTTAATTCTATCATCTGTGGATTTAAGTGAGCATGTGTATTATGCATCGAGAGGTGGTTTTATATGCTTTAGTGTTCTTGATTAACAATTCAGGATAGAGATTAATTGATGAGAAATGTGTTAACTTAAATGAAGCAATAAGTGAAGTTGTGATTTTAAATCTCCGTAATCTTAATTTAACTAGTGGAATTTAATAGTAGTTTAATTATATAATTTAAAATTCATTCGTTTAAATAAGATTGAGTTGGTTACGGGTTAGTACTTAGTGATTTTTATTAAATAATTTCTCGTGGGAACGATACTCTACTTACACTTTATTACTTGTTGACCACGTATACTTGTGTGTTGTGCGTAACTAGATTTTACCCAACAAGTTTTTGGTGCCGTTGCCGGGGAGTTAGTTTAATATTTTTTTTGCCAATATTAGCTTCAATCAAATTAGTCTTAATTTAAACAACTTTTTTTCTCTCTTTATTTTCTTTTATTTTATTATCTTCCTACTTTTCTCTCGTTTTAGGTACCATGGTTGGCTGCAATTATCAATGGCCATATACAAATGTGACTCCACTAAGGGACACAAGAATTGATGGACTCAATGCATTTTTTACATTATCAGCACAGCTTGAGACAATTTTGAGGAGATTGGATGTTGTTGTATTCCAGCGTAATCGAAGGATAGCAGTTACTTGCAATAATTGCGCTGGCAATCACCTGAGTAATCAATGCACCATCAGTCTTGGGCCGATACAACATGGTGGTCACTACCTTAACCAGTATGCATATGCTAATTATCATCAAGTTTGGGGGTATCACCCGGATTCTTCATGGAGCTATAATTATGAAGACCAATACTACGCTCTAAATCCAACATACATACCGGAAATCTCATGGCAACCTCCATTGCCACAAGAGGAAAAGTCAAATTTGAAGGAATTATTGTCAAAGCTTATAGCAAACCAAGAGGAGAGGATGATGAGTCAAGAAATATCGAGCCAAAATTTTCAGAACTAGATGGAACAACTCAACACCACCTCAACCAAAGGTCCTCAATACACGAATTCTGAAACTAAGACAGAAAATTCAAGGTTGGAGGAATTGTTGTCCAAGTTCGTAGCATCAAATGAGGAGAGGAGGATTAATCAAGAGACATAAATTCAAAATTTACAGAATCAGATGGATCAAATGTTCAAAGCCTTGAAAAATCGTCCTTCAAACAATTGGTGCTATGACATGGATGATGAAACTGATGGAGAGCAAGAAGTGTACATGCCACTAGATGAACTAAAAGAAGTGGACATTGAGGAGAAAATTGGGGATATGGAAAATAAAGAACATGAGCTGACCTTTATTATATCCCAAGTGCCTTCTCAGCCATATTTGAAAAATCCAGTGAATTTTGCAAACCCATGTCCCCTTAGTAATCACATCCAAAGCAAAGATCTCTATGATAATGAGACCTCTTATAAACCATGGTGGAATGAGGAAGAGAAAAAATAGAAGAGGAAAAGCCCGTTGTATTTTTCATGCCTCAATGCAAAAATCTATTCACAAATACAACGGAAGAGGCACCTAGCTATGTAATGGAAATGGGGACATCATGTACAAGAAATATGCTAGGTGGCTTTAATTTGAAGATTCTCACGAAGGGGAACCTCCCAATGCACACTTCGGTTCTAATGGATGGAGGTTTCCTCAACTTTCGAAGAGGAATTGGATAGTGTTGACCAGACAAAGTCCGGCTGAAAGACTATAAATCAAGCGCTTATTGGGAGGCAACCCAAGTTTAAAAAATTTTTAGGTTTCATATTAGTTGATAGATTTTTTTTCATTTTTATGTCTTAGGATCTAACAAGCTTGCTTCTATCATATTCACAGGTTAGTTAAGTCCAACTCAAGTGTGGTGCTCGATTCATTCCAATGTGCCTAACCTATTCTTCAGACTTCGCAAACAAGGAGATAAATTGTTATATGTCAAGGAAGTCCTCTCTTTTAATTTTTTCTATCTTAGCTATTGAGGACAATGTCTATTTTAAGTTTGGGGGTATTTATCATGTTTAGAGAACTTGTGCTTTAAATCTTTTTTAATTGTAATTCACATAGAGATATAGTGGATTAGTTAATTAGGGTGTCTTACTTAATTCTATCATCTGTGGATTTAAGTGAGTATGGGTATTATACATCGAGAGGTGGTTTTATAAGCTTTAGTGTTCTTGATTAACAATTCAGGATAGAGAATAATTGATGAGAAGTGTGTTAACTTAAATGAAGCAATAAGTGAAGTTATGATTTTAAATCTCCGTAATCTTAATTTAACTAGTGGAATTTAATAGTAGTTTAATTATATAATTTGAAATTCATTCGTTTAAATAAGATTGAGTTGGTTACGGGTTAGTACTTGGCTATTTTTATTAAACAATTCCTCGTGGGAACAATACTCTACTTACACTATATTACTTGTTGACAACGTATACTTGCGTGTTGTGCATAACTAGATTTTACCCAACAAGTTTTTGGCGCCGTTGCTGGGGAGTTAGTTTAATATTTTTTGCCAATATTAGCTTTAATCAAATTAGTCTTAATTTAAACTCTCTTTTTTCCCTTTATTTTCTTTTATTTTATTATCTTCCTATTTTTCTCTCGTTTCAGGTACCATGGCTGGATGCAATTATCAATGGCCATATACAAATGTGACTCCACTAAGGGACACAAGAATTGATGGACTCAATGCATTTTTGCCATTATCAACACAGCTTGAGACAGTTTCGAGGAGGTTAGATGTTGTTGCAGCCCAGCGTAATCGAAGGATAGCAGTTACTTGCAATTATAGTGCTGGCAATCACCTGAGTAATCAATGCACCATCAGTCTTGGGCCGATACAACATGGTGGTCACTACCTTAACCAATATGCATATGCTAATTATCATCAAGTTTGGGGGTGTCACCCGTATTCTTCATGGAGCTATAATTATGAAGACCAATACTACGCTCTAAATCCAACATACATACTGGAAGTCTCATGGCAACCTCCATTGCCACAAGAAGAAAAGTCAAATTTGGAGGAATTATTGTCAAAGCTCATAGCAAATCAAGAGGAGAGTGTGACGCCCCCAAAATAGGTATACAACACCCATTCTGAGTCGCCAAAATACATGGTATAGAAACAACTACATCTTTATTATTACAACACAAGAACTGTGAGTTTAAATACAAATATTGTCATTTAGACAATATCCACACTCAAATAAGCCCTCGTTACAATTATTGATACATTATTTCACAAAAATAGTGAGGACTACTAAAGTAACTTCTAGAACCATCATTCCATACCCCGACTAGTACTCGCTACATTCTCGCCTCCTGAGAAAAATGGAATAAAAAGGAAAAGGGTGAGCTCAACTAGCCCAGTAAAGAACATTATGACTAAGATAATACAGAACAAATTATCGTTAGTCTTCAACAGGGAAAAATCTAATAGAATACAATAGACAACAAGTTTTAAATCAATAACTGCAGCGGAAACAGCAAACCATTAGAAGAGTCAAGTAGAGAATGAGTTCTACTATCTTCTAAGATTTAAAAGTCCATCATCAATATTTTATCCCTGTAACAACAATCAATAACCATCTTTAATCAAATATTCATCTTTGCACTACAGGCCAAAGATATTCATTTGTATCACCAGTCGGTCATGTTCATCTCAACACCTGTTCATCTTTGCACTACGGGCCAAAGATATTCATCAGTTAATCATTCATCTTTGCACTACGGCCAAAGATATTCAGTAATATCATCATTTAGGACTGAGGATGATGAAAAATATATTAAAGAAAACGAATCCAGTGAAACAAAATAACAAATATTAAGGATTCGTATTTCGATTTATTCATGTCCCAAAAAATACCTTATAATTATTCATAGTGAAGTAGAATTCAAGAATGATCAAAACATGGATACAATCAAAGCTAGTACCCAGAATAGATATTTTGGACGAAAAGAGAAAATTTTATTTTTCGGTGAATAGTAACTCGTGAATAGTAACTCGTGAATAGTAACTCATGAATAGTAACCCCGACGTGAAAAGTTCCAAATTTGATAAAATTTCTAACCAATATTTCGGCATAATGATATTGAAGAAATAATATCATTTTTGAATAAAATAACATTCCTTACCTCGTACAGACAGTACTTCTGGTCGGAATACCGGTATAAGACTGAAAGACACTTGCTCTGATGAATAGAAACTCTCAAAGTATCTAAATACTCACAAAATACACTCAATAATCTAGAGAGAGAAAGAGAGAAAACTTGTTTCTGGTGTGATTTTCAATTCTAACTTAGCCCTCTATTTATAGGAAAATGTTAGCACGCCGAAGCAGACTTAACCTGCAACCTGATGGCTTTACCTGCTACTATTCCCACCCACCACATTTGAATAAAAATCTCAGCACATTTCTTCACCAACCAAGAGTGGGGCCCACCAATTCTAGAATTTTCTACCAAAATGATTAACTCCGAAAATTCAACAATTTCTGAACCAGTCATCTCGTAAAATTCATAATAAATCATACGTTCATTTTTAACGGTTCAAAATTTGTGGACATATACTCAACTTATATATGTATAACATATCCAAAAATTACCACGATCCAACGGTCGGATTAAAAATTATAACTCCCGCAAAATATCTCAAAAACCGTGATTTTTAATACCTCCATTCCGACAAAAATACTGATAAAAACCTCAACATTAACTCCTTTATTTTTAACCAAAAAAATATATCCCTCATTTATATCCACAAAAATAAATATTTCCTTATCATATGAATCAATAATTAATTATTTACAAATAATATTACAGAATCACATTTATGACAACCAGGCCGTTCCCAGGAAAGAGGGGGCTTTCCAATAAGGATTTTTCCTTACTGGCGCGCAATTAGATGACCAAACCTCTCCTTAGACAGAACTTTCTAGACATTGCCAATAATGTTATCTAATAATATTATTCAATAATATGAATTATTGATCTGATAATGGGAAATACTGTGTAGTGACAATTATTGAAACAACAGTAATATAAAATATCAACGCAGCAATTATTGAATCAATAAAATAAAATACTGAACAGTAATTACTGTAACCATTATTGAGTAGTGCCTTCTTACGTAAGAATCAATAATTGGTTTAATACAGTGTGCTACTGTGTAACAACGCGTATTACTGTGTTTTAACCACCGGGTATTCCAACAGTATTAACGGTAACAACTACGCCGTTATTAATAAAAAACATATACTTGTCGTTTTCTTCATTCAATCGCTTTCCGTTATGGGGCCCACAAAAGACTGCGCCGTCGTACGAATATTCCCCGACAGGAAGAATATTCTACGACCAAACGAATATTCCCCGACAACAATGAATATTTTATAACCACTTGCTTATTTAAAATATTTACGCATTTTACCCATAACTAACCTCATTAATCAATTTAACACTTACTATTTCAAAATAATAAATAGAGAGAATTTAAATTTCATTTATTAATAATTTGGGGTCTTACAGAGAGGATGATGAGTCAAGAAATATCGAGCCAAAATTTTCAGAACTAGATGGAACAACTTAACACCACCTCAACCAAAGGTCCTCAATACACGAATTCTAAAACTGAGACAGAAAATTCAAGGTTGGACGAATTGTTGTCCAAGTTCGTAGCATCAAATGAGGAGAGAAGGATTAATCAAGAGATATCAATTCAAAATCTGCAGAACCAGATGGATCAAATGTTCGAAGCCTTGAAAAATCGTCCTCCAAACAATTGGTGCTATGACATGGATGATGAAACTGATGGAGAGCAAGAAGTGTACATGCCACTAGATGAACTAAAAGAAGTGGACATTGAGGAGACAACTGGGGATATGGAAAATGAAGAACATGAGCTGACCTTTATTATATCCCAAGTGCCTTCTCAGCCGGAATTGAAAAATCCAGTGAATTTTGCACACCCATGTCCCCTTAGTAATCACATCCAAAGCAAAGATCTCTATGATAATGAGACCTCTTATAAACCATGGTGGAATGAGGAAGAAAAAAAATAGAAGAGGAAAAGACCGTTGTATTTTTCATGCCTCAATGCAAAAATCTATTCACAAATACAATGGAAGAGGCACCTAGCTATGTAATGGAAATGGGGACATCATGTACAAGAAATATGCTCGGTGGCTTTAATTTGAAGATTCTCACGAAGGGGAACCTCCCAACGCACACTTCGGTTCTAATGGATGGAGGCTTCCTCAACTTTCGAAGAGGAATTGGATAGCGTTGACCAAACAAAGTCCGGCTGAAAGACTATAAATCAAGCGCTTATTAGGAGGCAACCCAAGTTTAAATTTTTTTTAGGTTTCATATTAGTTGATCGATTTTTTTTCATTTTTATGTCTTAGGATCTAACAAGCTTGCTTCTATCATATTCACAGGTTAGTTAAGTCCAACTCAAGTGTGGTGCCCGATTCATTCCAATGTGCCTAACCTATTCTTCAGACTTCGCATACAAGGAGATAAATTGTTATATGTCAGGGAAGTCCTCTCTTTTAATTTTTCCTATCTTAGCTATTGAGGACAATGTCTGTTTTAAGTTTGGGGGTATTTATCATGTTTAGTATTTACTTGGGCATTATTTTGATGGAATTTAATTTTGGCCAATGATAAGTAGGTGGTCGATATTGTTAACTCATGGAGAATTGATAAGCATGCCTAGTCTATATTTTAACTCATTAGTTGATTTTCACATTACTTGCGAAATTTTTAAAATTTTTTACACATATCCATTTGTTTAGCCAGTTGGGATTGAAATTTATTTGGCTAAATTCTTATGAAAGATACCATTGCAACTTGAGAAATCTTATTTGAGCATCATTCGAAGTGAAAATTAGGCACTCACATAAGTTTGGGAGAAATCTTGGGGTATTTATGAAAAAAAAAATTATTGGAACCTTCCCGAGTTGAATAATTGAAGCATGCGGTGGGTCGAGATGGAGTGTAAAACGTACTTCCCATAAACACAGGCACAAGATAGAGCGTAAAACGCACTCGTTCAATGAAAAGTGGAAAGTGAGATGGAGCGTAAAACGCACTCACTAAATAGAGAAAAGAAAATATGTATGTTTGAAATACTTGGGAAGGATTCATATGTGCTTAAATGTTTAAATATCCGTTGATCCTCAAGAAAAATTTATGCTATGTCTGTATTATCGGTGATTGTTGTGATAAGAAGTTTTGAAAGTTATTTTTGAAAATCTTTTATGAGTATTGGTTGATCTAATCTAAATCATGACTGGTTTGAATATATGGATGCACACCCGCACTTAAAGGATCAAGAGTAGATGTGAAGCTAATGAAAGTTGTTGAAATTTTAGACATGACATTGTTTTGAAATTTTCTGCGAGTTATTATTTGAGGTAACCTTTGAGGCCATTGTTCAAATTCATATTGATTCATTGTTTAAGTGGATCATTGCTAAAGAATGAATCCGTCTAATTTGTGTTTTTACTTGAGGACAAGCAAATGTTTAAGTTTGTAGGTATTTGATAAGTAGGTTTTATACCTACTTATCCGGTATCTATTACTTGAATTAGTCGCTTAAACCTATGTTTCGTAGTCACATTGCATGAATTGTGTGTTCATTTCATACATTTGATGTTATTTTATAGGTTATGACACGACATTGGCATGAAGAAGCAAGGAAAAGCAATTCAGACATCTTTTGGACTAAAATATGCAAGCAAATGCAAAAAGGGAAGATTGAAAGACCTTTAACACCAAATTGGATGCATGTTCTTAGCTTAGAATTTGGATTGTATTGTAGATCTACTTGTTAGCTTTCCATAACATATTGAATCGTCCCAATCGTAGTTCGGATTCGAGAGTTATGACCTTTTCATCAACAAAGATCAAAGCTAAGAGTTTTCATGCTTGCCATTTACATAGAATCTACTTCAAGCCCGATTTCCACTTTGATCCAATCTGAATGTGTCAATTCTCAAAGAATGAAAGTTGTGGAGCTCGTCTATATCTTCTATTTGATTGGTCGCGGGCATCATAACTTTTCCCGGATCAAAAGGTATGGCCATTTTACCAGAGGATATTGCAGCAGAAAATTTCCAAGAAGGACCCCCGCCGGGGCGGGCTCTTTAAACCTATTACCCCCAGCCGGGGCGGGGGTACAAGCTGCAAATCAGTAGAAAAGCCAGTCGGGGCGAGATTTTTGTGAAGGAAACCCCCGCCGGGGCGGGGGTACGGGCCAAAACACGTTTTTGATCCGTTTTGGGTCAAATTTTGATATCTTTTTGACTCCAAATTGAATTGGGTTTGCTCCTAAGCTAAAAATTAGACTTGTAACCTATAAATACATGATGAGAGGCATAAAAGATAAGAGATAGATTAGATTAGAAGGAGGATTCCATTAGATTAAATTAGAGTAGATTAGATCAAAACCCTAGTTCTAATGAGTTTTGGAGATTGAAGCAACTTGGAGACTATTGAAGATTCAAAGTAGGAGCAAGGAGAGAGCATCAAATCTACAGAAAATATATTCTATCTTCTCATCTTCTTTATCTTTGTCTTTTAATGTGTATTCAAGTGTGGATTCTTAGTTTTAATTAAATGAACTAATTCTTTGTTTGAGATTACAATGGATCTTATTATGTAGTTTATTTTAATATGTTTCGCTATCAATTATTATGTTCTATTGTGAGGATTGTCTATTATGATTTGGACTTAATTGTTTAATTGATTGGCCATCAATTACCGTGATAATCTATATGAACTCGAGAGCTGAAGTTTAGATTTAGATCTAATCATGATAGCATGTGTTTGTGATTTCTGCATAGATGGAATTCATGATTCGTGTTTAAGATAGAAATATGCCTTTACGCCATATGTAATCTTATAAAGAACTTGTGCTTTAAATCTTTTTTAATTGTAATTCACATAGAGATATAGTAGATTAGTTAATTAGGGTGTCTTGCTTAATTTTATCATCTGTGAATTTAAGTGAGTATGGGTATTATGCATCGAGAGGTGGTTTTATAAGCTTTAGTGTTCTTGATTAACAATTCAGGACAGAGAATAATTGATGAGAAGTGTGTTAACTTAAATGAAGCAATAAGTGAAGTTGTGATTTTAAATCTCCGTAATCTTAATTTAACTAGTGGAATTTAATAGTAGTTTAATTATATAATTTGAAATTCATTCGTTTAAATAAGATTGAGTTGGTTACGGGTTAGTACTTTGCGATTTTTATTAAACAATTCCTCGTGGGAACGATACTCTACTTACACTTTATTACTTGTTGACCACGTATACTTGCGTATTGTGCATAACTAGATTTTACCCAACAAGTTTTTGGCGCCGTTGCCGGGGAGTTAGTTTAATATTTTTTTGCCAATATTAGCTTCAATCAAATTTGTCTTAATTTAAACTTTTTTTTCTCTCTTTATTTTCTTTTATTTTATTATCTTCCTATTTTTCTCTCGTTTCGGGTACCCTGACTGGATGCAATTATCAATGACCATATACAAATGTGACTCCACTAAGGGACACAAGAATTGATGGACTCAATGCATTTTTGCCATTATCAGCACAGCTTGAGACAGTTTCGAGGAGGTTAGATGTTGTTGCAGCCCAGCGTAATCGAAGGATAGCAGTTACTTGCAATTATTGTGCTGGCAATCACCTAAGTAATCAATGCACCATCAGTCTTGGGCCGATACAACATGGTGGTCACTACCTTAACCAATATGCATATGCTAATTATCATCAAGTTTGGGGGTATCACCCGTATTCTTTATGGAGCTATAATTATGAAGACCAATACTGCGCTCTAAATCCAACATATATACTGGAAGTCTCATGGCAACCTCCACTGCCACAAGAAGAAAAGTCAAATTTGAAGGAATTATTGTCAAAGCTCATAGCAAACCAAGAGAAGAAGATGATGAGTAATGAAATATCGAGCCAAAATTTTTAGAACTAGATGGAACAACTTAACACCACCTCAACCAAAGGTCCTCAATACACGAATTCTGAAACTGAGACAGAAAATTCAAGGTTGGAGGAATTGTTGTCCAAGTTCGTAGCATCAAATGAGGAGAGGAGGATTAATCAAGAGATATCAATTCAAAATCTGCAGAACCAGATGGATCAAATGTTCGAAGCCTTGAAAAATCGTCCTCCAAACAATAGGTGCTATGACATGGATGATGAAACTGATGGAGAGCAAGAAGTGTACATGCCACTAGATGAACTAAAAGAAGTGGACATTGAGGAGACAACTGGGGATATGGAAAATGAAGAACATGAGCTGACCTTTATTATATCCCAAGTGCCTTCTCAGCCAGAATTGAAAAATCCAGTGAATTTTGCACACCCATGTCCCCTTAGTAATCACATCCAAAGCAAAGATCTCTATGATAATGAGACCTCTTATAAACCATGGTGGAATGAGGAAGAGAAAAAATAGAAGCGGAAAAGATCGTTGTATTTTTCATGCCTGAATGCAAAAATCTATTCACAAATACAATGGAAGAGGCACCTAGCTATGTAATGGAAATGAGGACATCATGTACAAGAAATATGCTCGGTGGCTTTAATTCGAAGATTCTCACGAAGGGGAACCTCCCAACGCACACTTCGGTTCTAATGGATGGAGGCTTCCTCAACTTTCGAAGAGGAATTGGATAGCGTTGACCAGACAAAGTCCGACTAAAAGACTATAAATCAAGCGCTTATTGGGAGGCAACCCAAGTTTAAATTTTTTTTTTAGGTTTCATATTAGTTGATAGATTTTTTTTCATTTTTATGTCTTAGGATCTAACAAGCTTGCTTCTATCATATTCAGAGGTTAGTTAAGTCCAACTCAAGTGTGGTGCCCGATTCATTCCAATGTGCCTAACCTATTCTTCAGACTTCGCAGACAAGGAGATAAATTGTTATATGTCAGGGAAGTCCTCTCTTTTAATTTTTCCTATCTTAGCTATTGAGGACAATGTCTGTTTTAAGTTTGGGGGTATTTATCATGTTTAGTATTTACTTGGGCATTGTTTTGATGGAATTTGATTTTGGCCAATGATAAGTAGGTGGTTGATATTGTTAACTCATGGAGAATTGATAAGCATGCTTAGTCTATATTTTAACTCATTAGCTGGTTTTCACATTACTTGCGAAATTTTTAAAAATTTTTACACATATCCATTTGTTTAGCCAGTTGGGATTGAAATTTATTTGGCTAAATGCTTATGAAAGATACCATTGCAACTTGAGAAATCTTATTTGAGCATCATTCGAAGTGAAAATTAGGCACTCACATAAGTTTGGGGGAAATCTTGGGGTATTTATGAAAAATAAAATTATTGGAACCTTCCCGAGTTAAATAATTGAAGCATGCGGTGGGTCGAGATGGAGCGTAAAACGCACTCCCCATAAACACAGGCACGAGATGGAGCGTAAAACGCACTCATTCAATGAAAAGTGGAAAACGAGATGGCGCGTAAAACGCACTCGTTCAATAAAAAGTGGAAAGTGAGATGGAGCGTAAAACGCACTCATTAAATAGAGAAAAAAAATATATGTATGTTTGAAATACTTGGGAAGGGTTCATATGTGCGTAAATGTTTAAATATCCAGTTGATCCTCAAGAAAAATTTATGTTATGTCTGTATTATCGGTGATTGATGTGATAAGAAGCTTTGAAAGTCATTTTTGAAAATTTTTTATGAGTATTGGTTGATCTAATCTAAATCATGACTGGTTTGAACATATGGATGCACACACGCACTTAAAGGATCAAGAGTAGATCTGAAGCTAATGAAAGTTGTTGAAATTTTAGACGTGACATTGTTTTGAAATTTTATGCGGGTTATTATTTGAGGTAACCTATGAGGCCATTGTTCAAATTCATATTGATTCATTGTTTAAGCGGATCATTGCTAAAGAATGAATCTGTCTAATTTGTGTTTTTTCTTGAGGACAAGCAAATGTTTAAGTTTGTGGGTATTTGATAAGTAGGTTTTATACCTACTTATCCAGTATCTATTACTTGAATTAGTTGCTTAAACATATGTTTCGTAGTCACATTACATGCATTGTGTGTTCATTTCATACATTTGATGTTATTTTATAGGTTATGACACAACATTGGCATGAAAAAGCAAGGAAAAGCAATTCGGACATCTTTTGGACTAAAATATGCGAGCAAATGCAAGAAGGGAAGATTGAAGGACTTTTAACACCAAGTTGGATGCATGTTCTTGGTTTAAAATTTGGATTTTATTGTAGATCTACTTCTTAGCTTTCTGGAACATCTAGAATGATCCCAATCAGAGTTCGGATGTAAGAGTTATGACCTTTTCATCAACAATGATCAAAGCTAAGAGTTGTCATGCTTGCCATTTACATAGAATCTACTTCAAGCCCGATTTCCACTTTGTTCCAATCCAAGTGTGTCAATTCTCAAAGAATGAAAGTTGTGGAGCTCGTAGATATCTTCGATTTGATAGGTCGCGGGCCTCATAACTCTTCCCGGATCAAAAGTTATGGCCGTTTTACCAGAGGATATTGCAACAGAAAATTTCTAGGAAGGACCCCCGCCGGGGCGGGCTCTTTAAGCCTATTACCCCCCCCCCCCCGGCGGGACGGGGGTACAAGCTGCAAATCAGTAGCAAAGCCAGCGGGGGCGGAATTTTTGTGAAGGAACCCCCTGCCGGGGCGGGGGTACGGGCCAAAACACGTTTTTGATGCGTTTTGGGTCGAATTTTGATACCTTTTTGACTCCAAATTGAATTGGGTTTGCTCCTAAGCTAAAAATTAGACTTGTAACCTATAAATACATGATGAGAGGCATAAAAGAGAAGAGATAGATTAGATTAAAAGGAGGATTCCATTAGATTAAATTAGAGTAGATTATATCAAAACCCTAGTTCTAATGAGTTTTGGAGATTGAAGCAACTTGAAAACCATTGAAGATTCAATGTAGGAGCAAGGAGAGAGCATCAAATCTACATACAATAGATTATATCTTCTCATCTTCTTTTATCTTTGTCTTTTAATATGTATTCAAGTGTGAATTCTTAGTTTTAATTAAATGAACTAATTCTTTGTTTGAGATTACAATGGATCTTATTGTGTAGTTTATTTTAATATGCTTCGCTATCAATTATTATGTTCTATTGTGAGGATTGTCTATTATGACTTGGACTTAATTGTTTAATTGATTGGCCATCAATTACCGTGATAATCTATTTGAACTCGAGAGCTGAAGTTTAGGTTTAGATCTGATCATGATAGCACGTGTTTGTGATTTCTGCATAGACGGAATTCATGATTCGTGTTTAGGATAGAGATATGTCTTTACGCCCTACGTAATCTTATAGAGAACTTGTGATTTAAATCTTTTTTAATTGTAATTCACATAGAGATATAGTGGATTAGTTAATTAGGGTGTCTTGCTTAATTCTATCATCTGTGGATTTAAGTGAGTATGTGTACTATGCATCGAGAGGTGGTTTTATATGCTTTAGTGTTCTTGATTAACAATTCTGGATAGTGAATAATTGATGAGAAGTGTGTTAACTTAAATGAAGTAATAAGTGAAGTTGTGATTTTAAATCTCCGTAATCTTAATTTAACTAGTGGAATTTAATAGTAGTTTAATTATATAATTTGAAATTCATTCGTTTAAATAAGATTGAGTTGGTTACGGGTTAGTACTTGGTGATTTTTATTAAATAATTCCTCGTGGAAACGATACTCTACTTACACTTTATTACTTGTTGACTACGTATACTTGTGTTGTTTACCTCCCAAACCCTCGAATTGATTCTTCCCTACTTGTTTTTTCTATTTCTTTTTCTTCTTCTATTACATAGAAGTAATACTCCACTTTCCTTCTTTTTCCTTTCAAATCACAATGTTCTCAGATCAGTAGTCAAGTATTGCGTTGGTCTATTATACACTACTCCAGATTGCCACCATAATTGAAATAAACGATATAGACCAAAAGTTTTGAAACAATCATCTTTTTCATATTTTATTAATTCAGAAATTGATTAATTAAGCTCAACACATTCAATAAATTAGTATTTGAAAATGATATGAAATAACATGTTAATGGTGTTAAACTTGAATTAAGGCTCATCAAACAATACTACATCCCTCCTCCCTTGATACAAGTCTAAAATTTAGAGCTTTGTACAAGTATTAAGAAAATAATTATATAATATTAAATATAATATTAATTATCTATATTATCTTTATATTAAAAAAAATTGTTATTTATTAGCAAAAAAAAGTGAGATAACCAAAATTAATTTAATATTTTGGATAATATTGAAAACTAAGAAATTAATGGTTACTCGAAATTTTCAAACGACTTATATTAAGGGACAAAAACACTTCTCTAAAATGACTTATATTAGGACAGAGGGAATAGCTATTTTTCGAAAAATGTTTATTTTTTGAAAATTGTTTATTTTTTTTAATGTGCCCAAAATTAGAGATATATTCTTATTTTAGAATAATAAAATGATATGATAGTCTTAATTTGTCATTATCTTTTTACTATCACTTATAACATCACTCTACCCTTACTTGGCTAATTTTAAGAGTACATTTAATAATATAAATTATCAGAACGGATCTTAAGCATACATCTCTTAAATAACATCTTTCTCTTAAGTAGCATACATTTATTAAAATTACGTTGTTTTGAAGATTTTTTTTAAAAACAAAATAGTATTAAAAGAGTGGTCCCACCTACTTTCTTTTTATTTACAAAAATGTCACTCGCGACTCCACTTATTTTTTAAAAGAATCTCTGAAACGACATAATTTTAATAAAGTTATGTTATTTAAGAGGTATGCTTAAGATCGGTTCTATATTAATTATAACTAATAAATAAAATATAATTGTAAATTATGTGTTTGGTACGGACACCAAACTAATAAAATTTGAAAAATAAAAAATAACTAAGTTTGATGGGCACGATTTTACTTATAATAATACTCAATTCACTTATTAAACTTGATCAAACTTTATGTATTTAGATAATTGACTAATGCGTCAGTAAAATATGTTGCATATTTATTAATATATATTTCAATATATTAATGTGAATCCCAATGATATTAACTATTTTATGTGTTGAAAATTTGTTAATTCTCACCCTCATTTGTTCATCAAATTTTAACATTATTTTTTCACATTTGAAGCAACTCTTTTGTGTGTAATCTCTCTTTTTCATGAAAAATTTGAATACACTTTGAAGCATAATCGGAATAGGAGATAATAAAAAAGGGATCCACACATTATTATCTATTTTAACGTTTTCAATTCTTAACGTCACAATTCATATTCGACATAATATTAATCGCCATATAAACCAAACAAAACAAGAAAAATGAAACCCTTAATTCTACCTTAGGAACTATAGGCTCTTTATTTATATTTTCCCCCCTTTTGCCATCAATATTTTACTGACTGCCTTTGGCACTATAATAGATAACTCAACAAAGTAGATGAACTTGAAGAATCACCAAGAAAAGTATATAATCAGCCTATTCTTTTTTGTCCCTCAGTCATCAATAGAAGGCCTTGTATTATTTGGCAATCTCCTGCCTCTAACAAATGAACTGAACAGATGCAAAGCTCTTGATGGCTGTGCATAAGGCACCATATGAGATGCACCTCTTACTGTGGCAAAGGTCAATAGATTTCCATACTCAGTTGCCCAACCTCCCACCTATGTTTTTTTCACCAAAAAATAAAAATGTACAAACAATAAATGTGATTGCATTTTATCAAAGTTCAACATTAAACTTACACAAATTACGAGACCTAAAAGTCAGGAAAAAAGTACCTGTTTTTGGTGAAACCAAGCGCCATATGGCACCGTAACCTGGAACTGCAGATCTTGAGCCAGTTCATGGACTAGTGTCCGAGAGCCAAGCAATGGTACAACGATCCCCACTACAATTTGGAAAATGAACGCAATGTATCGTTAATCTACTATGCTACATAATGGACTGTTTTTTTTTTAAAAAAAAAATTATTAATTATTGTTTTATATTATTAAGAATTTACCTGAAAACCCAAACGCGGATGTGATTTTGGGTTATCCTTTTAAGCAAGGGGAGGATGTTGATGTTGCCATCAGTGTCACTGTAGTTCAGAACACTATGCAATAGAACAACTCAACAAAGTCAGTTGTTTTCATATATGCAAATCGAGATCTGTAGTTATATTTAACAGATGGGCGGTACAAAAATATACACAAGCTTTTTAGGCTTAAAAGCATTTTGAACCATGTGTTTTTTCACATTTTAGAAGGTGAACCCAAAAAACTAAAGTACACATTTAACCAAAACTAAATTAATTTCTTGAAATTAAACCAACTGCTGCTTTTAAGCTTAGGATCAAAATGGCTATTTAAAGCCAACTTTTTATGGGATAAAAGTAAAGGAAGTTGATCTAATTCAACTCCAGAATCATCTCTCGAGTTGAGAGTCACTCACCCAAATCTTATATCATGTTTTTATTTGATAATGTCGAGTATATTTTAAACTGACAACTTCTCAAGGAAGACAAAAAGAATTTAAGTTTGACACATTAAAAACCCAAACTACATTAATTTCTTGGAATTAAACCACCTGCTTTTATATGCAGGATCAAAATGCTTTTAAGACAAATATTTACTGGATAAAACTTTTAAAAAAAACTAGTAATTGATCTAATTCAAATCCAGAATCATCTTTTGGAGTTAACTAACAGTCACTGTTACACATCTTATACTATTGTATTTTATTTGATAATGCCTGGCATATTCAAATGGCCAAATTTGGCAATGTCATAAACAAGCCAAAAGGGGCCACATTACAGGTCTAGCAATTGAATGAAAATTGTCTTCTGCATTTCTTTTTATACCAATAATACTAAAATTGATTGTTTTTTAATTGTAAATAATGCTTAGATAGAGACTTTACCTACTGCACATAGACCAGCTATAATTTAAACTGGTCCTATTTGCATGAAGAGCTTTCTGAACGTCCGGAAGGTTGAAATAGAAGCGTCTTTCATAGCTCATGCACACATCTACGCCAAAACTAATTTTAGTAGCCTGCAATGGATCAATTGTCAGGATTACTCAGTAAAATCGTAAAATGATGGAATGAAAAAAGATAAAGAAGACAAGGAAGGTACCATTTTCCGCAATCGCAACTCTTGCTCTACCAGGGATGGATAGCATACATCAAGAATCACATCATAATTGTTAATATACTCGCCAACTATGACGTTTGCTTGAGATATAGCATGGTTGCATGCATCTGATACATTGTGTGGACTACCAAACGTATAATCGTCAAAGTCACATTCATTCATGATAGTAAGGCCAATCTCATCGGAGATCATTCCATGTGACCAGAAGTACTCGTATGTTGCTGGAACATCACGATCTAATCGGAGAAGTGGATTCCCAATCTAACCCAATAACATCACATAGAGTATTAGAGAAATGCTAAAGAACTGCTAATATTTTTAATTCAAACAGGAAACACGAAAAATAGTGCATAAAGGTAAGTGTTTTCTTACAGCAACTCCTTTGATGTTGAACTTGTAACTTTTTGAATGTTCATTATGGTCCAGAAGAGCAACAGTTAACTGCGGAATGTAATGCCCTGCATGAGGACGTGTATACACATCACACTTCTAAAACTGATTATTTGTAAGTATAATCAGATTTCTGAAATTGTTATTCTAGGAGAGGAAAAGAGATGAAATCTGAAGTGAAGTTGCAACAACATTAAGCATAATCATGGTGAACTAAATGTAATTAATGTTTTTTATTACTCGAACAAGATAAATCCTGAATGTATGACAGACTGACAGTGTATAATATCGCTGTGAAGAATTCCTTGAATGGGAGCATTAATTTTCTTCCTAATAAATAAAGATAAAAATAAGAAGGATAAAATTCTAGCTACACATTATTTTCTTTTTACATCTCTAAATTGAAAGATAAAATATCTCCAATGATGAAATGACCATTTTATTTTGGTCAACTTTATAATGCTGGTACATCCAGCCTATTCTCTGCAAATTTAATCCAAAGATAATGAAAGAAGCCATTTTAAAATGAAGAGAATCTTTTGTCATATATTCCAATTGAACTTTCTGGATCTACTTTCCTTACTTGTAGCCCTAAGAATTTTGACAAAGTATACTGCCAGACTCGAACTCGAGTACAAGTTTCTTATATCTCACCTGCATAGCTTTCTCCAGTAAGAAATAAATCTCTGGATTTGAAAGCCGGAAACTTCTCCAACCACTTCATCATAAAAATGTGCATATCCATGGCTGCCAAAAACAATAAGATTAAGACCAGATTGCATTAAACCAGATTAAGCCATCATAAATGAGTATATAACAATTATCATACAAATATACTAATATTTGGCTTACTGCAAAATAACATTTATGTCACTTCGTTACTGATATTATCGCAAATCAGTGAGTAGCTCAATACACTGACATAAACTAAGCTCACCGACAATTCTCTTACCAGAAGAGGCATCGCCACAAGTATAATCTGAAGTTGTGTTTGAGTATGACCATCCTACACCAGCTGGAGACTCAACAAATAGAAGATTTGATGCTACAATAGAGTTAGAAGAAAAATTAAATACAACTGGTAAGTACATCAACATTACACATAATCAAGACGGGTTTCAGCCACAAAAACAATTTAATTTCCTACTATTCAATATTTTTGGCTCAAAGTTTTCTTGATTATAAAACTTATTAGGATATACCTTTATTCCAAGATTTCGAATTTCTTCGAAGGCCTCGGCCATCTCCTCTAGGAAAGAATGGACCCAACTCAGTGAAGGCACCCCCACCAATTGAGGAGCAACCTGGGCCTGAATACAAAAGATGAAAAACATGTGAATAATTTAATGAATACCATTAAGGCATTAACATACAATGAACCATAGAAACTCATGGCGGATATCTAAGGAATGCTCTGCATCCATTCACTTCTTTATTGTGGTGGAAAGTAATGACTACTTCATGAACTCATTAATATCTTCTCTTAATGAACAGATAAAGGACGAATAATTAACTCAGTACATGTGGAACAAAAACTGTTCTAATGCCCTACAAAAAGCAGCAGCCTGGAGCATAATTTAAACCACAAAAATTAAAGGAGGCACAAAACCCATAAACAAACCTAAGAACAAAGGTCAAATGGTTAACAGTATAAAGAATCCATTAAGTACAATATCACCTCACCAAAAAAATAATTTTTTTTTAAAAAAAGGAAGAAAAAAACCCACTTCAGTACTTGTGTGTGAGACAGAGAAAGATCCAAATAACCGACTTCAAAAAATTATTAAAAAAGAAGGAAGGAAACCAACCTCCATTGAGCCAGAGAGTGAGGGGTTTATGATCAGGGTCATGTTCAGCCTCAACAAAATAGTAAAACAAACTCCTCCCAGCCTTGACATCCACATCAATATACCCAGCATACTGCTTGAATCCCACTTTAGGTTGTCCAGGCAATTTCACCACCAGATCCTCCTCCGGATACCCATTTCCGGCCACCACCAAAAACCCCAGCACCACCAACCACCACATGCTAAAACTCATTTCAGAAAAATTCATATTCCTGCCAAATTCCTTTATAATTCTCAGTATTCAATTTTCTTCACAATATAGGTTAATAAATAGCAAGTGGGAAAGAGCTAAAAATACTTAAAGGTCCATATATTCTGCTTCTGGGGTCTAATGTGAAAGAGCTAGCACGTGAATACTGGGGTAGCTTTAACTAACAGAAATGATTATCTCAAGATTTAAAATATATAAAAAAATAAAAGGGGATAGTTTGCTATATATAGAGAATACAGAAATAGTATCAGTTTATATGCATTTTGCATACGAGGGGAAAAGAGATAGACGTTAAGAAATGCAGGTTTTTTGCTGGATAGGTGAGTATGGACCGTATGGTCACTGTGATAGGCAGCTTTGGTGGCTTTTTTGTGTTTGTTATGTGTGTATATATAGACGTTGGGAATAGGGGAAGGAAATAACAGAGAGAGAGAAAGTAACTCTGAGGAGATCCACTTGGTATAAAATACTACTGTTTTTAAATTCAAATTTCAGTCAGAAAGTCATTCCTCCAAATTTAACAAAAAAGGAAAAAGAAAAAATATATGGATTTGGATGACTGATTGGGGAGTTCAATTTTGATATTCTGATAATGTATATATAATTGGTCTTATAATTATGAGACATTATAAAAATAAAAATAATGTTAATTAACATAAATATAATATATCAAATTTTAACTTTTTAAATAGTTTAAAATAAGTAGTCTATTTTAAACCGTTTGAATTATTTTTGTGTAACATAAAGTTATATTTAAGGAGATTTGTAATACAAATATAAAATAAACGCTACACACATGCAACTCAATTTTATAGGTGTCAAAATGTATTGCCAAATATATGAAAAAAAAAATGTTATCATCATGATACTTTATTAAAATAAGAATAATTTTATTTAATATATATTTATATATACATTAACTGTGCATCAAACTTTAATATTATATGAAATCAAAATCCACATCGAACTTGGAACACCGACTCCTTAAAATTTTGGATGGTTGGAATCTCTATTTTTTTTTTACAATAAAATAAAATTTTTGAAACTAAAAGTTTTTTTAAAATTATTTTTTCTACACATAATTAACTTTTGGGGAAAATATTCTATGTGTTGCATGAATAAAAAGTCTATATAAAAAGTACTCCGTAATCAATAATAAGTTATAACATGTATTGTGTATTTGCAATTGTCCATTTTATCTCACCAAAATTTAACTTGAATCAGAAGTAAAATAAATTACATTTACTCATATTGTTTCAATAAAAAAAATTTTGCCCATCTATCTATTACTATATATACCAACGCGATTGGATATCTTTATCTAACTTAACTAAATCATTTTGGCACGTCAATAATTTAATACTGAGTTAGTCCGGAGTTCATCATCTCTATTGATATTCTTTCTATCTTATAATAAATGCTTTAATTTGACTTTTATGGTTAAATTGACCATTTTTAAAATTAGTAAATATTAAAAATATTCAAGTTTTTATGTCAAGAGATTATAATCATAATAAATTATGAAAAATTTACTACCAATGTCAAAGTTCCGATACATAAAAATTTCATATAAATATTTTTAATTATTAATTTTGAAAAAGACCAGTTTGACCATAATAATACCAAACTTTTCATATCATATATGTCATGTTCATAATGATACCAAACTTCGACCCAATATATATGTATTAAAAATTGATATATATGTTTAAAAATGATTAGTAAATACCAAACTTGTTATTTATGTCATGTTCATAATGATATCAAATTTTATTGTTTCAAAGATAATACATGCATGGATGTATCAAAAATATATATATTTGATATACATATAACTCTTCAATTTAATATTCAATATATTATTACCATCTATACTATACTATTTATACTCAAATTATAATACCAAATATCACACAATATAATTTAAAATTATATTATGGATACTAACCTGTGTTTTGTATGGTATCAGTCTAATTATATCAGAAATAGGGTGGCAATTACATGTATATTGGTTTTGATATTAAACTAATGAAACATCAATGAATATAACATACAGAGCTGGCCCTGGGTAAGGGGCTAACAGAGCAATCGCTGAGGTCCCATAGTTGAGGGGGGCTCAATTTTTTTTATAAGCTTATGTATTTATGTGTATAAAAAAATAAAATAATAAAAAAATTAGCGATATTATGCATTGAAAATGATATGTTAGAAAACATTAAATATAATAGTATAATTGATGATTTTGTATCTAAAAGTGCAACAAGAAGACATTTTAAATGATATTTTGTGGTTTAGATTTCATTGATATTTTTATTTTGTATGTACATGTGATGATTATTTGCTTTGATGACATTTTAAAGTGTTCTTTCTTATCTTTTGTAAATTCTTATAATTTTAATAAAATTAATTAGTTGATAATTTATTTATTTTTTATTTAATTTGTATAAAGGAATACACTTGAAAATTTTTTACCTTGGCATTAAAAAATTCAGGACCGACTCTGATAACATACCAGACCAATATTCTATTATTGCAAAAGGCCATATCAAACCTTGCAATAAATTAAACAACGAAACATATGGGGAAATAGAGTCACTTTAATAATAGAATGATGAGAGACAAACTGAAAAAGAAGAACACTAACCTTTTTGTTCTTTAAAAATACAGTAGTAATTGAGCCAAAAATGGAGACAGGGTAGGAGATAAAGGAGTGACGGATACCTTAAAATACAAAGTCTGATATTTTGAGAGTTTTATCGAAATAGTAAAATTAGAGTTCGAGTTTATTGTAAACTATACTATCACTCTTAAAACTCACGGCCCCACTTATTTTAAAAAAAATAATTCAAAACGACGTAGATTTAATAGAGATATTGTATTTAAGAGTTATGTTTTAGATCCGTCTTCTCCAGCACCGGTCCTGAGCTAAAGCCTAAGGTGTATGGGTTTTAAGCCCACTAAAATTGACAAATTTTTAGGGTCCTTAAGAGTTATTTGTGTTATGTATATATATACTCAAATAAAAGAGACTAGCCCATGTCAATTTAAATTCAAAAGATCACAAAAAATTTATCCAATAAAATAGGCCCAAATTTTTTTACTGTCACTTTATGCTATTAAAAACTTAAGACGGGCTCTGGTCCTCTCTCTCTCTCTCTCTCTCTCTCTCTCTCTCTCTATATATATATATATATATATATATATATATATATATATATATATATATATATTCCCAAAAAGTTGGTGTAAGAGTTCAAAACTTGTATCCATGTAGCAATAATTAATGCTATTAGAATAATTAAGTATATTTATTTAATAGGAACCTAATAACAGCAAAAGCTTTTGAACTAACTTTTGTTCCCTTGTGTCTATTTATATAAGTTTGCACTCTTTCTTATCTATTTTTTATTTGTTTTGTAATAGGTATTTGATAGATTTTTAATTTGATACTCTATTAGTTTATTTTATTTTAATTTTTCTATTATTGCATTGCACTAGATCGATATAGGATATATGCTTATTTTTGGATTCTACTCGTGTATTTTTTTATAAACTCATACTTTTTTTAAAAATCAATTTTGTTGTTTTATAATAAGAGTCTGGATCTTAAGCTCATTCCTTATCCAACTCACTCGAGTTCACCCCTCTTTAGCGACGGACCTGACGACGGTTCGGTCATACAATCGTCGTCTATACTTTTAGCGACGGACAACATATAGCGTCGCTAAAAATATAGACGACGGTTGTATGACCGAACCGTCATCGGGTCCGTCGCTAAACGAGGAGTGAGCTCGGGTGAGTTGAATAAGTGGTGAGCTTAAGATCCGGACCGTTTATAATAAATATTGGATAAACTATTGTGGTCGTCTGGGGTTATATTTTAAATTTAGGAGAGTATATGAGAAATTTTGGAGGATGGGCTCAAAAGGGACAGGGAGAAACCTAGAAGAAATTTATTTTCATTATGTAGTGTATATTGATTTTGACTTGTGAATACACTCAAATTTATGCTTTTACATAATTATATATATATATATATATATATATATATATATAGAGAGAGAGAGAGAGAGAGAGAGCAAGGATCAAGAGCATTCCACTTATCTAACATTCCTCCTTAAATAACACGCTTCTATTAAAACTACGTAGTTTTGGAGATTTTTAAAAGAGAGTGATCCCACTTGCTTTCCTTTTATTTATAAAAATGTCACCCCTTTATTTAACATACATTGTTTAACATACCTTGTTGATCACCACCTTTAGTGAAGGTTCAATTCGTCGCGTATATCAGAGAATCGTCGTCTTAGCTTTTAATGATGCATTGAACCGTCACCATAACATATAAACTGTTTATCTGTTCTATAGCGACGGACCAAATCGTCGCCCGGCCCGTCGCTAAAGGTGATGAGCATAGTATGTAAAATAAAGGGGTATGCACCAGAAACGGATATATATATATATATATATATATATATATATATATATAATATTTTTTTGTTTTATTTTAAAATAAAAAAACACGTTTGACAAATACATTTTTTGTTATGTTAAAAACAAAAACAAAGATAAAATAAAGGTAATTGTTAAATCCACAACATTTTTTGTTATTTTTAGGCTTAAATATGAATTAGTACCCTAAACTATAGGTCATATTCCACTTCGGTAATCCACCTTTCAATTTTGTCAATTAGGTTATCAAACTATCAATTTTTTTCAATTACACAAATTGAACACGCCACGTCAGCAATTGCTGACGTGGCTATCTGAGTAGGCCATACATAAGCTTATGTGTAAATAAAAATATATATTTTAATATCTATTTACATATTTAGTTTACATTAAGGGTAAATTGGTCAAATCACTTTAATATCAAACATTAAAACTAAATAAAAACAACAAACATAAATCCAAATCATTTTCCTTTTTTTCTAAACTTTCTACTCGTTTTCTCCTTTATACGCCTTCTTCTTTCTCATCTTCAATACGTTTCCTTTCTCTCTCTAAAATCACGACGATCAAACCAATAAAAACTGCACCAAAGATCAAAACGCTGATAAATTATACAAGAGCTTCCGATCGGTAGAGAAGGCGGCAGAGAAGGGGCGTGGCGGTGAGGTAGGAGAGGATTGAGGCGGCAGAGAAGGGGCGTGGCGGCGGTGGCGGTATCGGAGGAGACGACTGAGAGAATTCCGGGGCGATGGCGGTGGCGGTGAGGTAGGAGAGGACTGAGGCGGTGGTAAAGAAGAGGAGGGGGGCGGCGGAGGTGGAGGTTAGGAGGGACTGAGGCGGTGGTAAAGAAGAGGACGGTGGCGACTGAGAGATTTGTCACCGAAAATCTTAGATCTGTCTCCTCCTCTTCATCTCCGTTCTTGGGTCTCCATTTGAAACTTCTAGATCTGTCACCGAAAATCGTTCTTCAATGGATTGACGAAGAAAATCGAGTTGTTTGTTGCTTTCGGACACTAATTGCTTAGCACAAATCTCTTGATTCGATTTCTGGGTGGAATCCGATTCGATTTTCTCTCTTGATTCGATTAATAACTATCAAGCATTCTTGGAAAGATTTCTGGGTGGAATCCGATTTTTCCTGTTCTTGATGAATGATTTTTTATTTATTTATTTTATGTATTTGGTTACTAGGTATAGATTTTGGTGAATTTTTTTTCTTTTTGTTGGTGTAATGATAGTAATGATGGTTATGGGTTTATGCTATGGAGAAGAGAAAGAAGGACGAGGAGGAAAAGACTGTGGTGGTGGTGCTGTGGAAGGTGGTGGTGGTGTTATGGTAGATTGTGGTGGTGGTGCTGTGGTAGATTATGGTGGTGCTGTGGTAGATTGTGGCGGCAAACAGGGGAGGGAGGAGAAGCTCTGGTCGGACTGGTAGAGGTTGGACCGGATAGTGCGCATGGAGCGGCCTAGTGGGCGTTGGATTTTGGAGGAAGACGGTGGTGGAGTATAGTAGCAGTGAAGAAGATGAGAAAGAGAAAATGGAATTGAAAATGGAATATTAGAAATGTTAATTTATGTTTTGACTGTTTTGTCCTTTGTTTAATAAGAGTTGTTTATTTAATAATTAAAAAATATTTTTTTTGCCACATAAGCTTCCTTAAGGCCCCACATAATAAGCCACGTCAGCAATTGCTGACGTGGCGTGTTCAATTTGTGTAATTGGAAAAAATTGATAGTTTAATAACCTAATTGACAAAATTGAAAGGTGTATCACCGAAGTGGAATATGACCTATAGTTTAGGATACTAATTCATATTTAAGCCTTATTTTTATAACAAAAATGTCGCTGTAAATGTATAGCGACGGTTCGCTATTGGATCTATAGCGATACTTTTATTGTGAAAATAATAATTTCTGTTATAGATTTAATAATTTCCTAAAATAAATAGATTTGGTTGATATATTTTATTTTATTTTATTTGTATGATCAAATATAAAAGTTTTTGAAGTGGAAAAAATAAAGAAGATAAAAAATTCATGTTTATTTGTATCTTGGCCTCCTAATTCATATATTAAAAATTGATACATAGGAAGAAAGATGGTTCACCGTGTTATTGAGGTGATCCGGGCCTTCTGACTAATCTAAAGACCGAAGAGGTAAAAAGATGATAAATAAGTCACTCATACCCAAATCATGCCACCAGGTGCGGATTCAGACTCAAAATTTAGTGGGGGTAAAATTTGAAAAAAAGAAATTTAAGAATAAAATTTTAATAAAATAAATTACAAAATTAAATAATTCTCAAATATTATTTACAATAATATTTTTTTTGAAGATTCATAGCTTGAAATTGTTGCATGATAGCCTCATTTTTAATAGTTACAAAAATATCATGCTCAATGTATGTTACTAAATAGTCATTCACTCATTCATCTCCCATTTAGTTACGGAATTCATTCTTCACGATATTCATGACTAGAAATATCCTTTCAACAGTTGCAGTAGTAACGTGACATACATACGTTGTCCGCCTTTTTCAATGTGCCTTCTTCCCATGCCTCCTTCCCATTCTTGTGCCTCTTCATATATATATATATAGCCCGGCTCTCTCCAACGAACTGGAGGGAGCGAATCGACTATAGCGACGATTTTTTCCGTCGCTATAGCATAAAAAATCAGCTTTCTATGCTATCACACCACACAGCTATATAACCATCATCTATTTAGCTTGTATAAAAGAAATACGAAAGTTTGTATAGATCTTTAGACTCTAGGTTGCACATGGCCATTATGTATTATAACTCTTTAAACATCATGTAATAGGACTGAAAGTAGTATAACATACAAGTTATAAGTTCACGGATTACAAACGACCATCAGACCAAACTGTAGGAGGGCGCAACTGCGCCCTGGTTAGGCTTAAGGATGGCGCAGCTGCGCTGTCCCCTGGCTAGACCAGAGTTGAACTTTGATCTTCCTGGTTCTGTCCTATACATTAGCACACATGGATATCAACACATAACATAAACACTTATTAAAGAGTCTGCATATTGTTAAGGTTCATCTGAGTTCAACTTTACATGTTATAATTTAGATTAGTATCTTTAATGAATTAAGGCCAATGAAACCACAAAGGCTACTACGTTTGCCATGTATACATATGATGTAACACCCCAGTCCCACATCGAAAGATAGAAAAAAAATTTGTCTCCATATAAGGAAATAAGTTACTACCAATAGTACTTTCAAGTCATGACCTTTTGGGAGCCTGTGGTGGGCTAAGATAACCCAAGAAGATACTATTGGGCTAGTAGTTTGAGGCCTTATTTTGATGGATTTGATTTGATTCGGACTTGGGATTTGACCCGAGATTTGTTCCGGACTCAGGATTTGACCCGGGTTGTTTCATCTTAGCCCACCACAGGCTCCCAAAAGGTCATGACTTGAAGGTACTATTGGTAGTAACTTATTTTCTTATATGGAGATAAATTTTTCTCCTATCTTTCGATGTGGGACTGGGGTGTTACAAACTCCCCACTTAAATTTTTGACGTCCCCGTCAGAACCGATCACACACACAGCCCAAAGATCTTTGCCTCTCTAGCCATTATGGGATAATACCGGCTGGCTTCGTGTCCCCACCTCCGGACCTCCATCTCTCCATTATGGGATAATACCACCAGTCTTCGTGTCCCCACCTCTGGTAACCCGATCGGATGACCCGACCCGAGCTTTCGAGAGTCGGCTCTGATACCATATGAAATAACCCGGGTCAAATCCCGAGTCCGGAACAAATCTCGGGTCAAATCCCAAGTCCGAATCAAATCAAATCCATCAAAATAAGGCCTCAAACTACTAACCCAATAGTATCTTCTTGGGTCATCTTAGCCCACCACAGGCTCCCAAAAGGTTATAACTTGAAGGTACTATTGGTAGTAACTTATTTTCTTATATAGAGACAAATTTTTCTCCTATCTTTCAATGTGGGACTGGGGTGTTACATATGAGGTAGTTATGAACTCAATTAGTATGCATGCTCACAAAGGTTTTCATCTTATACGCATAACTAGCATCATTTATTGCTTTAAAACATCTCTAATTCATGCTTGGCTAATTTTCATTGCGTCTAACCAAGATGGACGTATGTATATGTTATGTGTAGTCATATAGGGAGTATTAATCATACATGCTCTAAGTTCAGAACGTACACAACATCATGTTCCTAATATTAGTTTTCAACACATCCAAGTTTACTTTTAGAAGTCATTTTAACCTAAGCTAAAGTATATCTTAATACAAGCATATCACGTTGAATCACATTTCATGCATAGCTAAACCATATACACATGCTCTCAAAATCAGAAATGAGACATTATTAGTTTTATTAAGATTCATTTCTAAAGCTCCAAGTCTTCTTTAGAAAACATATACTAAATTAAGTTAAGGTAATCATGTTATACAAAGGGACTTAGGATCAGAATTTAGGTCTATTTTCAAACATATTTAGGTCGTATTAGCATGTTAGAACTACCATACTACATCAGAAGTTAAAATTTAAGTCTGATGCACAGCGCAGTTGCGTTGTTCTGAACTGCAGGGAGCGTGCAACTGTGCCCAACCCTGGACAGTCTAGAAGAGCCTCTGTTTCTGCAGAACTCAGAACCAAACATGAATTTTCCTTAATTTAATACACTTAAGCCAGCCACCTTACTTTCATATATGCATACAAACTTAGTTAACATCTAGACAACAACTTACAATCCAATTTATAAGATATTCCATGAAATTCTAGAAATTTGAAATAATTGAATTTAAGAACATAGTTTAAGAAAAACTACCTCTGTTGAAGCTTACAAATGGAAATTCTTCCAACTTTAGATTGTTCCTTCTCAATTACTAGACTCGCATTATATATGAACTTAGCAGAGAACACAGTAACGTGAAATGAGAAGAGAAGCTTACATTATATAGAAAATTCATTGACCAATTTTGGGTTTTTGCACATTAAATTAATCCAAAAGAAAGAAGAAGAATCCAATCGTTTGAGAGGCTTTGGTGATGTAACGCCCGAGGATTTCGAATTTTTAATGAATTAAATTGTTATTTGATTATGTGAATTAAATGAATTTAATTGATGAATGATGTGAGTAAGATGTTTGAAGGTCGTTCTATGACCTAGAATATGCGGATGTGGTTAGTATTCTGGCTATGTGCTAGGATTAATTGTTTTGAATTATCAAGACGAAAATGAAGGATTTTCGAGAATTTTTCCGTAAAAACACTATTCATCTAATTTCGTTCAGAGCTTAGGTTTGGAATTCTGAGAAACGCGTAATGATATAATATGAAGATGAGATGGAATATTTAATAGTATTTCAGTTATAGCAAAAATGAAGTTTTCGCCTGCGGACTTAAAACCTAAGGGTTTGTGAAAGAGATTTCCGAAAGGAAAATGTAATGCGTATACTCATTTCGGTTATTTTATGAATGAGATACGGGTATTATACTAGTTTGAATACGAGTATGATATGAAGAATAGTACGACGTATAATACAAAGATTTAATACAAATATCGTATGAGTACTAGACGAAGAAAATACGGAAGTTATACGCGTAGAATACAAGAAGTTTTAATGGATTATGAGTTAAGGATTTTTTGTAAACTAATTGGACTTGGACTAATAGCAAGACCAATGAATTAAGTGAGCAAGCCCAAGTCAAAGCCAATATTAAGGTAAGTCAAGCCCAATCCTAGAAGTTAAACCGCGGGTCGAACTAGCGGGTCACGGGATGGGTAAAACCCATGGGGCAACCGATGGGATGATCCATGAAGGGGTGGGCCGGTCACTTGATGGCCAAGTAAAGTGCAATACTTGATCACCAAGTACTTTACTTGGTGATAAAGTAGTTAAGTAAGGAGGTGGGAATTGGACCATTTTGCCCTCCAATTAATTTCCTATAAATATAAGGCTTAGGTTGACCATTTGTTGTTTTGTAAACATTGTCCAACTACATTGAGAGAGAGAAAGAGTTAGAAACACCTAATCAATCTACCTTCAAGCAAAACATAAGACATTTATCAAGAACGTGAGGAACGACAAAGGTAAATTCTCATAAACCGTAGTTTTCATCTTTTTCTATTTCTTTCTCGTAGAGAATCGTAGATTGGTGGAGCATGTTTAGTGAGGAGGAATAAGGATGTCTATTAATGATCAAATCATTGATAAGTCATGACCAAATAGAAATCATAAGATTTACGTAAGTAAAAACCGTAGAAAGTCATGAACGTGAACTTAGTTATGAACAAACAATTTGAAAACCACTATAGCTAAGGTATGTGCATATTGATTGGTTAGGATGTGTATGATGAATCAATGGAGTGTTCCAATTAATTTGGCTTATAGAACACGAGTAATGAAGTTATGATGAATTTTGCGAAAATAGACGTTAACCGTCGAAATCGTAGAAATCTCGTATTAAGTCAAAAGTTGCCGTGTGAATTAAAAACATTGGTTTCCAATGTCAACACCTGAGATAAGGTATTTAAGAGTTGTGGACGAAAGAATCGTCGAATTTCGACTTATAACGAAGAAAACGAGTATGGAACGGTCGAAAATGTTAACGAACGCTCAAAAATGAACTTAAAGGTGAATTTCGAGTTAATGGATTTGAAAATGTGAAATTCTTATATGATCACATAGAGGGTGTAATTTGTGAGTTGTAGGCTTCTGATTGGGTCAATTCGGATGTAAAACGAAGAAGTTATGAAGCCGGGAAGTTCGTAGAAAAAGTTAACTATCAAAACTAACTGAGGCACAGGGGTGGCACCGCAGCGCCAAACCCAATAGTATGGTCTGGCCGCAGCGCCGACTCCGGGCTCTAGTTACTGTTAGTTGGCGCCGCAGCGCCAATAGTGTACTAGAGTCTGGCGCCACAGCGCCAATAGTGTACTAGAGTCTGGCGCCGCAGCGCCGTCAGTAGAAAAATGTTGACCAAGTTAGGTTTTTGTTCTATTTGAATGTAGACCTAAGGTAAGACATTGAAGGTATTTAAGGTACATAATTAAGCTGACCTTAAATCACTAATGAAGTGATAACGTTAGAAGATTTAGTATGGTTTAATAAGAATTAAACAAAGAATGCGAGAACGTACGCGCACCGTGAATGATGTTCAACATTGGTAGTTCACCAATGATAATCGAATGTTGGTTAATAACGTAAAAACGTTAATAAGCCGTAACGAAGTATAAAAAGACGGATTGACTTTATTAAACGAAATAAATTCAAGTAAGGCATAGAAGAGAAAGAAGTTAGTTAAAGCTATAAAGTTAGTTTGTTTGATAACTAATTACAGTGTGCTATGTGAATATATCATGTAGATCCTGTAAGGACTGAGAATTGATTGAATTATATATTTGAGGATGCTTGAAGGCAAGTCTTTCTTAACGGTTGTCTAACCTCCATGTTAGCCAAGTTTTCTATGATGCATGTGTTGAAATGCATGAATGTTTTTAAAGAAAGAGTCGATGCCTGTTTTAACTCGGCTAGACTGGTATTGAAGAATGAATTGATTTGTTTATAAGTCTTTCATTATGGAATTGTTAACGCTATCCTATGCCAAGTATTTAGTACGGATGAGAATGTAAGTTTGTCTATGTATAAACAAATGTATTTTCATCAATTATTTGATGGGCACGTGAGGTTGCCAAATGTTAAACGTAAATACGTTTAACGAAAGAGTGTTGATCAATATAGAGTACAATATGCTAATCACCTAGAAGTGCTCGTAAGTAAAGACGGATGAATTGCCTTAGCGCCGGATGTCCCTTTTAAGTATGAAAACAGAAAGAGTACATTCATGGTCTATTGATCGGTTTGGAATTCCTAAGCTATGATATATATACTTTGGAATTGTTGATGTGAAATGAGAAGTACTAGTCAAATGTTTCATAGTGATTCATAGTTAATTATTCAGTTATGGAAGATAAGCATGTAATTCCTAATGTGATATTCATATGATTCTTTGTGTGAGACTTGCTGAGCTAGAAATGTTCACTCTTGCTTGAACCATACGTTTGCAGCTAAAGCCAAACGAACTGAAAGTTCTAAGAGAGATAAAGGCAATGCTAAGATGGATAGTTAAACGTCCTGTAATAGAATAGTGTATTGTATGTAATATACTTATGAAAAACAAAGAATGTATTCGGTTATGAACCTGGGAAAGATTTTGTTATTATTGTAATACAAAGATAGCTAATACAATCATTTTGTTGTTGTCTCAATGGAATGACTGTATGAATTGTAGTATCGTGGAGCACCATTTGTCGGGTTGGAAGATACCCGGATTTGGGGGCGTCACAGTTTGGTATCAAAGCATTAGGTTATAAAACTTAAGGGGGGAAGAACCTTAGGCTAATAACCTCGTTAGGAAAGGAAAGGTCCGAAGAAAATTAACTCGAGTCAAATGAGTTAATAAGGTATTGAGGAAACTTAGTATCGAAAGATTTAAAAGATGGAAAGTAACCCTAAATGGATTAAATGTGATTTGTGCTTATATTATTGTGTATTATGTACTAATCAAGTTGTTATGTGTTATTATAGATGTCAATCGATAGCTTGATGTATAGGGATATACATGTGGTAAGCGAGGAGTCCGTGAATAGAGTAGAGCCAGTACCTATGCCTGTAGCGGAGATACCTGTAGTGATTCTAGAAGAATCAGAACCCGAGCAGTATTTTTTAGAAGAGGATTATTCCGAGGAGACCATGGGATTAGCATCATATCTGAATATGATGATAGACGTGGAGGATGATATGGAGGTAACATCGGTTAATACGGTGATGCCTGCCTTAGAGTCGACACCTACAGAGACGATGAGGGCAATGTACCTCTCAGTGCTCGACCGTAATGTGCAACTGCACAATATGGTGCAGCACCAGAAGGAAGAGATCAATGATCTCTATGGTGCCAAGGACTCTGAAGAGTCAGACTATGAGTTAGAGCATGATGAGAAGGTGCTCATGACTGACAAGGCTAGGGACTATAAGAACGAGGTTGTTGAACTTCGTAAGAAACTGGTTGAGAAAGACCAGAAGATAGCACGAACGTCATATATCAATGACAGTGCGCATGAAGATTTCAAGCTTAAAATAGCTTGTTATTTTATTGAGTCGGGACAGACTCGACATACTATAAGTCGAGATATTGTGTCGATTCTAGCGAACGAGAAGCATGAGAATGTTGTTAGGCAGTATTAGAAGTTAGAGTAGTAACTATTTTGTGTAGTGACGTAAAACCCTCTTTTGTATAATTAAAGGGTAGTCTTTTTGTAAATCCTAATTTTTGTGAAAGTCAATCGCGGGATATAAATGTAATAGCTTTTGGCTATGGAAAGTAAGTTGTAAATAGTTTTGAACTATGAAGAAGCATATTAATATAAATGAAGTTTTTATTTAATGTGTTTTGTTATGTATGAGTTATTGTTCAATGGTACGACGAATAATAACTAAGTAAGCAAATAAGTAATAATGAAACTTTATTTATTTAATTAGAAATGCCGCCAAGAAGAAGACAACGTAATCAAGAGGCGGAATCGCATAACGATAACCAGGGGGTTCCTAATAACCCAATGCAAGGGTTCGTTAATTTATTAATTGTAATAACCCAATATTTTCAATATAATTAAATAATAAATTTTGTATTTAATTTTTTATATATATTTATAAAGGGGAGATTATGTGCAAAGTAAAGTGTATGTATATATGTGATATATAAAAATTATTTATTACAATTTATCATTAAAGAGTATATTCTTATAATAAATTTTGTAATAAATACAGTTATTATTTATTTTTCATGAATATATGATTTTTTTAGGATTTTTATGATAAGTAATGAATACGCTCTTAAACTAGTAATATCGCTTTTGTGGAAATTAATTCATGTCGTATAAAACGAGTTTAGTAATGAAAATTGACACTGGCTTAAGCTAAACCAATCTTGGCACCGTCAGGGCACGGCGCAGTTGCGCCGTCCCAACAGTACAAACTGGCGCAGCTGCGCCAGTTACACCTGGCAAACGGGTGGGCTGGGCCGGGCCGTGCCGGGCCGAGCGCGGGCCGGGCCGAAAAGGCCCGGGCTTTGACGGGTCAAATTTGTTAGGCCCGTGGCCCGGGTTGGGCGGGCCGGGCCGGGCCGGCCCGCGAGCTTTTTCTTATTTTTTTTTACAAAATCTTGATACACCAAAAAAATTAATAATAATAAATATTAAAAATAATAAAATAATTTATAATAAACAATAATTCTAATTACTTAAATTAACTACATATCTCAATCAATCAAAATTTTAATAATATTATAATTTTAAATATTATTCTAAAGGCATGATTTGGGATAATGATTGATTTACTTTCCAAATAAGTAGGGAGAATGCATAATTAAGGGATAATGATTGATTTACTTTCCAAATGTACTACAATAAGTAGGGGTATTGCATAATTAAGGGATAAAATTATCTATATTATTGTGTACAGATTTTGGACTTGCAATCTCAAAAATTAGTGGTTGATTCGAATTATATATTGCTAGTAATTCAAAGTATATAATCAAATTTGATTCTTTAAAATTAATATAATTTATTTTACTTTTAAAAATAATAAATACTGTAATTAATACTAATATATAGATAATTTTAAATTTTTATAATTATATTATCTAACTTAAAATAATAATTGTTATTTGTTAGTTTAATAGTTTTATACTTTGAAATTATTAACTACATATCTCAATCAATTAAAATTTTAATAGTATTATAAATTAGTATTATTAATTAATTACCTACATTAACTACATATCTTAATTATAATTTTTAATTATAGTTAAAATATATTGAAGATTGCATTAAAAATAAATAGTTGCTGTAGCTTAGTTGGTTTGAACTCTTATTTATTTACTTACAAGTATTGTGTTCAAGCCTCACAACCCACAAGTAGTAACATTTTATTTAAAAAAATAAAATAAAAATATCACGGGCCACATGGGCGGGCCGGGGGCCCGCGGGCCGGGCCTCCACGGGCCGGGCTAAAAATGGGCCGGGCCAAAAAGGCTCGGGTTTTGTCGGGCTAAAAACCTGCAGCCCAAAGCCCGATTTTTGGCGGGCGGGCCGGCCCGCGGGCCTAGGCCATCTTTGCCAGGTCTAGCGCCAGTGGACAGTTTGAGAAAATTAATTTTTTCTTCTTCTTTAGAAATAAAATGAAACATTTTGTTATATGTGTAACATTGGTAAACCATGAAATGAAGTGCGTTATGTTTGACGAAGGAAATATTAAGTAAAGCATTAATTAATATTAATTAATTGTGATAGAATATTGATTACCTTGTAATTAATTAATAATAAGTGATTACTACTATTTGCAATATATCTATAAATATAATAAGAATTATATAGATAATTAATGATTATGGTGATCCATAAATACATTAACCGATGATGATTAGAGTAATTAATTTTGGTGTTAATTAGTCAAGGAAGTGAATAATTTATTTAATTAGCATAAATAAGTTATTAATATAATAATATTAGATTATCGGTTATGTGCATGTGAGCAATATTATGACTATACTATATAGCATAGTGTGACTTTTATGTGACTAAATATTAAGTTCTACGAAACTATATTGTATGAAACAATGTGTTTATGCATATTAAAACTATATGATATGAATACATCATGAGGGTGTATGTGACAATATGTATGTGGTTATATATTAAAATAATAAACTATGAACCTATTGTAGGCTATTATTTTTAATAAAGTATACCGATGTGATAAAATATACATGTATTATATGTGTGTTACATCTCCATATTACATCTACTACCTTGAAATATTAAATATTAAATTATATTGTGGCATTAGGATTTAGCCTTGTATGGTTAATATGTGTATACAATATATCATAAGGATAAGAGTTGTGTATAAGTATATGGTCTAATGTAGTAATAGTGCTGAGTTCATTTGCTTGTCCCAAAACTAGTGTCCCATTTGCTCTTTTCTCAGTCACGTGAATCACATAGAGGCTAAGGCCTATTTCCTTTTCTTCCTTCCAACCTTTCTAGGAGATGATTATGGGGGGAGTGGAGATTATGATGAATATCAACTACTATATACCAACTCCTTCTTAACTTTCATGTAATCCTTGCATCCATGAGTTTAATTTGGTGTATATATGCATTGTCAGTATTCTTGTTTCTCTATAAATACAACCTATTTCCTTCTAATATCCATTGCTGAGAATTGCTAAGTTGGGAGATTGATAACATATATAGAGAGTGAGTAATTGCATACATATTAGTAGAAGAAGTGTGATTTACCAAGCTAATTACAAAGGTATACAATTCTTTCTTGTTCTTCATTTTCATTTTGTGTTAAATTTCCATTCTTGAATTCTCAAGTTCTAAATTATGTGGAATTAGATGATGATTAGATTGGGTAATGGTTGTATAGTTGTTTTATAACTGTATTAGCATGTTGGAACAGATACATGACTGTTTAGAATCGAAATTGTGAATAATTTTTGTGTTTGGGCTAAAGTTCTGTCGAAGCAGACTATTCTTAGCTCGAACAGGCATGGCGCAGCTGCGCCGTAATAACACTGAGGCGCAGCGCAACTGCGCCGGTCTCCGTTTTGAGTTTCTAATTTTTGCTAAAAATTCTGCTAAGTGTGATCGATTATTATGACTTAAAATAGCATGAAAGCATGTGTAACATGTATATATTAGTATATTACCCTACTGTGAGCATGTTTTACTCGGATATCATACATGATAATCAAAAACATATAGTTAGATAAAAATTAGGATTTTAGAAAGGAACTTGATATGTATGTATGCTATGTTCATATACTGACTTCGCAAGCATGTTGGTATGATTTAGAAAGGCATGAATAACCCGTTAACTTGTGTTCATTTGATTCATAGTTCTTTGCTCATAACCACTTTACTTAGGATTTGTATTAAACTTAGTATAGTGAGCTGACATGCATGACTACTACATGCTTTATATTCTGACCTTGCGAGCATGATAACATGACTTGATCTCAAATGATTAGAGCCTTAAAGTTATCTTGTATGTGTTAAATTGCATTATTCAAGTTTAAAATAATTTCGAAAGCAAACTTGAACATATTTTCAAAGCATAGTTGTATCACATGAATAACTAGATTCTAAAGGGTTAAGATGTCATGTTATGTCTATAATATCCCTATACATGATCCATATGTATTGAGCATGTAGAACCTACTAGTAAGGTTACGAATGAAAATACGAACTTTGAACGAGAATGTTAACATACTACTTTGGAAGTTAGAATCTGACTTTTATGTGCATGTTTGATGGTACTTTTAAACTTGCTAAATGTATCCTATAGGTATACCATACTTGTGTATCATAATTCAAGTAAAGCATGAACGAAGTATATTTTCAACTAAAGCGGTATTAGTTTCACGTATGTGTTATGAATACTCGCAAGCATGCCTAATATGAGTTTTATAACTACCTTGTATGTTTAGAAGGCAAGCATGTTAGACCGTGTGATTTTATGACCTTAAACAACATTAAATTGTTGAAATGTTTAACTTAGAACCATGATAAGAAAGAAGAAACCTATATTGACTTGAGAAGCATGAAAAGACCTTAACATGACAAAATATATTGTGTATGAATGTTGTGTTCAAGCCGGACAGAAACCACAAGGCAATAGCTAAGTCCTGGCTTGGCTAGAGGGCTGCGCAGCTGCGCCGGCCCTAGGCCTAGCCGTGGCGCAGCTGCGTCTGTCTGGGAACTGAGATAGTGAAATCTGATTTTTGACAGTTAACTTGTAGGATGTCTTTACTGCTAGAAATGGTTTAAAATCTACTAATGTATGTGTATATGTGAGGATTAAGTAATATGATAGTGTTTGCTTTAGATAATGAAAGTTCATGGGTAAAAATACCTTAAACTTAGGCATTCTTAATTTGCTTATAAAGTAACTAGATACTTGATTTCACGATAAACTTATGAGGTGATTGTGTATCATATGTGAATATTTGATTCATGTCGAGCTTGATTAACAAATGTGTTAGCTAATGAACATCTTATGCTTGAAATACGTTATAAATAGGATCCGAAAGTGTTGATTTAATTACGTGGATAAACTACGCTTAAGGCAAGTATCCTAAAACCTTGCATTACTTTATTCGACGCATATCGTAAGCAAGTTCCCTAAACTTACTCCAATTATTATTGAGCAAGTTCCTTGAACTCTACTTTTATTGAGTAAGTATCCTACCTTTGCATTTTCTTTATGCAATGGACTTAAGTAAGAAAGTTTTATAATTATATTATTATTGTACCAGATTATTAGCCCTATTGTTATATATGATCATTGATTATCAACATGGTATTATATTGTAATTCAGATATATATATATATATATATATATATATATATATATATATATATATATATAGCAAGGATCTTAAGCTCACCTTTATTAAGCTCACCCCGAGCTCACCCTATATTTTTTTTTATAAAAAAAATATAATTAATAAAAAATGTATAATAATTTTTGGAATTGAAAGTTTTTTTAAAAAAAGTATTTTGGGTGTGATGTACCCAAATCACACCCAAAACACTTTTTTTTAAAAAAACTTTCAATTCCAAAAATTATTATACATTTTTTATTAGTTATGCATTTTTTATATAAAAAAAAGGCAGGGTGAGCTCGGGGTGAGCTTAAGAAATGGTCTCTCTCTCTCTCTCTCTATACATATATATATATATATATATATATATATATATATATATATATATATATACCTATTGTTAGCCAGTATGTATACATTAAGTAAAAGTTGTCTAAGCTAATTAATCAGCTAGACACAGATTTAGAAATATCGTTGAATATGATAAAACCTTTTTGTATCCAATCAAATTGCTTTGGTTCGGATTCTCGACTAAGTATGAACATCCTGAACATGGAAAAACTTTTGTGCGCTTGAGGCGGATATGATGAACGAGAATATCGTTTTGGTATGTAGTATTGATCAATACATGGTATAACGGGCTGATCACCCCTGTGCCCGTAAGTTATGATGGTTTGCGGATGAAGTTTTGCTAAACCTATTCGAAAATTGAAAACAATGTTCATAGTATGTCACCTTAACCCTATTTATAGTCAGTACGTAGTTTCAAAAATTTGATAAAGAGTTGTTATGTTATTATTATCGGTTCAGATTACTTCACAACTAATGATTCGTTGTAGAAGGGTAGTCCAAAGAAAATATTTAATCCTTTCAGCTAATATTTATAATTGTTGTTACTTGATGGGCACTCAAATGCTCATCCTTGCTTAATTTAAATGTTTTCAGTTAAGTATGATCAACTAGAGGGCTCTGCCAGGAACAAAGGAAAGGGAAAGCTGTCAGAATAAGATTGTGTTATCATATGTAATAGGTAGACTTAAATAAGATGATAATATTTAGTAAGTATCTGTAATGAATGTTTTAAGCTCGCATACCTGGGAATAGACTCTGATGCATACGTAAATTAAATTTGGTATCTATATTATTGTTATTGTTAATATTATTCCGCTCATAGAAATGGTATCGTGAAGCACTAAGTTCGGGTTTCAAGTACCTGAATTTGGGGGCATCACAGGTTGGTATCAGAGCTTTAGGGTTAGAAACCATAGGTGGGGGTAGACCTTAGGCTATAACCCTAGAGCAGAGGAAAACGTTGAAAATACAAATAACTCGTATAGAGTTTTAAGGAAGATGAATTGAATAAATTCATCGTCAAATCAAATAAAAGATAACTTATATAAAATTATTATTTGTTCTGTGTATATGTTATATACTAATCTAGATAATTTTGTGTAGATGTCAGGAGGAAAAGGATTAGGATACCCTCAGATTGTAAAGAATGAGTTAATCTCCATAACCAAGCCAATGTCAAAGCCAATAGCTGAAATAGAGGCTCACGTTGAAGATAACCTTAATGAGGTGATCATTTTAGAAAATATAGTACCAGGCCCAGAAATGGTGGAACTAACATATAGTGATTCAGACACCGAAGTTAGAGCTGATCAAGCATCAACCGAAGTGCAGAATCTGAGGAACAAGGTTTCTTCTCTGGAGAAGTTGTGGGAAATAGAAAAGCTACTAAATAGTCAATTGCGAAAGGCATTAATCGAAACGATGGAATAACAAGATAAGCTTGAGATCCAAATTAATCAGATGGGAGCCAAGAGCAACATATCGTGTGCAGCTCCAAGCAAGAAAGGGAAAAGAAAGATGAAAGACCGCGATTTAGGAAATTCCGATAATAACCAAGAGGACGCTAACATAATAGAAAAGTGTTCAAACTGTGGCAAGAAACATGAAGGCGTATGCAGGAAAGGAAAAAAGATATGTTACATTTGCGGACATGAGGGACATATCTCTCATCATTGTCTCGACTTTAAGCTAGGTGCATGTTTTATTTGTGGGATGGAAGGTCATCGAGTGAAAGGTCGTCCAGGATTAGGAAAAGGCGTAGCGAATAAGTAGCATAAGTATTGTTTGAATATATGTGTTCTATGACAAGTATGTCTGTTTAATGTAATGTTCTCAACTTTTGTATTAGTCAAGGTTGTAAATCCCGACTTTTGTGGTCACAAAGGGATATCGGATGTTTAAAGCAGTATGTGCTATGATATGTACTATGAATTAGTCGAATGAATATGAATCTATGTTTGATTAATGGGATAAGTTTGAAATATTAAACTTATACGATAAGGTATAGAATGTAAGTTAATAAAATATATATTTTGTTTTATTTAACCAAAAAATGCTGCCAAGACGTCAAACTTGAAACCAAAGGGCAGAAGAGTCTGTCAACAATGCTGGAGGACAACAACCAGACCTGATGCAAAATTTCGCGAACATGGTAGCTCAGGCCATGTAGAATGGAATGCCGGCCGCGGGGAATCAACCAAACAATCGATTTGCGAGCTTCAAAGATTTTAAGGCCATAGGACAACCATAATTTAGAGGTACCACTGACCCGATAGAAGCCCAAACTTGGGTTAAGGAAATAGAAAAAGCATTTGTAGTCGCTAGGGTAGCTGAGGGGCAAAAGACAGCTTTTGGCACCTATATGATGAAAGGAGAGGCGAATTTCTAGTGGGAGGCAAATCAAGCTAAGGCAGGAGAAGGAGTAATAACATGGACTAGGTTTAAGACGCTATTCTTTGAGAACTATTTCTCGTCTAGTGTGCAGGCTAGGATGGAGGTGAGATTTTTGAAATTGAAGCAGGAGATCTAAATTCTTAGAAAGCTTAAAATTAAAATAGTTTCCAATCTTTGGATTACTAAATTGGGGATTAGTGAATCCGGATAGATTGGTACATACGTTGCTTGCTCATTGAATGAGGATGATTGATCTCATGATCATTTGTGTGGAGACACTAAAACAAGTATGTATGTGCTTATTAGAGAATAAGTTCACTGAACGTGGCTCGCTAAGGAATACCTAATGGAGTTTTACTTGCCTGTAAATAGAAATTCCTGTAGTGATAGTAGTACAAGTGATCCTTGGACTTGAGATCATCATAGTATCTTGTGTATGATGAGTTATACTTTGACTTATTTCTTAATACCCTTAGGGTATATCAAAGGGTATGCTTGGGTATAATAAGTTGTACATGAAGATAATGTATGATCAATAAATAATCTATCGCTTCTAGTAAAAGAAGAGAAATGCCTATGTGATTCGATAAATGACAACCCAGTAGTCCTTGGCCAATGCATAATGAAATTAGAAAGGAGTTTTTAATTTGTATTATTTAGAGTTGTGCATTTAAGAGTCGAAATACATATAATTAAATAAAATAAGACTTGACAGTAATTTCATGTCTTATATTTAATTGAGACATTGTATGATGGAATGATTGAATTGTACGGTAACTATTTACTCAAAGGTTCTTTTATGATTAATGTTGAAAGCTATATTATCTAGAAAGTCGTTAATCGCTAGAGAGGCTTATCCCTATTGTAGAATAAATATTATTTATTTAAATAAATTAATATTTTAATTTATTTATTTAAATAAGATTAGAATTGTTCTAATTGATTTATTCATAACCAGTTTAATATGGAGAACCTAAAGGGTCATACCATAAAAAGAAGAATAATTATTTAAGAAGTTAATGGCATAATCGTAATAATAAGTTATGTATATTTAATTTAATCTACGGTGATAGAATAAATTAAATAACTTAATATTTATTATTTAATATTTTAGAAATATTAAATATAAATTAATAAGAGGAGTCTTATTATTATTATTTAATTCCTAAAGGAGTTTGAGAATTAATTAATAAAAGTACTCTCATATATCCTAATAAGATTAGGATGCTAATTAATTAAAAGAATTTAAGTAATTATTCCTAATAAGATTGGGAGCCTAATTAATTAAAGGATTTAATTAATTAAAATAAAACTCAATTCCTTAATTGTTAAGGAGGGTTGCCTACATCTATAAATAAGAGGAGTCTTATTAGGGGTGGATGAATTGTTGTTGACTTTTTCACAATAGACACAATTCTAATTGTTGGAGAGTACGCTCTTTTTCTATGAGAGATAGAAAACTAGTGTTTTGTCAAATACCCATCTTCTTGAATTTTTCTTCTTCATTGGTGGATCACCTCTAGAGGCCAAACACTTGGGTGGCTAACGTTGATCAAAGGAAGGAACTAAACCCGGTGGATTCAAGTTGAACGCAAAAAAGATTGGAGGTGAACTTGTACCTGAGGAAGATCGAATCTTCAAGGGTATGATTCTTGTTCTTCATATCTTTTCGTTTAATTAATAATTGTGCATAAAAGATGATCCGGGTATATGGTTTGTAAAATTTTAAACTCTGATTTTCCATGCTTCCGCTTACTTTGTGCAATTTGATTACGTTCATGAATATTACAAACCGAACAGTGACATCAGAGCCAAACCTTTTTGTAAATTATTAATTATTTTAATTTGATATGTGTTTAGAACAATTTAATTGGACATAATTTATTGTATAAAATAAAAAAAATAAAATAAATAAATCAATTCGCGGGAATTAGTTGCAGATTCGCGTGGGTGACATAAAGGAATCCAGAATCATAATTAGCTCCTGTTAACTTTTAATACTTGTTAACTATATATATATATATATATATATATATATATATATATATATATATATATATATATATATATATATACACACACACACACACACACACACACACGATTAATAATTGATATTCCAAATGTTGTTCTATTATCCACCAGGTGAATGTTTCATGTTAACATTTATATGATTACGCGAATCATGCTGATTATATACGATTATCCGTTATATATATTATTTATATATATAATGTATATTTTTAATTATTTTATAATTAAAATAAAAAGTTTATTTTAATCTTAAAATAAAAAGTTTATTTTAATTATAAAATTAAATTTCATGCTAACTAATTAGAGTTGAAATTGGATTTCATGATAACTAATTAGAGTTAAAATTGAATTCCATGTTTCCTTAAATAAAGGAGTTTATTTAGATATGAAATAAGATTTCATATTATTCAAAATAAAAGAGTTTATTTGTGAATAGGAAAGAGAATCCTAATTTCCTTAAATAAAGGAGTTTATTTAGATATGAAATAAGATTTCATATTATTTAAAATAAAAGAGTTTATTTGTGAATAGTAAAGAGAATCTGTGTTTCCTTTAATAAAGGGTTTCTTTTACTTGGAATTGGATTCCATAATTAATTAAAATAAAGTAGTTTATTTTGATTAAAGATTTTGATTAAAATAAAATAGTTTATTTTATTCAAAATTGGATAAATTAAAATAAAAGAGTTTATTTTGATTTAAATTTGGATTAAAATAAAGGAGTTTATTTTTATTCATAATTAGATTTTATGCTAACTAAATTTGTCCATTAAATGCTATCAATATATATATTGATTTTTTATTATTCATGAGATGAATGTTATTTATTGATGCATATGGTGATGTGTATGATAATAAATGAGATTGATTATAAACTATTGACCAATGTGATTAAATTTTATTTTAGTTCGATGCATGAATGCATGCGTTTTATTAAATGGGGTCTGCGTACCTCGTCTCCTCTAATTTTTCTTAATGTAAATTCTATCTCTCTCCTATGTACTTCCCCTTGACTACTGATCAAGGTTTCTATTTGTTTTAAATAGTTTTATAACAGGAATAGTTAAAATTAATTTTGAAGAATTGGAGATCAAGGAGCAAGGAGCGTTTGAAGACCCGTTTGTAATGGAGCCCGAGTTTAAATATAATAGTTATATTTGAATATTAATTCTTGCACCCCTAGGGTTTGACCTTTTAATTTACTTGGTAGCTCTAGTGAACCAAACTAGAATAAAAGTTCATAATCAATCCGGGTAGAATATAGTATTCTATATGTGCATGCTTATACTATATATATTATATATTATGTAAACATGCTTCGCATGTTAATTAATATGGCGCGTATTATATATATATATATATATATATATATATATATATATATATATATATATATATATATATATATATATATATATATATATATATATGCACGCTAAACAAGATGAGACAAATTAATAACAAACCCCTCAAATATTTTATATTAGGCTGTAACGTTCAAAGATATTTGGAATATTGAACGTCGCCTTCTAGCATGATAGAAACAATAAAGTATTGAATATTTAATATGAGTTTGTTGTGAACACACAAGGCAAGTATTAAATATTTAAGATGTTGTTTTTATTACATATGATGTTTATAAGGAATTGAACATTATTGCTTTGTTGTGCACACACAAGGGCTGTAGTTTTCTCTTCACTTATATGAAAATGCTGGGTCTAACTTAACTTAAATCATTTTAGTTTGGATGTGCACACACTTGACCATTATGATTTAAGAGGCAAAATACAAGGAGTTACATAGTTGATATAATTAACAAGAATTTTCTACCTATTTATTTATATATAGTTTGTTGTGCACACACAAGGCTATATACATTTGAAATAGGATCCTTATTCTCACTACCATATCTTTAATTAGATTTGTCGAACTATATAAATTGAGGGTAATATAGTTTGAAGAAAATAGTGGGAGATACCAATTTAAAATAAGACCTAATTTATTTTGGTAATTAATAAAAGAATGTATGCTAAAATATTGTTAAGTACAAATTCATTTACATAATTTTATAATGGCTAAATTACTATCACAGCGAATCATATTAGATGCTATTTAATCGGACCGAATTAAATGGATTGGTTAAGGAATTTGAGAATAGTTCTCATGACTGAAAAGCTATCTTATGTCCTTAATACGCCTATCCCTGCAATGGTTGCAGATAATGCCTCTGAGGAAGAGATTACTACTTTTAGAAAGTGGCAAGATGATGCACAGTTAGCTCAATGCATCATGCTCGCATCCATGAGTAACGAGCTTCAGCGTCAGCATGAAACTATGGATGCTCCTTCTATATTCCTTCATATCAAGTAGTTGATGGTAAGGAAAGTAGGACTGATAGATATCAGATATCTAAAGAGCTCTTCCAATCTAGAATGACCGATGACACTACAGTACAGACACATGTCCTAAACAAGATCAATTTGATTGATCAATTAGGACAACGGGTTTTGTCATGGATGGAGAGTTGAGTTAAGATTTGATCTTGCACTCACTCCCAGACTCCTTTCACAATTGTTGTGAATTTTTTATATGAACAAACTAGATATCAGCCTCACTGATTTGCTTAACATGTTGAAAAATATTGAGAGTCACTTTCCAACCAAGAAAGACCATGTCTTACTGGTAGGGGCCAAAGGATCTTATGAAAAGAAGAACGATTCAAAGAAGGTAAATAGAAAGGCAAAAACAAAGGATAATAAGAACAAAACTGATACGGATAGCAAAGGAGTTTGCTTCCACTGCAATAAGCTTGGACATTTGAAAGAAACTGCAAGAAGCATTTTGCAGAGGCTAACCAGAAGAAGCTTAATGAAGTTTCGGTTACAAATACAATTTTGTTCATGATTTAAAATAAAATTTTTTTTAAGTCAAGTTTCTACTTGGGTATTGGATACCGACTTTGGTTATCATAAATATAGATTTATGAAAGGACCAAGCAGAAGTAGAAAGCTAAACAAATATAAGTAATCCTATGTGTGAAAAATGAAGCAAAGGTTGCTACATTAGCCATTGAAACTTATAGTTTAGCAATGCCTACGGGCAAATCTATTAAGTCAATAAGTTGTTATTGTATTCCAGTTCTTGTTAAAAATATTATTTCAATTTTATTGTTGGACAATAAAATCTTTTATATTATATTTAAGAACAATTGTTGTTCTATTTATAATAATAATGTTTTTATAGAACTGAAATATTACTTAATAGATTTTGTATACTTGACTTACGTGAAAATAATTTTACATATTGAACAAATTATTATAAGAAAAGGAGATGATCATTCAAAGAGTTGAATATGTGTATTTGCTAAAATATAAGTGTGAATTATTTGAAAGGTTCAAAGAATTCAAAAGTGAAACAACATGGCAAAGTATTAGGATTCTTTGATCGGATCAAGGATGGAATACTTGTGCAATGAGTTTCTAAATCATCTCAAATATTTTTCTCACAATGGACGCCTCCTGATATGCAATAATTGATTGATGTATTTGAAAGAAAAAATTGTACCTTGTTGGACATGGTGCGGTCCATAATGATTTTATCGACATTCCAGTATCCCTCTAGGTTCATATCTTAGAAATGGCTGCATATATATATATATATATATATATATATATATATATATATATATATATATATATATATATATATATATATATATATCTACAAAAGGTAACCTCAAAATTTGGCCCCAAGACTCCATAAAAGTTATGGACATGGAGGATTCCTAATCTTAAGTATGTTAAGATAAGGGGTTGTCTAACTTATGTGAAAAGGTTTCAAAGGATAAGCTTGGGACAAGATTTGACAAGTGTCGATTTGTGGGACATCCTAAAGTAAGTTTAGGGTATATGTTCTATAATCCTACTAAGTAAAAGGTATTTATTGCAAAACACGCTGCCTTCTAAGATAAAAGTGTTTATCATTGAAGGGGCTAGTGGGAGGATAATAGAATCTTGAAGAATTCAAGAACCACAAAATACTATAAGTCAAATAAGAGGAACCTGTAGATAAACCTATTGTACCACAACTAAATCGTAAATCTGGAATAGTACCGAAGATACCTGGGAGGTATGGATTCATCATAGATGATGATGATGAGGTACACATCATAGAAGATGATGATCCAGTTATATACGATGAGGAAAGAGTTGTAGACACTCAGAGAAATGGATTGAAGCAAGCTTCTCAAATATGGAACATTCGTTTTGATGAGACAATCAAAAGAGTTTGATTTTATCAAAAACAAGAATGAACCTAGTGTGTACAAAAGGGTCAGTGGGAGCGCCGTGACATTCCTAACATTATATGTTGATATACGATGGATAAGAATTGACAAACTAATGCTACAATTAGTAAAGATAAAGTTGTCTAAACATTCCTCTATGAATAATTTGGAAAGAGTATCTTAATTGGGGATATAAATCTATATAGATAGATTCAAGAGGATACTCGACTTAACCTAAGGAATGTATATTCATTTGATACTAAAGTCATTTAGCATGGCAAACTCCAAGAGACGCCTCATGTTGATGAGCCATGGAGTGTATCTCTCTTAATAGTCCCCATAGACTCATAAAAAAGAGATCGCATGAGTAACTTTCATGTATGCAGTGAAATATACGAGACCTAATGTTGATCGGTCATATTATAGAGAAGATCACTGTAAGACAGTGCAAAATATCTTAAAGTACTTAACCGAAACTAATGATGTGATTAAAATTCATGGTGGGTCTAAATAAAACTAGAGGGCTTAACAGACTCAAGTTTTTTTTTGAACAGACCAAGACGACAGAAAATTCACTTTAAGGTAAAGCATTACCTTGAATGGTAGTACAGTGAATTGGAAAGGTTTCAAACAACAAAGAGTTGCTGGTTTAGTGATAAAGACAAAGTATATAGCTGTAAATGAAGTTGTAAGTTGATTGTTTGGATGAAAAGTTCATTACAGAACTAGGAATAATTCTTAAGTCTCATCTTGGATCTAAACATGTGTTGTGGTACTTTCATTTGATTGTAGGAATCATTGAAAGATGGGAACTCACTATAGAGATAGTGGACTCTCACGAACAACATTACATATCCATTTACTGAAGCTTATCCAACAGCAGGATAATCGTCACTTAGAGAAGAAGAGTATGAGATACCATGACGATTGACTTTAGTGCAAGTGGGAGATTGAAAGTAGTATGCACACAAGCCAATCATGTTTGATGATAAATCATATACTTTGTAACAATCTTATTCATTTATTAATAAAAAGTATTAATTTATTAAAGACTTTTAATAATCTACATGATGCTATTTTATAATATGTGATAAACCCATAGTTTTAAGCAATGCTTTTAGAATAATGATGATGATCATTCTAATAAGATCTAAATTCTTAGAAAGCTTAAAACTAAAATAGTTCTCAATCGTTGGATTACTAAATTGGGGATTAGTGAATCCGGATAGATTGGTGCATACTTTGCTTGCTCATTGGATGAGGATGATTGATCTCATGATCATTTGTGTGGAGACACTAAAGCAAGTATGTAGGTGCTTATTAGAGAATAAGTTCATTGACTGTGGCTCGCTAAGGAATACCTAATGGAGTTTTACTTGCCTGTCAATAGGAATTCCTGTAGTGATAGTAGTACAAGTGATCCTTGGACTTGAGATCATCATAGTATCTTGTGTATGATGAGTTATACTTTGACTTATTCCTTAACACACTTAGGGTATATCAAAGGGTATGCTTGGGTATAATAAGTTATACATAGAGATAATATATGATCAATTAAGAATCTACCGCTTCTAGTAAAAGAAGAGAAATGTCCTATGTGATTCGATAAATGACAACCCAATAATCCTTGGCCAAGGCAGAATAAAATTAGAAAGGAGTTTCTAATTTGTATTATTTAGAGTTGTGCATTTAAGAGTCGAAATACAAATAATTAAATAAAATAAGACTTGACAGTAATTCCATGTCTTATATTTAATTGAGACATTGTATGGCGGAAGGATTAAATTGTACGGTAACTATTTACTCAAAGGTTCTTTTATGATTAATGTTGAAATCTATATTATCTGAAAAGTCGTTAATCGCTACGGAGGCTTATCCCTATTGTAGAATAACTATTATTTATTTAAATAAATTAATATTTTAATTTATTTATTTAAATAAGATTAGAATTGTTCTAATTGATTTATTCACAACTGGTTTAATGTGGAGAACCTAAAGGGTCACACCATAAAAGGAAGAATAATTATTTAAGAAGTTAATGCCATAATCGTAATAATAAGTTAAGTATATTTAATTTAATCTATGGTGATAGAATAAATTAAATAGCTTAATATTTATTATTTAATATTTTGAAAATATTAAATATAAATTAATAAGCGGAGTTTTATTATTATTATTACTATTATTATTATTTAATTCCTAAAGGAGTTTGAGAATTAATTAATAAAAATACTCTTATATATCCTAATAAGATTAGGAGGCTAATTAATTAAAAGAATTTAATTAATTATTCCTAATAAGATTGGGAGCCTAATTAATTAAAGGATTTAATTAATTAAAATAAAATCTAATTCCTTAATTGTTAAGGAGGGTTGTCTACATCTATAAATAAGAGGAGTCTTATTATGGGTGGATGAGTTGTTGTTGACTTTTTCACAACAGACGCAATTTCAATTGTTAGAGAGTACGCTCCTTTTCTATGAGAGATAGAAAACGAGGGTTTTGCCAAATACCCATCTTTTTGAATTTTTCTTCTTCATTGGTGGATCACCTCTAGAGGCCAAACACTTGGGTGGCTAACATTGATCAAAGGAAGGAACCAAACCCGGTGGATTCAAGTTGAACGCGAAAAGGATTGGAGGTGAACTTGTACCTGAGGAAGCTCGAATCTTCAATGGTATGATTCATGTTCTTCATATCTTTTCGTTTAATTAATAATTGTACATAAAGGATGATCCGGGTATATGGTTTGTAAAATTTTAAACTCAGATTTTCTATGCTTTCGCTTACTTTGTGCAATTTGATTGCGTTCATGAATATTACAAACCTAGCACTTGACAGTTGCGGAATATGCCACAAAGTTCAATGAATTAGCTAGGTTTGCCCCGCATCAAGTTGATACAGAGGCAAGAAAGGCAAGGAGGTTTGAGCTGGGTTTAAAACCCTGGCTTTACAATAAGGTGGCGGTATTTCAAATAAATACTTTTGCAACACTTTTGGAGAAGGCTATCAAAGCCGAGGAGGGAAGTGAGGCCATGAGCCTCTACAATAAGGAGAAAAAGAGCAAGGGTAAGGTTGAGGGAGCTGGAAAGGTAGAAGCAGGCAGTGGTAGAGGGAACGAAAAAAGAAAGTGGAACAATTTTGGAAATGTCCAAGTCAAACAGGAAGGTGTGAGGAAGTAGGCTGTGCAGTGTAAGAATTGTGGAAAGAATCATTCAGGAGAGTGTCTTAGTGGTAGGTTCGTGTGCTATAAGTGTGGGCAGGAGGGACATATCTCTCCTAACTGCCCCAATCTTAGGATGAGCGGTGGGTGTTTTCTGTGTGGATCAACATATCATAAGGTAAAGGACTGTTCGAAAAGGGGAATGGATGTAGGAAGCGTGAATGCGGGGAAAGGTAGCTGAACACTGGCGATAACGGGACCAACTTCAACAAAATCAACCGCAAGAGTCTTCAATATGACCGTTCAGGATACCGTAGCAGCCGGAGATGGAACTCCAGGTATTATTCGAATCAATTTTGTTTTCTTATATATGACTTTTGTATATATATAGTAAATTATTTTATAAAGAAATTTTGAAGGAGAAATTTGAGTTCTGTTAGAAATCAAATTTCTGTATGATCAGATAGACAAGCTTTATGTTGAATAGTTAAAGATCAGTCCGATCGGGATCTACTTGAAGTTATTATGTATGCTATTTGCCCTAGTGTTTATAAGTTTTTAAGCGATGATTCCGAGGACGAAATCCTTATAAGGGACCCAATATTTTCAATATAATTAAATAATAAATTTTGCATTTAATTTTTTATATATATTTATAAAGGGGAGATTATGTGCAAAGTAAAGTGTATGTATATATGTGATAAATAAAAATTATATATTACCATTGATCATTAAAGAGTATATTCTTATAATAAATTTTGTAATAAAAACAATTATTATTTATTTTCCATGAATATATGATTTTTTAGGATTTTTATGATAAGTAATGAATACGCTCTTAGACTTGTAATATCGCTTTTGTGGACATCAATTCATGTCGTATAAAATGAGTTTAGCAATGAAAATTGACACTGGCTTAAGCTAAACCAGTCTTGGCACTGTCAGGGCACGGCGCAGCTGCGCCGTCCTAGCAGTACAAACTGGCGCAGCTGCGCCAGTGGACAGTTTGAGAAAATTAATTTTTTTTTCTTCTTTAGAAATAAAATGAAACATTTTTTTATATGTGTAACATTGGTAAACCATGAAATGAAGTGCGTTATGTTTGACGAATGAAATATTAAGTAAACCATTAATTAATATTAATTAATTATGGTAGAATATTGATTACTTGGTAATTAATTAATAATAAGTTATTACTATTATTTGCAATATATCTATAAATATAATAAGAATTATATAGATAATTAATGATTATGGAGATCCATAAATACATTAACCGATGATGATTAGAGTAATTAATTTTGGTGTTAATTAGTCAAGGAAGTGAATAATTTATTTAATTAACATAAATAAGTTATTAATATAATAATATTAGATTATCGGTTATGTGCATGTGAGCAATATTATGACTATACTATATAGCATAGTGTGACTTTTATGTGACTATATATTAAGTTCTACGAAATTATATTGTATGAAGCAATGTGTTTATGCATATTAAAACTATATGATATGAATACATCATGAGGGTGTATGTGACAATATATATGTGGTTATATATTAAAATAATATATATGAACATATTGTAGGCTATTATTTTTAATAAAGTATACCGGTGTGATAAAATATACATGTATTATATGTGTGTTACATCTCATATTACATCTACTACCTTAAAATATTAAATTGTATTGTGGCATTAGGATTTAGCCTTGTATGGTTAATATGTGTAAACAATATAGCATAATAATAAGAGTTGTGTATAAGTATATGGTCTAATATTGCAAGATTGTTGAGTTCATTTACTTGTCCCAAAACTAGTGTCCCATTTGCTCATTTCTCAGTCACGTGAATCACATAGAGGCTAAGGCCTATTTCCTTTTCTTCCTTCCAAGCTTTCTAGGAGATGATTATGGAGGGAGTGAAGATTAGGATGAATTTCAACTACTATATACCAACTCCTTCTTAACTTTTATGTAATCCTTGCATCCATGAGTTTAATTTTGTGTATATATGCATTGTCTGTATTCTTGTTTCTCTATAAATACAACCCATTTGCTTCTAATATCCATTGCTGAGAATTGCTAAGTTGGGAGATTGATAGCATATATAGAGAGTGAGTAATTGCATACATATCAGTAGAAGAAGTGTGATTTACCAAGCTAATTACAAAGGTATACAATTCTTTCTTGTTTTTCGTTTTCATTTTGTGTTAAATTTCCATTCTTGAATTCTCAAATTCTAAATTATGTAGAATTAGATGATGATGAGATTGGGTAATGGTTGTATAGTTATTGTATAACTGTATTAGCATGTTGGAACATATACATGGCTGTTTAGAATCGAAATTGTGAATAATTTTTGTGTTTGGGCTAAAGTTCTGCTGAAGTAGACTGTTCTTGGCTCGAACCAGGCATGGCGCAGCTGCGCCGTAATAAAACTGAGGCGCGGCACAGCTGCGCCAGTCTCTGTTTTTAGTTTCTGATTTCTGCTAAAAATTTTGCTAAGTGTGATCGATTATTATGACTTAAAATAGCATGAAAGCATGTGTAACATGTATATATTAGTATATTACCCTACCACGAGCATGTTTTACTCGGATAGCATACATGATAATCAAAAACATATAGTTAGATGATAATTAGGATTTTAGAAAGGAACTTGATATGTATGTATGCTATGTTCATATACTGATTTTGCAAGCATGTTGGTATGATTTAGAAAGGCATGAATAACCCGTTAACTTGTGTTCATTTGATTCATAGTTCTTTGCTCATAACCACTTTACTTAGGATTTGTATTAAACTTTGTATAGTGAGCTGACATGCATGACTACTACATGCTTTATATTCTGACCTTGCGAGCATGAAAACATGACTTGATCTCAAATGATTAGAGCCTTAAAGTAGTCTTGTATGTGTTAAATTGCATTATTCAAGTTTAAAATAATTTCAAAAGCAAACTTAAATATATTTTCAAAGCACAGTTGCATCACATGAATAACTAGATTCTAAAGGGTTAAGATGTCGTGTTATGTCTATAATATCTATAATATCCCTATACATGATCCATATGTATTGAGCGTGTAGAACCTACTAGTAAGGTTACGAATGAAAATACGAACTTTAAATGAGAATGTTAACATACTACTTTGGAAGTTAGAATCTGACTTTTATGTGCATGTTTGATGGTACTTTTAAACTTGCTAAATGTATCCTATAGGTATACTATACTTATGTATCATAATTCAAGTAAAGCATGAATGAAGTATATTTTCAACTAAAGCGGTATTAGTTTCACGTATGTGTTATGAATACTCGCAAGCATGCCTAATATGAATTTTATAACTACCTTGTATGTTTAGAAGGCAAGCATGTTATACCGTGTGATTTCATGACCTTGAATGACATGAAATTGTTGAAATGTTTAACTTAGAACCATGATATGAAAGAAGAAACCTAGATTGACTTGAGAAGCATAAAAAGACCTTAACATGACAAAATATATTGTGTATGAATGTTGTGTTCAAGCCGGACAGAAACCACAAGGCAACAACTAAGTCTTAGCTTGGCCAGAGGGCTGCGCAGCTGCGCCGGCCCTAGGCCTAGCCATGGCGCAGCTGCGTCAGTCTGGGATCTGGGATAGTGAAATCTGATTTTTGACAGTTAACTTGTAGGATGTCTTTACTGCTAGAAATGGTTTAAAATCTACTAATGTAACTGTATATGTGGTGATTAAGTAATATGATAGTGTTTGCTTTAGATAATGAAAGTTCATGGGTAAAAATACCTTAAATTTGGGCATTCTTAATTTGCTTATAAAGTAACTAGATACTTGATTTCACGATAAACTTATGAGGTGATTGTGTATCATATGTGAATATTTGATTCATGTCGAACTTGATTAACGAATGTGTTAGCTAATGAACATCTTATGCTTGAAATACGTTATAAATAGGATTCGAAAGTGTTGATTTAATTACGTGGATAAACTACGCTTAAGACAAGTATCCTAAACCCTTGCATTACTTTATTCGACGCATATCGTAAGCAAGTTCCCTAAACTTACTCCAATTATTATTGAGCAAGTTCCTTGAACTCTACTTTTATTGAGCAAGTATCCTACCTTTGCATTTTCTTTATGCAATGGACTTAAGTAAGAAAGTTTATAATTATATTATTATTGTACCAGATTATTAACCCTATTGTTATATATGATCATTGATTATCAACATGGTATTATATTGTAATTCAGATATATATATTCTGTTTGTTAATTTCTAAATATGGTTATTCAAGTGTTCTCACTTGGATAAACATTGTATTTAATCACACACACACACACACACACACACACACACACACACACATATATATATATATATATATATATATATATATACCTATTGTTAGCCAGTATGTATACATTAAGTAAAAGTCGTCTAAGCTAATTGATCAGCTAGACACAGATTTAAAAATATCGTTGAATATGATAAAACCTTTTTGTATCCAATCATATTGCTTTGGTTCGAATTTCCGACTAAGTATGAACATCCCGAACATGAGAAAACTTTTGTGCGCTTAAGGCGGATATGATGAATGAGAACATCGTTCTGGTATGTAGTATTGATCAATACAGGGCATAACGGGCTGATCACCCCTTTGCCCGTAAGTTATGACGGTTTGCGGATGAAGTTCTGCTAAACCTATTTGAAAATTGAAAATACTGTTCATAGTATGTCACCTTAACCCTATTTATAGTCAGTACGTAGTTTTAAAAATTTGATAAAGAGTTGTTATGTTATTATTATCGGTTCAGATTACTTCACAACTATTGATTCGTTGTAGAAGGGCAGTACAAAGAAAAAATTTAATCCTTTCAGCTAATATTTATAATTTTTGTTACTTGTTGGGCACTCAAATGCTCATCCTTGCTTAATTTAAATGTTTTCGGTTAAGTATGATCAACCAGAGGGCTCTGTCAGGAACAAAGGGTAGGGAAAGCTGTCAGAATAAGATTGTGTTATCATATGTAATAGCTAGACTTAAATAAGATGATAATATTTAGTAAGTATCATGTAATGAATGTTTTAAGGTCGCGTACTTGGGAATAGACTCTGATACATATGTAAATTAAATTTGCTATCTATATTATTGTTATTATTAGTATTATTTCGCTCATAAAAATGGTATTGTGAAGCATTGAGTTCGGGTTTCAAGTACCTGAATTTGGGGGCGTTACATTAACAGCTGCATTTAACCAAGCTGGGGGTAGAGTGTCCGCAGGACCTAGGGTAGCACGAACAACTACCTTTAAGGAATTTAAAAGTGTAGGTCCACCTGAGTTCAAATGAACGACGGACCCAATGGAGGCCCAGACATGGGTCAAGAAAATAGAAAAGGCGTTTGTAATTACAAATGTAGCTGAGGCGCAAAAGACTTCTTTTGCAACTTATATGATGAAGGGGGAAGCCAACTACTGGTGGGAGGCTCACCAGGGTGGGGCTAGAGCTGATACTGTTACATGGGAACAGTTCAAGAAGGTATTCTTCGAGAAATACTTTCCTACTAGCATGCAAGGGCGAATGGAGATTAAGTTCTTAGAACTTAAATAAGGGGACATGACGGTTCCCCAATACGCAGCCAAATTTAATGAATTGGCAAGATTTGCTCCACACCAAGTGGACACAGAGGAGAGAAAGGATCGTAGGTTTGAGCAGGGCCTAAAACCCTGGCTCTATAGCAGGATTTCAGTTTTTTAGAGTGCTTCCTACGGGACCATTCTGGAAAAAGCAATAATAGCAGAGGGTGGTAGTGAGGCGTTGACCCAATACCATAAGGAAAGAAAGAATAAAAGTAAGGGAGTGGGAGGAAATAAGACAGAGGTTGCCAGTGGTAGTGGCAATATGCCTAAACGAAAGAATTTTAACCCTGGGAATACTGGGGTGAAACAAGGGGATCCTAAACGTAGGATGGAGGCATGCAAGATATGCGGCAAGACTCATCTGAGAGTCTGTCTGAAAGGAAAAACGGGTTGTTATAACTGTGGACAGGAGGGTCACATATCTCTCAACTGTCCTAATCCTAAGAAAATCTAGGACTGTTTTGTGTGTGGGTCGATGAACCACATGGCAAGAAATTGCCCGAAGAAGGGGGCAGAGGTCAGTAAGGGTTCTGGTAGTGGTAATTTAGCCATTACTGGACCAACACCATCATTAGGTAGACCCTCAGCCCAAACATTTAATATGTCTGTCCAAGATGCGGTTGCATCGGCGGATGTAGTAGCAGGTATCATTCCAGTCAATGAAATAAATACTTATGTGTTATTTGACTCGGGTGCTACTTGTTCTTTTATAGCATGTGGATTTGCTAAGCAGTTAGGGTTAAATTCTGAAAAGTTAAAAATACCTTTAGACATTAAGGTAGCAAACGAGGAGGTAATTCCCATTGAACACATCCATAGGAATTGTTTCGTAGATATTAAGGGTAACAGATTATCGGTAGATCTTTTACCGATAAGGATAAGAGAATTCGATGTGATTCTCGGTATGGATTGGTTAATTAACCATAGAGCAATAATAGATTGTCATAGAAAGAGTGTAAACCCTTAAGAAACCTGAGGTGGTGTTTTATGGTAATAAATCACCTAGACGTTCTTATTGTCTAACCGTGACACAAGCTAAGAAGATGTTGAAGAAGGGGTGTAAGGGTTACCTGTGTCATGTTGTGGATACCCAAAGAGTGGGAACATCATTGGAACAGATAGCAGTAGTTCAAGAGTTTACGGATGTGTTTCCGGAGGAGCTACCCGATATTCTGCCAGATAGAGATGTAGAATTTGTGATTGATTTGTTGCCAGGTACGACACCAGTTTCAAAGGCACCATATAGGATGGCGTCGATAGAGATGAAGGAGTTAATGGTTCAATTACAGGAACTATTAGATAGAAAATATATTCAACCGAGTGTATCTCCATGGGGAGCACCGGTATTGTTTGTAAAAAAAAGGATGGGTCGTTACGACTTTGTATCGACTATCGAGAGTTGAACAAGTTAACGATTAAGAATAAATACCCGTTTCCCAGGATCGATGATCTATTCGATCAGTTGAAAGGGGCAAAGTATTTTTCTAAAATAGATTTACACACGGGGTATCATCAGCTGAAAGTGAGTAAGGAGGATGTACCTAAGACGGCGTTCAGAACTCGTTATGGGCATTACGAGTTTCTGGTTATGTCATTTGGGTTGACCAATGCGCTAGCTGTATTTATGGATATGATAAACAGAGTGTTCAAATTATATTTGGACAAGTTTTTTGTAGTGTTCATTGATGATATTCTAGTCTATTCTAAGACGCCAGAAGATCATGCGGAACATTTAAAGATAGTGTTGGAAACACTACGGAGGGAGAAGTTGTATGCAAAATTCACTAAGTGTGAATTTTGGCTTGAACGAGTGCAGTTTCTAGGACATGTTATAGACAAAGATGACATATCCATAGATCTAGCGAAGGTGGAAGCGGTGAATGAGTGGGAGCAACTGAAAATGCCAACCGAGGTTTGGAGTTTTCTTGGGTTAGCGGGATACTATAGAACGTTCATTCAAGACTTTTCTAAAATAGCTACGCCGTTGACAAATCTGACAAAGAAGTCAGTGAAGTATGTGTGGACAGAAAAGTGTGAAAATAGTTTTCAAGAGCTAAAAAGGAGGTTAAGTGAGGCACCTGTATTATCTTTACCAGATGATACGGGGAATTTTGTAGTTTATAGTGATGCTTCGCATAGAGGACTTGGTTACGTGCTCATGCAGCATGGCAAGGTCATTACGTACGTGTCACGCCAGTTAAAGGATTATGAGAAGGTCTATCCTACTCATGACCTAGAATTAGCAGCTGTAGTGTTTGCCTTAAAAATATGGAGACATTATTTATACGGGAAAAAGTGTGAGATATACACGGACCATTAAAGTCTGAAATATATCTTCACACAGAAGGAGTTGAATATGAGACAGAGAAGGTGATTAGAGTTAATAAAAGATTACGACTATGATATTTTGTATCATCCGGGAAAAGCAAATGTTGTAGCCGACACGTTAAATTGGAAGGGTATGGAAAAGTAGTCAATGTTAACGACTCAGGATGAGTTAATAACAGAGATAGCAAAAATCGAATTAGAAGTTAAGTTACCAAGTGAAAAGGTGGAGATGTTATTCGCAATAGAAACTCAACCAACGATTGTGGAACGAGTTAAGGAAGTACAGATAAGTACTGAAGAATGCGAGCGAATGAAAAAGATAATGAAGGATGAAATGAAGACTAAGTATAACCTTAATAAAGAAGGTTTACTTTGTTTTGAGGGAAGAATTTGGGTTCCAAATAATTTCAAGTTGAAAGAAGAGATTATGTATGAGGCCCATAGTTCGAGGTACTCGATACATCCTGTTAGTACTAAGATGTATCAAGACCTTCGATAGATCTTTTGGTGGCCGAACATGAAGAGGGAGATCGCAGAATATGTTAGTAAGTGCTTAACTTGTCAAAAAGTTAAGGCTGAACACCAACGACCAAGTGGGTTATTGCAGTCACTAGAAATTCTGGAGTGGAAATGGGAGCATATCACCATGGACTTTGTGGTGGGACTTCCAACAACGAGAAAAGGATACGATGCTATTTGGGTAATAGTGGATCGATTAACTAAATCGGCTCATTTTCTACCAATAGGAGTTAAGTATAATCTAAAGCAGTTAGCTAAGCTTTATGTCAAGGAAATTATTTCTAGACATGGACTACCTGTTTCGATTGTGTCTGATCGTGATCCACGATTCACGTCGAACTTTTGGAGGAGTTTGCAAGAGCAAATAGGAACGCATTTGAGATTGAGTACGGCGTATCATCCACAGACGGATGGACAAAGTGAACAAACAATTCAAACGCTAGAAGATATGTTAAGATCTTGCGTTATGGATTTCAAGGGAAGTTGGGATGAACATTTACCTTTGGTGGAGTTCGCGTACAATAATAGTTTTCACGCTAGTATAGGCATGCCGCCTTACGAAGCGTTGTATGGGAGGAAGTGCAGAACACCACTTTGCTGGGATGAAGTAGGTGAACGTCGAATGTTGGGACTTGAGATGGTACAACAAACGACATACATGGTTAAGCTGATAAGAAATCGATTGGTAGCGGCTCAAGATAGACAAAGGAAGTATGCAGATCCTCATTGAGAGAAGAGGGAGTTTGAAGTAGGATCGTATATTTTTGTAAAAGTGTTTCCTTGGAAAGGGAAGATACATTTTGGGAAGAAATGGAAGTTAAGTCCAAGGTTTGTAGGACCTTTTGAAATTTTAGGAAGGGTAGGAGAGGTAGCTTATGAAGTAACTTTACCTCCAGAGATGGAAAGAATACACAATGTATTTCATGTGTCAGTGTTACGTCCTTATAAACTGGACTACAAGCACGTAATAGAATATGAATCTATTCAAGTAGAAAAAGACTTAACGCATGAAGAACTTCATATTCAGATTGTTGATAGGAAGGAACATGTCTTGAGAAATAAAGTAATACCTTCAGTAAAGGTAATTTGGAGTAACCACGATGCTGAAGAAGCAACGTGGGAGCTCAAAAGTAAAATGAAGGAAAGGTTTCCTCATTTGTTTATGTAATTATAGCGAGATTCTGGGGACATAATTCTTATAAGGAGGGAAGAATGTAATGCCTGAGGATTTTAGATTTTTAATTTGATTATGTGAATTAAATGAATTTAATTGATGAATGATGTGTGTAAGATGTTTGAAGGTCGTTCTATGACCTAGAATATGTGGATGTGGTTAGTATTCTGACTATGTGCTAGGATTAATTATTTTGAATTATCAAAACGAAAATGAAGGATTTTCGAGAATTTTCCCGTAAAAACACTATTCATCTGATTTCGTTCGGAGATTAGGTTTGGAATTCTGAGAGACGCGTAATGATAGAATATGAAGACGAGATGGAATATTTAATAATATTTTAGTTATGGCAAAAACGAAGTTTTCGCCTGCGGACTTAAAACCTAAGGGTTTGTGAAAGAGATTTCTGAAAGGGAAATAAAATACGTATAATTATTTCGGTTATTTTACGTATGAGATACGAGTATTATACTAGTTCGAATAGAAGTATGATATGAAGAATAGTATGATGTATAATACAAAGATTTAATACGAATATCGTATAAGTACTAGACGAAGAAAATACGGAAGTTATACGCGTAGAATACGAGAAGTTTTAATGGATTATGAGTTAAGGATTTTGTGTAAACTAATTGGACTTGGACTAATAGCAAGACCAATGAATTAAGTGAGCAAGCCCAAGTCAAAGCCTAATATTAAGGTAAGTCAAGCCTAATCCTAGAAGTTAAACCGTGGGTCGAACCGGCGGGTCACGGGATGGGTAAAACCCATGGGGCAACCGATGGGATGATCCATGAAGGGGTGGGCCGGCCACTTGATGGCTAAGTAAAGTGCAATACTTGATCACCAAGTACTTTACTTGGTGATAAAGTAGTTGTAAGACCCCCAAATCCGGGTACTTGAAACCCGAACTCGGTGCTTTACGATACCATTTCTATGAGCGGAATAATACTAATAATAATAACAATAATATAAAAGTCAAACTTAATTTACATAATTATCAGAGTCTAGCTCCCAAGTACGAAACCTTTAATAAATTCATTACAATCCATGATAGATAATATATGTCATACTTGTCTTAATAATATCAAACTATTACATAAACTATCACAAATCTTATTTGGTTAGCTTTCCTTTTCCTTTGTTTCTGCATGAGCTCTCTAGTTCTTCACACTTAGCTGAAAATATTTAAATTAAGCAAGGATGAGCATTTGAGTGCCCAGCAAGTAATAGCAATTATATATATATATAAGCTGAAAGAATTTAAATATTTTTTTATACTACCCTTCTACAACGATTCAATAGTTGTGAAGTAATCTGTACCAATGATAATAATAACATAACAATCCTCTTTCAATTTTTTGAAACTATGTACTGACTATAAATAGGGTTAAAGTGACATACTATGAACATTATTTTCTATTTCGAAAAGGTTAAACTGAAATTTATCTGCAAACCATCATAACTTACAGGCACGGGGGTGATCAGCTCGTTATACCCTGCATTGATCAATACTACATGCAAGAACGAGGGTATCGTTCACTCTGTCTGCCTTAGGTGCATAAAAGTTTTTCCGTGTAGGGATGTTCATACTTGTCTGGGTTCCAAATCAAAGGTTTTATCTTGTTCAACAATAATCTATAATTCAACACACACACACACACACACACACACACACACACACACACACACACACACACACACACACACACACACACACATATATATATATATATATATATATATATATATATATATATATATATATATATATACGGGTAATTGACAAAGGTGTATCAACATGTGATTAAATACAATGATTATCCAAGTGGGGACACTTGTATAACCATTTATAAAAATTAACGAACATAATATAAATCTGAATTATCATATACTAACATGTTGATAATCAATGAGCGTATATAATATAAAGTTAATAATCTATACATTAATAATATAATTTCATAAATATTCTTATTAATGTCCATTGCATAAAGAAAATGCAAAGGTAAGATACTTGCCTGATGCGCTGCTTACAATTTATAACTTAGTTTTATCTTTTATTTCACGACCTATCATTAATCAGATCATTCGTTCGATTAGAACAATATACTATAGCACATAGTACTGCATTTCGCAGTCATCACATAACCTAATCACATTATTACCCATGTTTAACAACCATTGAATCATAAATAATCACATATCTAATTAAATTATCTAAGTCCAGATTAATTTCTGAAACATGTCGGTGTACCGACAGCTTTATCGGGTAATTATCGAGTCTAAGACTTTGTCCTATAACTTAGTATCAGTCATATTATTTTTAAATGACTTATAACAATTTTAAAACATTTATTATAATTTATCATGAATTTTCAAACATCAGAATTATTATTAAATGATTTAAATATTAAACAATTCTATTATCATTAATATTTAATTAATATTAAACTATTAATGAAACCATTGTCAAAATATTAAAGTTATTTATAATAACTTAGAATATTTTTAAAGTATTTATATTACCCTTAAATGATTTTTAAAATATTTAAAATCATTTTTAAATAATTATCATTAATATTAAATTATTAATGTACTATTCATATAAATATTAAAAGTCATTAAACGTAACTTAAAATATTTTTAATTCATTTATATCCCCTTTTAAATGATTTTTAAATTAATAAAACTATTTTTAAACTATTTATTTAATATAATTATTAAATAAATTTAATATCATTAATGTGAAATTAATATCATTAATATTAAATTATTAATGAAATTATCCTTTAAATATTAAAAGTTACATTTTATAACTTAAAATATCTTTAAACACTTTATTTTCATTTAAACATATTTTTATAATATTAAAATCATTTTTAAACTAATTTATTTAATATTATTATTAAATAACCTTAATATCATTAATAATAATTAATTAATTAAATTTTGCCTTTAACTATTGAAAGTTATATTTTATAACTTAAAATATTTTTAAATACCTTATTATTATTTAAAATGATATTTAATATAATAAAATCATTTTTAATTAATTTATTTAATTTATTTAGTAAATAACTTAATTATCATTAATATTAATTTTATGAATGAATTTCATCACAAAATATTAAAAGTCATTAAAAATAACTTAAAATATTTTCTTATATCATAATATAATTTTAAATGATTTTTCATGTATTAAATTCATTTTAAAATAATTAATTTAAGATAATAATTAAATAAATTAAATACTTTTAATATTTCAAAAATATTAAATATTTATGAAATATATTTAAAATAATTAAATACTAATTTTCGGACCTCAAAATAATTTTTAATAATTTATTTGGTATTTTTAATAATTAAAAACTATTTGTTTTCTATAATTTAATATAATTAATTAATTTTATAAGGAAACTGTCGCTAAAGGGCCCTATAGCGACGAAATTGTCGCTATAGGTGTTCTTCTTGAAACCCAGAACATCAAGCCAGCTACCGATTGACCAGGTTTGACCAGGTCTAACTTCGTGTGTGTTGTGTTTCTGGAGATGTTGTTTGTCAGATCATGTAGTACTAATACAAGACTACAAGATCCAACAACAATCAAGTTCATACCACACATAACCAAAGAGATCTAACCCAGAAAAATAGCTGTCAGAGGCTGTTCTTCATTTCTGGGTTACCCAGAAACGAAGAACAGTTCATGTAGCCTACTTTGGGCTTCCACAACTTGTGATATAAGTGTTATTTTTGCGATCTAAAAGTTCCAACTTATAAACAACATGTAAGTGTAGAGATCTACTACATAAAACACATATAAAAATAATACAATCGCTATATCTAGCCCGGTCAAAGCCTGTCAGAAAACATGTTCATACGTTTTCTGGGTTTCTCAGAAAACAACAAACGTGATCAACTAAGCTACTTTGACCGGCCATTACTTTCTTTCTGTTAATCATTTAGGTTATATAAAGGCATAATTTTGAAGTTCATGTAACATACTACACTACTGATACAACAACAACAACAAACTTAACATCTAACAGATTTAAACCGTGCAATATCTTGTCAGACACTGAAATGGAGTTTCTGGGTTGCCCAGAAACTCTTGGTCATGCTCGGTCAACTGAGTTTGACCACGAATATCTTGCAACCTAGATCTGATTCAAGCATCATTTCAATTCCGGATCAAAGATATCCTTACAGACTACATGTTAAAACATTTAAACAACCAAAAACATAAACAGAGAAAGATCTACAAGGTCTGACATTAGGCTGTCAGACACAAAAAAATATTTTTCCAGATTTTGAAAATTTTCAAATTCGTGCACTTAGATGTTATTGATCCATCATCTACCAACCCAGATCAACTATATGGACTCCAAACTACATGTTTAACATACAAAAACTAATATCTAACATGGAATCAAAGATCAAATTTCTTAGTTAGGTTTATACCTTTAAATGAGCAAATCTGATTTCTTGGCTACTGATTTGTGACGTGTGTTAGTGGGGCTTGGTTTGGGAGCTGATATACTACAATATTTCATTGGTTTTAGTGAGAGAGAGGATTGGTTGGATGTTTGAGCAAAATGAGCAAAAAATGTGACTTTCTCTCTCTCCAAATCTATTTATAGAAGTCTTGGATGCATGAATGGGCTAATTGAGTGGCTGATTGCTGTCATGTAAAGTCACATTTGTCAAACAAGTTGGTCACCCACTCCATTTTGTATAGATTTACAAGTTATCTCCATAAAATATCCAAAGAGGGGTATTTTAGTCTTTTCGCATGGAATTTTAAGGGCATTATTACAATCCTTGGAAAATCTTAGGGTTTGGCCCTTAGGGTTTAACCCTAAGGTTTTCTAACATTAGCTTTTCTAGAATAACATTTTAAGGTTTACACAAATAAATAAAAAAAATATAGAAATTTTAGTTTCTAAAATTAGAAAATTAGGGCTTATTAATTAGATTAGGTTTTTTCTAATTAATTTATACAAGAACATTAGGGTTTAATATCACTAATTATAATTAGCCTTGCAAATTTAGCAATTAGGGTTTACAATTAGCAATTAGTTTTTTTTTAAATTTCTAATTAGGGTTACTAATTATAGAAATTAGGGTTTTGAAATTAAACACCATAATTGACCAATCATCATTAATACGTACATACATTACATATTTATAGCACTAAAAAATTAAAATATAATTAATATTATATTATTATTCTCATACCTTGACAACAATCCAAAATTAGGGTTTGGATTCCATATCTGATTTATTCTTCATATTTAGCCTTAATAATAAAGGTAAAATAATTAACTTAATAATCTGTACAAAAATTCATATAATAAAATAATTATTATCGTTATTCTAAAAATTAATCCATATATTATTTAAATAATATATGATTATATTTTCATGAAAAATAATTAATAAAAAAATATTTCTACTTTAAAATTAATTATTATAAGAATATACTTTATAATAATCAATAATTCTAAAATAAATTTATTTGTAAACATTTATGTGAGACCCCGAATTTTATGAAATAAAAGTATTCAATTTTTCTATTTTGGTAAATGGTTAAATTGATAAAATGTTAAAGCTAAGGGTGATATGTGAATTTTTTTTAAAGTAAACAAGTTGTCATAAAATACATGGTCACTATTCACGAGTTACTATTCACGGTTACTATTCACCCAAATTACTATTCACTCTAGTATTGTTCACTCGAGTATTTAGGACACTTTTTGTGTCGGAGTTACTATTCATGAGTTACTATTCACGAGTTACTATTTACGGGTTACTATTCATCTAAATTACTATTCACTCTAGTATTATTCACTCGAGTATTTGAGACACTTTTTGTGTCGGAGTTACTATTCAGGAGTTACTATTCACGAGTTACTATTCACGGGTTACTATTTACCCAAATTACTATTCACTCTAGTATTGTTCACTCGAGTATTTAGGACACTTTTTGTGTCGAAGTACTATTCACGAGTTACTATTTACGGGGAATATTCGTACGACGGTACAATCATTAGTGGACTCCACAACGGAATTATTGTCAGATTGAGAAAACGACAAAAATATTTTATTAAAAATAACGGCGGAAGTTTTACCGTTTATACTGTTGAACTACTCGGTAGTAAAAGTACAGTAATACGTGTGGTTGCATAGTAGCACACGGTATTGATGCTTATGTGAGAAGTCACTCAGTTTGATTCAATTATTGTCAATTAATAATATGAATTATTTAGCGATAATGAAGTTTTGTTTTATTCGTATTATTAACGTAATAAAACAGAAACATCTTTTTATATAAAACAGAATACTTTATTAAAGTTATTCTATAAATAGAATATATTATATTCTATTGTGCATAGTATTTTGCATAGTAAAATCTTTTTATATAAAACAGAATACTTTATTAAAGTTATTCTATAAATAGAATATATTATATTTTATTTAAAAGATTTTTCTTTAAATATGGTCCGTCAGATTAAAGTAAATCAATCTGGACCGTTCATGGATTAGTTACTATGCATTCCATTTTCCTATAAATAGAAGCTCATTCCTTCATTATTTTCTTACGAATTCACTGAACTCTAGAGAGAGAAACTATAGAGAGAAAGAAGAAGAGTATTCTGTCACTTAACTACTTCTTTATTTCAGTTCTTCTTTAAAACGGTAAGGGGTGTTATTCTTTCATATTCATGAAGAGAACTTCTGTTATTCTATTCTTTATTATTCTGTTGGAATAACCTGTAAAAGTGGCATACCCTATACATGACCTGTATACGCGGCATACCCTATACTTGGTGAAATCCTTATGTCATTCCATTCTTTATTATTCTGTTGGAATAACCTGTATACGTGGTCTACCCTATACTTGGTGACATTCTTCTATTATTCTGTTGGAACATCCTGTCTGTGTGTTTTACACCGGACCTGGTTCCGTCTTTACTATTCTGTTGGAATATCATGTCTGTGCGTTCTACGCCGGACCTGGTTTCGTCTTTATTATTCTGTCTTTATTATTCCGTTGAAACATCCTGTTTATGCGAAGTACCGCATACTTGGTGAAATTCTTTTATTATTCCGTTCTTTACGATTCTGTCGGAATATCCTGTCGGTGTGAATTTCACCTGACCTGGTTCCATCATTTATTATTCCGTATTTATTATTCTGTCGGAATATCCTGTCGGTGTGAATTTCACCTGACCTGGTTCCATATTTATTATTTCGCATTTATTATTCTGTTGGGAATAACCTGTCTGTGCGGTCTCTATCGCATGCATGGTGAATCCTTCTGTTATTCCATTCTTTATTATTCTGTTGGAATAACCTGTCTATGTGGATTGCCACATGCATGGTGAATGATCCTTTATACTCATTCCTTATTAAATTGTGGAAATGATCTGTATACGTGGATTACCGCATGGCTGGTGAAAATCCATTTGCAGTTTCATATATTCTTTATTATACTCATTTGGTTAAAGTTTTGATTTCTATACTCCATGAAATTAGTGGAATATCCTTGATATTTGCGCTTCATCCAGTATCTTTTCATGAAAATATTCTTCTGAGCATTCTTGACTGTTACTTTACAAAGAAGTATCATGTTGACAATTTGGATATTATTAGTTCCTGGATAAACTAATTCTTGAACTTGTTTAATTGAATTCCTATAACATTGTCATCATCCTCATGTTTGTTTTATGTTAAAAGTCATCTTTGGCTTACGTGCATAGATGGACTTAGTATGATTATGACCAGGGATCATTCGGTATAATCATGAACTGTGATGTTATAAGTGGTGTGGTAAAAGTCCTCAGTGGCTTGTAATGCATTGATAGACAGTTTGTGGTATGATTATGACCAGGGATTTTTCGGTATAGTCATGATCATTGATGATTTAATGAATATCCTTGGCCCGTAATACAAGGATGATTAGAAGATGTGGTTTATTTATTAAGCTGAGTCTCAGTGATAAAAGTTGATGAAAATATTTTTAAATCATAGAAGATAGTAGGTTTTATTCTCTACTTGACTCTTCTAATGGATTGCTTATTCCGCTGCAGTTAAACTTGATGTCTATTGTATTTTATCAGTTTAACATTGTTGAAGACTATTGATAATTTATTCTTTATTATCTTAGTCACAATTTTTCTTACTGGGCTAGTTGAGCTCACCCTTTCTTTCAATGTTCTCTTCAGGAAATGAGAATATAGCTGGGACGAGTCAAGGAAAGGAGTGATGGTCCGAATGATAGTATTAGTTAGTAGTCCTCACTATTCTATGTAATAGTGTGTTAATAAATGTAATGAGGACTCCTTTTGAGTATGAATACTCTCTAGAAGATAATATTTGTATTCAAACTCACAGTTTATATTTTGTCGTATTGTACACGATAGTTGTATTAGTAAGTTGTATTTATATTCTGTACTATGTATCTGACGACCCAAGATGGGTGGTGTATACCTAATTTTGGGGGCGTCACAGTTGGTATCAGAGCTTAGGGATATGATCCCTGGCTGAGATGTAAGATAAGAACTAGGAGGGGGGAGACGGGGAATTCCTTCGCTAGTATGACCTACCTAAGTTTATTTGGTATTTAATTGGTCGGTCAGAGTATAGGGATAATATGTGATATGTTAATTAACCCTTGTTTTGTGGCAGTGTTTGAAAATGGCATCTAACAATGTTGAGATAAGCATTGGAGCAAAATAATATGACCATATCGCAGTACGAGGTTAAGTTTACGGAGTTATCCCGGTTTGCATCCCATTTGGTCGATAATGAGGAGCGAATGACGCGAAAGTTTCTAAGAGGTTTGAAACCCTATATACGTCAATACCTCATTCTCATGTTTATATTTTGTTGAAGGTCATCTGTGGCCTGTAGTGCACAGATGGACTTGGTATGATTATGACCAGGGATTATTCGGTATAATCATGACCGTAATATTACAAATAATGTGGAAAAAGTCCTCATTGGCCCGTAATGCATTGATGGACAGTTTTTGGTATGATTATGGCTATGGATTCTCTTTGACCGTAGTGCAAAGACTAATTGTTTTATGGCATGATCAGGACCGTTGATGAAAACACGATTATCTTTAGCCATAGTGCATGCATAATTCGTGGTCGTGATACCAAAGAATATCCTTAGCCGGAGTGCAAGGGTGATTCGATGATGTGGATTAATTATTGAGCTGAGTCTCAGCAGTGAAATATTAATTCATAGATGTGGTAAAAGTCATCTGTGGCTTACGTGCATAGATGGACTTGGTATGATTATGACCAGGGATTGTTCGGTATAATCATTACCGTAATTGAAAACACGATTTTTTTTGGCACGTAGTGCATGGATAATTTGTGGTCGTGATACTAAAGAATATCCTTGGCCTGTAGTGCAGGGATGATTCGATGATGTGGATTAATTATTGAGCTGAGTCTCAGCAATGAAATATTAATTCATAGATGTGGTAAAAGTCATCTGTGGCTTACATGCATAGATGGACTTGGTATGATTATGACCAGGGATTGTTTGGTATAATCATGACCGTAATTGAAAATACGATTATCTTTGGCACGTAGTGCATGGATAATTCGTGGTCGTGATACTATTAAGCTGAGTCTCAGCATTATTGATTTTACAGTTGTATATCCTTGGCCTGTAGTGCGAAGATTAACTGTTGATTATTGGTTATACAGTTGTAAATCTTTAGCCGTAGTGCAAAGATGAATTTATTAGTATGATTATGAGCAGGAATTGTGATTTGGTATAACCATAATTTTTGATGTTTCAGGTGAAGATAGGTGATGTAAATTTTCTTCTTCTTGGGTGCGAAAAGTAATTCAGAATCACAATTATGATTATGAGTTATTCATATAATTGTGGACAGAAATTGTTGATTGATGTTACAGGGATATGGTCACTGACGGAGATATTAGTCTAGAAGACGAGTAATATACTTCGCTAGGGTGTGACTTACCTAAGCTGAAATTGTTTACTTAATAAGTGGATAAATTGTGGTATGTCGATTAACCTTTGTTTTGAAGGTATATTCTAGAATGATATTCGAAATACAGGAGATGAGAAATAGAAAAATCATGATAGAGCGAAATTATCCGGAAAGGTACAATCCGAAAAGAAAGTAAGGTATTCTCATCTCTTCGAATATCAGGTACGTACGTTAATTTCGAGGGCGAAATTCCATAAGGAGGGGAGATTGTGAGACCCCGAATTTTATGAAATAAAAGTATTCAATTTTTCTATTTTGGTAAATGGTTAAATTGATAAAATGTTAAAGCTAAGGGTGATATGTGAATTTTTTTTTAAAGTAAATAAGTTGTCATAAAATACATGGTCACTATTCATGAGTTACTATTCACGGGTTACTATTCACCCAAATTACTATTCACTCTAGTATTGTTCACTCGAGTATTTAGGACACTTTTTGTGTCGGAGTTACTATTCATGAGTTACTATTCATGAGTTACTATTCACGGGTTACTATTCATCTAAATTACTATTCACTCTAGTATTATTCACTCGAGTATTTGAGACACTTTTTGTGTCGGAGTTACTATTCAGGAGTTACTATTCGCCCAAATTACTATTCACTCTAGTATTGTTCACTCGAGTATTTGGGACACTTTTTGTGTCGAAGTACTATTCACGAGTTACTATTTACGGGGAATATTCGTACGACAGTACAATCATTGGTGGACCCCACAACGGAATTATTGTCAGATTGAGAAAACGACAAAAATATTTTATTAAAAATAACGGCGGAAGTTTTACCGTTTATACTGTTGAACTACTCGGTAGTAAAAGTACAGTAATACGTGTGGTTGCATAGTAGCACACGGTATTGATGCTTATGTGAGAAGTCACTCAGTTTGATTCAATTATTGTCAATTAATAATATGAATTATTTAGCGATAATGAAGTTTTGTTTTATTCGTATTATTAACGTAATAAAACAGAAACATCTTTTTATATAAAACAGAATACTTTATTAAAGTTATTCTATAAATAGAATATATTATATTCTATTGTGCATAGTATTTTGCATAGTAAAATCTTTTTATATAAAACAGAATACTTTATTAAAGTTATTCTATAAATAGAATATATTATATTTTATTTAAAAGATTTTTCTTTAAATATGGTCCGTCAGATTAAAGTAAATCAATCTGGACCGTTCATGGATTAGTTACTATGCATTCTATTTTCCTATAAATAGAAGCTCATTCCTTCATTATTTTCTTACGAATTCACTGAACTCTAGAGAGAGAAACTATAGAGAGAAAGAAGAAGAGTATTCTGTCACTTAACTACTTCTTTATTTCAGTTCTTCTTTAAAACGGTAAGGGGTGTTATTCTTTCATATTCATGAAGAGAACTTCTGTTATTCTATTCTTTATTATTCTATTGGAATAACCTGTAAAAGTGGCATACCCTATACATGACCTGTATACGCGGCATACCCTATACTTGGTGAAATCCTTATGTCATTCCATTCTTTATTATTCTGTTGGAATAACCTGTATACGCGGTCTACCCTATACTTGGTGACATTCTTCTATTATTCTGTTGGAACATCCTGTCTGTGTGTTTTACACCGGACCTGGTTCCGTCTTTACTATTTTGTTAGAATATTATGTCTGTGCGTTCTACGTCGGACCTGGTTTCGTCTTTATTATTCTGTCTTTATTATTCCGTTGGAACATCCTGTTTATGCGAAGTACCGCATACTTGGTGAAATTCTTTTATTATTCCGTTCTTTACGATTCTGTCGGAATATCCTGTCGGTGTGAATTTCACCTGACCTGGTTCCATCATTTATTATTCCGCATTTATTATTCTGTCGGAATATCCTGTCGGTGTGAATTTCACCTGACCTGGTTCCATATTTATTATTTTGCATTTATTATTCTGTTGGGAATAACCTGTCTGTGCGGTCTCTATCGCATGCATGGTGAATCCTTCTGTTATTCCATTCTTTATTATTCTGTTGGAATAACCTGTCTATGTGGATTGCCACATGCATGGTGAATGATCCTTTATACTCATTCCTTATTAAATTGTGGAAATGATCTGTATACGTGGATTACCGCATGGCTGGTGAAAATCCATTTGCAGTTTCATATATTCTTTATTATACTCATTTAGTTAAAGTTTTGATTTCTATACTCCATGAAATTAGTGAAATATCCTTGATATTTGCGCTTCATTCATTATCTTTTCATGAAAATATTCTTCTGAGCATTCTTGACTGTTACTTTACAAAGAAGTATCATGTTGACAATTTGGATATTATTAGTTCCTGGATAAACTAATTCTTGAACTTGTTTAATTGAATTCCTATAACATTGTCATCATCCTCATGTTTATTTTATGTTAAAAGTCATCTTTGGCTTACGTGCATAGATGGACTTAGTATGATTATAACCAGGGATCATTCGGTATAATCATGAACTGTGATGTTATAAGTGGTGTGGTAAAAGTCCTCAGTGGCTTGTAATGCATTGATAGACAGTTTGTGGTATGATTATGACCAGGGATTTTTCGGTATAGTCATGATCATTGATGATTTAATGAATATCCTTGGCCCGTAATACAAGGATGATTAGAAGATGTGGTTTATTTATTAAGCTGAGTCTCAGTGATAAAAGTTGATGAAAATATTTTTAAATCATAGAAGATAGTAGGTTTTATTCTCTACTTGACTCTTCTAATGGATTGCTTATTCCGCTGCAGTTAAACTTGATTTCTATTGTATTTTATCAGTTTAACATTGTTGAAGACTATTGATAATTTATTCTTTATTATCTTAGTCATAATATTTCTTACTGGGCTAGTTGAGCTCACCCTTTCTTTTAATGTTCTCTTCAGGAAATGAGAATATAGCTGGGACGAGTCAAGGAAAGGAGTGATGGTCCGAATGATAGTATTAGTTAGTAGTCCTCACTATTCTATGTAATAGTGTGTTAATAAATGTAATGAGGACTCCTTTTGAGTATGAATACTCTCTAGAAGATAATATTTGTATTCAAACTCACAGTTTATGTTTTGTCGTATTGTACACGACAGTTGTATTAGTAAGTTGTATTTGTATTCTGTACTATGTATCTGACGACCCAAGATGGGTGATGTATACCTAATTTTGGGGGCGTCACAATTTATGTAATAAATATATTTTTATTTACTACATAAATACATATACACAATATCTTGTACAAATCCTCATCCTTAAAAAAAAAAAAAATTATACGCAAAATTTCTTATTTATTTACATAGAAAATATCAGGTTGTTACATTCACCCTCCCTTATAAAGATTTCGTCCCCGGTATCACCGTTTTAAAACCTATACATACCAGGGTACACAGCATACACAATCAGTGCAAGTAGATCTCGATCATAATTTGATCGAACTGATCTTTAACTATTCACATAAAGCTTGTCTTTCTGATTGAACGAAAATTTGATTTCTAAAAGAACTCAAATTCCCCCCTCAAAATTTCTTTAGAAATAATTTACTATATATATGAAAATCATGTATATAAGAAATAAAAGTTATACGAATAATACCCGGAGTTCCACTGCCAGCTGCTGCCGTATCCTGGACTGTCATGTTGTAGACCCTTGTAGTAGATTTTGTTGGCTTGCTTGATGACGTAGGTCCCGTGATTGCCAAAGTCCCGCTGCCAGTGCCAGTGTTCACACTACCTATCTCGACCCTCCTCTTCGGATAATCCTTCACCCTGTGTTCTGTCGATCCGCACAGAAAACATCCACTATTCATCCTAGGATTGGGGTAGTTGGGAGAGATATGGCCCTCCTGCCCGCACTTGTAGCACACGAACTTCCCCTTCAAATATTCTCCAAAGTGGTTCTTTCCACAAGTCTTACACGGCACAGTCTGTTTCTTCATACCTTCTTGCTTCACCTGCACACTTCCAAAAACTGCTCACCTTCCTCTTGCTATTATCACCCCTATTCCCACTATTAATTCTTACCTTCCCAGCTCCTTTGGTTTTACCCTTATTCTTTCTCTCCTTGTTATAAAGGCTCATGGCCTCACTTCCCTCCTCAGTTATAATCGCTTTCTCCATGAGTGCTGCAAATGTAGGAATCTGCAACATCGCCACTTTGTTATAGAGCCAGGGTTTCAATCCCAGCTCAAACCTTCTCGCTTTTCTATCCTCCGTATCTACTTTATGCGGGGCAAACCTAGCTAACTCATTAAATTTGGCGGCATATTCAGACACCATCATATTCTCTTACTTTAACTCTAAAAATTTAACCTCCATCCTCGCCTGCATACTAGGTGAAAAATAATTTTCAAAAAATAAGGTTTTAAACTTATCCCATGTGGCTACACCTTCTCCTGCCCTCGCCTAATTCGCCTCCCACCAAAAATTTGCCTCACCCTTCATCATGTAGGTGGCAAAAGCGGTCTTTTGCCCCTCAGTTATCCTAGCTATTACGAACGCCTTCTCAATCTCCTTAACCCAAGTTTGGGCTTCTAAAGGGTCAGTTGTACCTTTGAATTCCGGTGGTCCTACAGCTTTGAAATCTTTAAAATTCGCCAAGCGGTTGTCTGGCTGGTTCCCTGAGGCTGGAATTCCTTGTTGCATAGCCTGAGCTATCATGTTCGCAAAGTTCTGCATCAGGTCTGCTTGTTGTTGCCCTTCAACGTTGTTGACATATTCTTCTGCCCTTTGATTTCGAGTTCGACGTCTTGGCGGCATTTATCTGATTAAATAAAATCATAAATTTAACTTACATTCTAAACCTTATCATATAAGTTTAATATTTTAAACTTGTTTTATTACTCAAACATAGATTCATATTCATTTAACGAATATTTACATAACATATCACATACTACTTTTAACATCATTCATCCCTTTGTGACTACAAAAGTCGGGATTTACAACTTGATCATTACAAAAGTTTTAGAATATATCCTTACACATACATACTAATCACACATATTACATTAAACACACCTATATCACCGAACCTATACTACCTATTCGCTACGCCTTTTTCCTTGGACAACTTTTCGCCTGATGACCTTCTATCCCATAGATAAAACATGCTCCTGGTTTGTAGTCAGGACAATACAGAGTGATATGTCCTTCATAACAGTAAAGGTAACATATTCTTTTCCCTTTCTTCTTATCGAGTTTTCCTAAGTCATGGTCTTCTATCTTTCTTTTCCCCTTCTTGCTCGGAGCTGCACATGAAGAGTTGCTTGTGGCTCCTATCTGATCAATTTGGATTTTAAGCTTATCTTGTTCTTCCATTGTTTTTATTAACGCTTGATGCAGTTGACTATTTAGCAGCTTTTCTATTTCCCATAGCCTCTCCAGAAAAGAAACCTTGTTCCTCAGATCTTGAACCTCTATTGATGCTTGGTCAGCTTCAACTTTAGTGTCCGAATTACTATCTGTCAGCTCCACCATCTTCGGATCTGGTATTACGTTTTCTATAATAACCACATCGTCGGAGTTGTTTTCATCGTGAGCCTCTATTTCAGCTATTGGCTTCGATATCAGCTCGGGTGTATGGATTTGATCCTTCTTCATGCTATATGCATATAACAAGCCTTTTCCACCAGACATATACACATATAAATTATCCTGATTAGCATATAGTATATACACACAGCAAATAAGAGTTTTATATAAGTTATCTTTTATTTTGTTTGACGATGAATTTATTCAATTCACCTCTTTTAAAACTCTATATGAGTTATTTATATTTTCAACGTTTCCCTCTGTTCTAAGGTTATAGCCTAAGGTCTAACCCACCTATGGTTTTTAACCCTAAGCTCTGATACCAACCTGTAAGGCCCCCAAATCCGGGTACTTGAAACCCGAACTCGGTGCTTTACGATATCATTTCTATGAGCGAAATAATACTAATAATAATAACAATAATATAAAAGTCAAACTTAATTTACATAATTATCAGAGTCTAGCTCCCAAGTACGCAACCTTTAATACATTCATTATAACCCATGATAGATAATATATGTCATACTTGTCTTAATAATATCAAACTATTACATAAACTACCACAAATCTTATTTGGTTAACTTTCATTTTCCTTTGTTTCTTCATAAGCTCTCTAGTTCTTCACACTTAGCTGAAAACATTTAAATTAAGCAAGGATGAGCATTTGAGTGCCCAGCAAGTAATAGCAATTATATATATAAGTTGAAAGAATTTAAATGTTTTCTTTATACTACCCTTCTACAACGATTCAATAGTTGTGAAGTAATCTGTACCAATGATAATAATAACATAACAATCCTCTTTCAAATTTTTGAAACTACGTACTGACTATAAATAGGGTTAAAGTGACATACTATGAACATTATTTTCTGCAAACCGTCATAACTTACGGGCACGGGGGTGATCAGCCCGTTATACCCTGCATTGATCAATACTACATACAAGAACGAGGGTATCGTTCGCTCTGTCCGCCTTGAGCGCATAAAATTTTTCCCGTGTAGGGATGTTCATACTTGTCTGGGTTCCAAATCAAAGGTTTTATCTTGTTCAACAATAATCTATAATTCAACATATATATATATATATATATATATATATATATATATATATATATATATATATATATATATATACGGGTAATTGACAAAGGTGTATCAACATGTGATTAAATACAATGATTATCCAAGTGGGGACACTTGTATAACCATTTATAAAAATTAACGAACATAATATAAATCTGAATTATCATATACTAACATGTTGATAATCAATGAGCGTATATAATATAAAGTTAATAATCTGTACATTAATAATATAATTTCATAAATATTCTTACTCATGTCCATTGCATAAAGAAAATGCAAAGGTAAGATACTTGCCTGATGCGCTACTTACAATTTACAACTTAGTTTTATCTTTTATTTCACGACCTATCATGAATCAGATCATTCGTTCGATTAGAACAATATACTATAGCACATAGTACTGCATTTCGCAGTCATCACATAACCTAATCACATTATTACCCATGTTTAACAACCATTGAATCACAAATAATCACATATCTAATTAAATTATCTAAGTCCAGATCAATTTCTGAAACATATCGGTGTACCGACAGCTTTATCGGGTAATTATCGAGTCTAAGACTCTGTCCTGTAACTTAGTATCAGTCATATTATTTTTAAATGACTTATAACAATTTTAAAACATTTATTATAATTTATCATAAATTTTTAAACATCAGAATCATTATTAAATAATTTAAATATTAAACAATTCTATTATCATTAATATTTAATTAATATTAAACTATTAATGAAACCATTGCCAAAATATTAAAGTTATTTATAATAACTTAGAATATTTTTAAAGTATATATATTACCCTTAAATGATTTTTAAAATATGAAAAATTATTTTTAAATAATTATCATTAATATTAAATTATTAATGTACTATTCATCTAAATATTAAAAGTCATTAAACATAACTTAAAATATTTTTAATTCACTTATATCCCCTTTTAAATAATTTTTAAATTAGTAAAATCATTTTTAAACTATTTATTTAATATAATTATTAAATAAATTTAATATCATTAATGTTAAATTAATATCATTAATATTAAATTATTAATAAAATTATCCTTTAAATATTAAAAGTTATATTTTATAACTTAAAATATCTTTAAACACTTTATTTTCATTTAAAATGATTTTTATAATAATAAAATCATTTCTAAACTAATTTATTTAATATTATTATTAAATAACCTTAATATCATTAATAATAATTAAGTAATGAAATTTTACCTTTAAATATTGAAAGTTATATTTTATAACTTAAAATATTTTTAAATACCTTATTATTATTTAAAATAATTTTTCATATAATAAAATTATTTTTAATTAATTTATTTAATTCATTTAGTAAATAACTTAATTATCATTAATATTAATTTATTAATAAATTTCATCACAAAATATTAAAAGTCATTAAAAATAACTTAAAGTATTTTCTTATAACATAATATAATTTTAAATGATTTTTCATGTATTAAAATTATTTTTAAATAATTTATTTTATATAATAATTAAATAAATTAAATACTTTTAATATTTCAAAAATATTAAATATTTATGAAATATATTCAAAATATTTAAGTACTAATTTTCGGACCTCAAAATAATTTTTAATAATTTATTTGGTATTTTTAATAATAAAAAAAATATTTTTTTTCTATTATTTAATATAATTAATTAATTTTATAAGGAAACTGTCGTTAAAGGGCCCTATAGCGACGAAACTGTCGCTATAGGTGTTCTTGAGGTGTTCTTCAAGAAACCTAGAACATCAAGCCAGTTACCGAGTGACCAGGTTTGACCAGGTCTAACTTCGTGTGTGTTGTATTTTTGGAGATGTTGTTTGTCAGATCATGTAGTACTAATACAAGACTACAAGATCCAACAACAATCAAGTTCATACCACACATAACCAAAGAGATCTAACCCAGCAAAATAGCTGTCAGAGGCTGTTCTTCATTTCTAGGTTACCCAGAAATGAAGAACAGTTCATGTAGCTTACTTTGGGCTTCCACAACTTGTGATATAAGTGTTGTTTTTGCGATCTAAAAGTTCCAGCTTGTAGACAACATGTAAGTGTAGAGATCTACTACATAAAACACATATAAAAACAATACAATCGCTATATCTAGCCCGGTCAAAGCCTGTCAGAAAACATGCTCATACGTTTTCTGGGTTTCCCAGAAAATAGCAAACGTGATCAACTAAGCTACTTTGACCGGCCATTACTTTCTTTCTGTTAATCATTTAGGTTATATAAAGGCATGCTTTTGAAGTTCATGTAACATACTACACTACTGATACAACAACAACAAACTTAACATCTAACAGATTTAAACCGTGCAATATCTTGTTAGACACTGAAATGGAGTTTCTGGGTTGCCCAGAAACTCTTGGTCATGCTCGGTCAACCGAGTTTGACCACGAATATCTTGCAACCTGGATCTGATTCAAGCATCATTTCAATTCCAGATCAAAGATATCCTTACAGACTACATGTTAAAATATTTAAACAACCAAAAACATAAACATAGAAAGATCTACAAGGTCTGACATTAGGATGTCAGATACAAAAAAAATATTTTTTCAGATTTTGAAAATTTTCAAATTCGTACATTTAGATGTTATTGATAATCTACCAACCCAGATCAACTATATGGACTCCAAACTACATGTTTAACATACAAAAACTAATTTCTAACATGGAATCAAAGATCAAATTTCTTGGTTAGGTTTATACCTTTAAATGAGCAAATCTGATTTCTTGGCTACTGATTTTTAACGTGTGTTAGTGGGGCTTGGTTTGGGAGCTGATATACTACAATATTTCTTTGGTTTTAGTGAGAGAGAGGATTGATTAGATGTTTGAGCAAAATGAGCAAAAAATGTGACTTTCTCTCTCTCCAAATCTATTTATAGAAGTCTTGGATGCATGAATGGGCTGATTGAGTGGCTGATTGCTGTCATGTAAAGTCACATTTGTCAACCAAGTTGGTCACCCAATCCATTTTGTATAGATTTACAAGTTATCTCAATAAAATATCCAAAGAAGGGTATTTTAGTCTTTTCGCATGGAATTTGAAGGGCATTATTGTAATCCTTGGAAACCCTTAGGGTTTGGCCCATAGGGTTTAACCCTTAGGGTTAAACCCTAAGGTTTTCCAACATTAGCTTTTCTAGAATAACATTTTAAGGTTTACACAAATAAATAAAAAATATAGAAATTTTAGTTTCTAAAATTAGAAAATTAGGGTTTATTAATTAGATTAAATTTTTAATTAATTTATACAGGAACATTAGGGTTTAATATCACTAATTATAATTAGCCTTGCAAATTTAGCAATTATGGTTTACAATTAGCAATTAGTTTTTTTTTTAAAATTTCTAATTAGGGTTACTAATTATAAAAATTAGGGTTTTGAAATTAAACACCATAATTGACCAATCATCATCAATACGTACATACAGTACATATTTATAGTACTGAAAAATCAAAATGTAATTAGTATTATATTATTATTCTCATACCTTGACAATAATCCAAAATTAGGGTTTGGATTCCATATCTGATTTATTCTTCATATTTAACCTTAATAATAAAGGAAAAATAATTAACTTAATAATCTGTACAAAAATTCATATAATAAAATAATTATTATCGTTATTCTAAAAATTACTCCATATATTATTTAAATAATATATGATTATATTTTCATAGAAAATAATTAATAAAAAAACATTTCTACTTTAAAATTAATTATTATAAGAATATACTTTATAATAATCAATAATTCTAAAATAAATTTATTTGTAAACATTTATGTAATAAATATATTTTTATTTACTACATAAATACATATACACAATATCTTGTACAAATCCTCATCCTTAAAATAAAAAAAAAATTTATACGCAAAATTTCTTATTTATTTATATAGAAAATATCGGATTGTTACAGTAGTGAATAGTAAGGAGGTGGGAATTGAACCATTTTACCCTCCAATTGATTTCCTATAAATATAAGGCTTAGGTTGACCATTTGTTATTTTGTAAACATTGTCCAACTACATTGAGAGAGATAAAGAGTTAGAAACACCTAATCAATCTACCTTCAAGCAAAACATAAGACGTTTATCAAGAACGTGAGGAACGACAAAGGTAAATTCTCATAAACCGTAGTCTTCATCTTTTTCGATTTCTTTCTCGTAGAGAATCGTAGATTGGTGGAGCATGTTTAGTGAGGAGGAATAAGGATGTCTATTAATGATCAAATCATTGATAAGTCATGACCAAATAGAAATCATAAGATTTACGTAAGTAAAAACCGTAGAAAGTCAGGAACGTGAACTTATTTATGAACGGACGATTTGAAAACCATTATAGCTAAGGTATGTGCATATTGATTGGTTAGGATGTGTATGATGAATCAATGGAGTGTTCCATTTGATTCGGCTTATAGAACATGAGTAATGAAGTTATGGCGAATTTTGCGAAAATAGACGTTAACCGTCGAAATCGTAGAAATCTCGTATTAAGAGTCAAAAGTTGTCGTGTGACTTGAAAATGTTGGTTTCCAATGTCAACACGTGAGATAAGGTATTTAAGAGTCGTGGACGCAAGAATCGTTGAATTTTGACTTATAACGAAGAAAACGAGTATTGAACGGTCAAAAATGTTAACGAACGCTCAAAAATGAACTTATAAGTGAATTTCGAGTTAACGGATTCGAAAATGTGAAATTCTTATATGATCACATAGAGGGTGTAATTTGTGAGTTGTAGGCTTTCGAATGGGTCAATTCGGATGTAAAACGAAGAAGTTATGAAGCCGGGAAGTTCATACAAAAAGTTAACTGTCAAAACCAACTGAGGCACAGGGGTGGCGCCACAGCGCCAAACCCAGTAGTAATGGCCGCGCTGCAGCGCCGGCTCCGGGCTCTGGCTATTTTTAGTTGGCACCGCAACGCTAATAGTGTACTAGAGTCTGGCGTCGCAGCGCCGGCAATAGAAAAATGTTGACCAAGTTAGGTTTTTGTTCTATTTGAATGTATACCTAAGGTAAGACATTGAAGGTACTTAAGGTACATAATTAAGCTGACCTTAAATCATTAATGAAGTGATAACGTTAGAAGATTTAGTATGGTTTAATAAGAATTAAACAAAGAATGCGAGAACGTAATACGCGCACCGTGAATGATGTTCAACATTGGTAGTTCACCAATGATGATCGAATGTTGGTTAATAACGTAAGAACGTTAATAAGTCGTAACGAAGTATAAAAAGACGGATTGACTTTATTAAAAAAATAAATTCAAGTAAGACATAGAAGAGAAAGAAGTTGGTTAAAGCTATAAAGTTAGTTTGTTTGATAACTAATTACAGTGTGCTATGTGAATATATCATGTAGATTCTGTAAGGACTGAGAATTGATTGAATTATTTATTCGAGGATGCTTGAAGGCAAGTCTTTCTTAACGCTTGTCTAACCTCCGTGTTAGCCAAGTTTTCTATGATGCATGTGTTGAAATGCATGAATGTTTTTAAAGAAAGAGTCGATACCTATTTTAACTCGGCTAGACTGGTATTGAAGAATGAATTGATTTGTTTACAAGTCTTTCATTATTGAATTGTTAACGCTATCCTATGCCAAGTATTTGGTACGGATGAGAAGGTAAGTTTGTCTATGTACAAACAAAAGTATTTTCATCGATTATTTGATGGGCACGCGAGGTTGCAAAATGTTAAACGTAAATACGTTTAACAGAAGAGTTTTGATCAACATAGAGTACAATAGGCTGATCACCTAGAAGTGCTCGTAAGTAAAGACGGATGGATGGCCTTAGCGCCGGATGTCCTTTTCAAGTATGAAAATGGAAAGGTCTATTGACCGGTTCGGAATTCCTAAGCTATGATATATATACTTTGGAATTGTTGATGTGAAATGAGAAGTACTAGTCAAATGTTTCATAGTGCTTCATAGTTAATTGTTTAGTTATGTAAGATAAACATGTAATTCCTAAAATGATATTCATATGATTCTTTGTGTGAGACTTACTGAGCTAGAAATGCTCACTCTTGCTTGAACCATATGTTTGTAGCTAAAGCCAAACAAACTGAAAGTTCTAAGAGAGATAAAGGCAAGGCTAAGATGGATAGTTAAACGTCCTGTAATAGAATAGTATATTTGTATGTAATATACTTATGAAGAACAAAGAATGTATTCGGTTATGAACCTGGGAAAGATTTTGTTATTATTGTAATACAAAGATAGCTAATACAATCATTTTGTTGTTGTCTCAATGGAATGACTGTATGAATTGTAGTATCGTGGAGCACCATTTGTCGGGTTGGAAGATATCCAGATTTGGGGGCGTCACAGGTGAAAAGAAGTTACCAACTTCTCCTCCATTCTCTTCATCATCATCACATCTATCTAGCCATCATTTGCTGGTTTGAGTTCACGTAAGGAGAAATAGGCTACTGTTAAGCACTGTTGGGTCACTTAATATGGGACAAGGAGTCTGATTTGGTCTACATTAGTAAATTGGTTGCTAGTATTGTAAGAACCCAAATTTTTAGAAATTATTAAAATAAAAATTTAGTGAATAAAATTCTTAAAGCATGAGATGGGTTCGAATGAGTATATATATTGTGCTACGAGGTAGGTGGTATTGTGTTACATAGGATAATATGAGCTATGTAATATGTAATGTTGTGTTTAATGAATATATATCATTATTATATATTTGTGATAAATTGTAGAGATGAATTAGTAAGAAGATGGATAAGAATTTATCTATTGATATTAAATAATTTATGTGAAATTATTTTATAATAGTAGTTGGTGACATTAAATATCTTTGATAATCACCAATTCCTGAGTATATGTACGAGTAAGTATCAAGTCTAAGGCAGTACAACCGTACCTTTAATGGTGGATGTATAGGAGCTGGGCTAAACGATTCCTTCAGAGAGTGGAGGTATATACAAATTAGTAACCGATCTAACTCACTGTGAAAACAGTGTAGACGAGGTGGAAACTAAATTGTTGGTTGTTTGTGGGAAACCACTCAGTGTACTATATTGAATACCATTAAAGACTCGATGTGTGCTAGGTTTGGACTTGTATATATGTGCATTGTTGATGAGAGAAGAAAATCGGTATATCTTTAGATAAATATTGGTTAGAGATTTATTGACTAATATTGGGTTATGGTTAAAGGTATAGATTAAAGGAAGAAGAGTTGAACTTGAAGTTAATCTCTAAATTATTGATGAATGTAGTCATTGGAGATTCATTTTGGTTAGTATGATGAGATAGCATGTATGGAGCATGTTAAAGGATTTATGAGTTAAGTTCTATTGTGTTGAAGCATAGCATGTCTGCGTCCTGACTTGAGGTGGTGCGGCCGCGCCACTCACAAGCCTAAGACCAGCGCGACCTCACCGGTCTGTAGACAGTTCAAGATAAGTTTGTAAAAAATCTGATGAGTTGTGTAATCTAAGCTATAGGAATTGTATATTAGTGGCTAATATATTATCATATGGGTCATATTTGATAGTGTCTATGAATGAATATATTGAGATATCAATTCATGAATCGAATGAGAGTTAGTTATGGAAATTAACTAAACAAAAATAAATATTAGTTAACTTAAATTAAGTGAAATTTTTTATTATGGAATAATATAATTTTAATATTAAAGCCTTATGTGTCAGTGGCGTGATAGTAAATTGAATGGAAGGGATAATTCACTCAAGTAAAATGGTGAATTCATTTGTGCTTTACATAAAGAAAATGAAATGATTATGTTAATTAAATTTGCTATTTTCATATATTACATAATATGATAATATATGAAAGGATTTAATACTTGAAAGATGAAAATGGAAAAAGGGTGATAAATAATTAAAGGATGTAAATTGTATGTGCAATAAATAGTAGTAGTTGGTGGGAGTTAGCCACCAACTTTTCTTTGTCCCTTGTGTAATGACCATAGGAGGGTAATAGATTGGCTATGAATAGAGACAATTAATTAGTGCTAGTATATAAGTTATAAGAACATATAATGTAATGATATTACATTATGATCATATTATAAGATGTAATATTAAGAATAATATTATTTTGTGAGATTATATTATTATAAACTTGTGGACTATTAAGTACTACATTCATATAATTATGTCTTGTGTGGCATAGCTAGTGAAGTTAAATCAAATGGGGATTTAATGGGAAAATAAATGGTGAGTTCATAAATAATTGATATTAATTGTCATTATGCTAATTTGGTATACTTGAGATGATAAATTTTATGGAAAACAATATTGGTGCCCAACTAAGTTATATTCTAGTCTAATGTAAATATTATTTGGAATAATCAAATGTACATGGATTATATAATTCTATGTGAGTGGGTGTATATGTATGCACATTTGGGAAAAAATATCAAATAAACCTAAGTATGCTAATAGTACTATGAAATGCTGCGTTTTAAGGGTAGTGTCCTAAATTGAGAGTCATTCTTCATCACGTGAAATACAAAAAGCCTAGCTAGTCTAGTTTGCTTCTTCTTCTCAAACTCAGTGTCTAGCAAATGATGAAGAGAGGAATGGAGGAAGAAGGAGTGGGTGACCAACTCTTCTTGTATGGACAATGATTTTCCTATATATATAAAGACACTCTTTTCTCTTTCACGTTGGTTGAACTTGTCTGATAAGTTCCATATAGAGGCTGGGGTCCTGAAATTGAGTCAGCAATCTAGAATTCATAATAATTTTAGAGTTCAACTTCATAGAGGTTTAATTCTTAAACCATGTTCTAAAGTTTGAGTTTGAAGAATTCCTAAGAATTAGAATGAATTTCTTGATTAATTGAATTGTGAATTGATGTCATCATGTTGTCTGAGATATATGTATGTTATGAAGTCAGTATAATTGGCCTAAGCATGCTAAATTGAAGAATATATGTTATATGGTCTGAATTCTGCAGAAGCAGAGGCCAAGTCTGGGTTGGTACCGAAGTGGCGCGGCCGCACCACTTCCCAGTGCAATCCCAGCGCGGCCGCGCCGTATGCCTATCTTGAAATCCAACTTCTGCTATAAGTTTCTATTTGAGCATGCTAGTTTGGCCTAACTAAATATGTAAATGAATCTAACATATGATTTTAAGTTACCTTGCATATAATGAGTTGTGTTAGCTTGGTATTAATGATTTTCTAAAGAGACTTGAAGATTGTGAAAACAAATCTAGACTAACCTTGAGACTTTTGTATTATGAGATTTGTAGCTTGTGTAGATGACTTAGTCATGCATACAAATGAGTATGACATATAGTCTAGAGTTCCATTGCATATCATGAGTAGCTCTACTTGCTTTAAAGTATGTTTTCTAAGGAAAACTTGAAGATTTTGAAAAAAAAGCAAAAACAAGATGAACCTTATATGGTTTAAGTTCTGACCTTTCAAGCATGTATGCTAAGGTATTTTATGCTTCTAGACATGGCGGTTATGATCACCATCTAGCTAAGCATGATTTAAACTTTTCAAGCATGGTTTATGATGAGATTTCAAGTGTTAAACTATTCAACCTTGGTGTAAATGAGTTGTATACATGTGAGCATGCATGTATGGCTTAGTTAAATGTACAAATGAGTATGAGATATGATTAGAAGTTACTTTGTATATTAATTGGGTTTAGCATGAGTTTTTAAAAAGAAACTAAAAGTTTTAAAAGTTAACATCAACATTAACAAGTATGGGAAACCGAATTGTTTTAAACCATAACTTTATGTGTTGATACTGTGTTCAAAGATATTAAGGTGTTAGCAAGAGAACTAGATGTTCGAAAATTTCAGTTTTGGTTCTGGCAGGGAGTAGCGCGGCCGCGCCACTCCCAAGCTTATACTCAGCGCGGCCGCGCCATGCTGCTGAGTAGTCAAGAACAGTTTGTTAACTGTCTAGAATTTAGAGCATGCCTATATATATACTTAAAGACCGTAAAAGATGAAATAAGATTGTTTCGAAAGAATAAATATGAGAGTAAAATGGACTAGCAACATAGCTATCCTAAGAGTATACCGAAGAAGTGAACTAGAACGATGTAAAATTTTATTATTTCACTGAGAATAAATAAATATATGTTACTAATGGATATGAATCCATGATTATATAACTGTGTAGGAATATACGAAGTGCACTTAGCGATACGCAGTTAAGTCGTAGTTCATAAACTACGAATCAGACAAGTCTTTCAGTTCCTATTTGTGATATGAATTCAATAACTGTTAGTTGAGCTATATTATGCTATGCAAATGTTGATATATATAAAATACATATGAGATATGTATGAAATATGAAAGTTGATCTTTGTTGATATGTTTGTGATATAAATCTCTATGCCTGTCATGTGAGAAGTAACATGCGCAATAAATATTAATGGATTATGAATGCATGTGCTGAGTATGCTGTTATATGCTATGTGCTGCATGAAAACTATTAGAATTGCTGGGCTGTCAAGCTCACCTTTGCAAATAACCACTTTTGCAGGTTAAGGACACACGGTAAAGGTTGTGTGCTACTTGATTGATAAAATTCAATCACATCAAAGGATATTGATTTGTGTAATCAAATATATGCTATCGAACCATATTTAGGTTATAAGAGATGTACATGATAGTAGTTTACAATGTGTAACACATGTTAAGTTATACTATGTGATACATAGAGAAATTCGAATTGAGATGTAAATATTTATACTGTAATTCGAATAGACTGAATCATAACATAATTTGATTCAAGGATATGTAATTAATTCAAGTTAAGATATCAATAAAAGATTTATTTTCAAAGGAGATTGAAAAAGTTTAAATTATTTTGCATATTTATATAATATCGAATGTGATGTAAAATAGGAATAGTAAATGACCAAGTTGTGAAACTTATAAAAGTTTGGGGTCATTGTGCAGATCGTGGTAACGGAAAGAATTTATATTCTAAATTGTAATAAGCAAAGTTATATTCATTAAGTTATGAATGAAAAATATAAATAGTTTGACGATGGTAGTATCGTGGCGGACCGGATTCATGGTTCGAAGGGACCCGGATTTGGGGGCGTCACAAGTATAGTTAAATTTTAATTCCTTTTTGGCTTACTAGTTCACATTTAGTGACTTAATGTTATTTATTAGACTTTAGTCATGGACACATACACAGATAATTATATAATCCATGTATATTTATCTTAGATAAAGTAAAGCAGCTGCGTATTATTAACCTGATATTCTCCATAAATTTTATTATTTAATTACACACCCTTATTGAAATAAATATTTTAATAGTACATATTTATTTACTTCTACATATTAAAATACACATTTCATTGTCCCACCAAACATGATGAGGTCACAAAAACTCATCTCAACCAATTATATGTTTTACTTACTTTTACCCTATAGTTTTGTATAACATTATTCTCATTTAAATGTCACACCTTATGTTATGTCAATGCATGAAGTAATTATTTGGTACTACTACCTACACATTCCTATTTCACATATGGTGGCACATTTAATAATAATGTTCACATTAATAATATTAGCAATTAGTCCATTATTCTACTTATTTATTTCTACTTTCATTAATATTAATAATCTATCTTTGTAACTCATGCATACAGTAGAGGTTATTTTCCAAGTCTTGCTACCGGCGCAGCTGCGCTGGTTTACAGAACAGAAGCGGCGCAGTTGCGCCACTCTGGAAAATTTTCAGACTTAGTTACTGCTGAAATTAGTTCATAACCTAACTTAATTATTCTCTTCATTTAATTGATAGTATACTTATTTTATTATCTTGCCACACTAGGCAATTATCATAAGCATTAAGCTCTTCATTCATTCCACCATAACACATACCTAATTTACTTGAATAGAATTACTGTACTCCATGCTACAATAATATTTATTTATATTTAAAAAAATATTCGACTTTTATTAACATAATTATTAATAATATTCAGAAAACTCTCGGGTATTACATCCTCCCCCCTTATAAAAATTATGTCCTCAGAATTGGTAGAAGGTTACATAAATAGATGGGGATAGTCCCTCCTCATCTTATCCTCTAACTCCTACGTAGCCTCCTCGACGTTGTGGTTTCGCCAAATTACTTTTAGAAAAGATATAGATTTATTTCTCAATGTTTGCTCTTTCCTATCTATTACTTGGACAAGAATTTCCTCGTAAGTCAGATTCTTCTCTACTTGAATAGGCTCATAAGATATCACGTGCTTATAGTCAGGCTTGTACGAACGCAACATGAAAATGTGAAACACGTTGTGAATGTGTTCCAGCTCGGGTGGTAAGGCTACTTTGTACGCCACTTCGCCTACTTGCTTCACTACCTCAAATGGTGCTATAAATCTCGAACTCAATTTTTCTTTCTTACCGAATCTTATTTTCCCCTTCCAAGGAGGTACTTTTAAAAATATGAAACTTTCGACTTCAAAGTCTCGGTCCTGACGATGCAAATCTGCGTATTTCTTCTGACGATCTTGTGCAGCTACTAGTCTGGCTCTTATTGTTGTCATTACGTCGGCTGTTTGTTGAACTAACTCTGGTCCCAAAATTCTTCTTTCTCTGACTTCATCCCAATACAACGGTGTTCTGCACTTTCTCCCGTAAAAAGCTTCGTACGATGGCATGCCGATACTCGCATGATAACTATTATTGTAAGCAAATTTAACTAAGGGTAAGTGGTCGTTCCAGCTCCCCTTGAAGTCCATCACGCAAGCTCTAAGCATGTCTTCTAATGTTTGTATGTTTCGCTCACTCTGCCCATCGATTTATGGATGATAAGCGGTACTTAACCTTAACTGTGTTCCTATTGTCTCTTGTAAGCTTTTCTAGAAATTTGACATGAAGAGCAGATCTCGATCGGAGACAATCGATATCGGCACCCCATGTCGCGAAACAATTTTCTTTACGTACAACTTTGCCAATTGGTTCAAATCGAAACAAATCTTTATGGGTAGAAAATAAGCTTTCTTCGTTAGTCGATTCAGGATAACCTAAATAGCATCATAACCTTTTTGCGTGACTGGAAGTCCTACCATAAAGTCCATCGTAATTTGCTCCCATTTTCACTCCGAGATTTCTAATGGTTGAAGTAGACAACTCGGTCGCTGGTGCTCTGCTTTGACTCGTTGATAAGTAAAAATCTACTGACGCACTCCACAACTTCTCATTTCAGATTAGGCCACCAAAAGTGTTGTCAAAGATCTCGGTACAACTTTGTGCTTCCTAGATGAACAAAATACGTCGTATTGTGTGCTTCATACAGTATTTCTTCTCTCAGTTCGGTTAGAGCTGGCACCCATACTCGACCCTCAAATCTCAATATATCGTCCTTACCCACCTTGAATTTCTCTTCTTCATTTTCTACTATTCTCTACCTTATCTTCTTGCATTCTTCATCTTTCTCATGTGATTCCTTTACCTTATCCAATAATGTTGGATGAGCTTCTATCACAAATAATTTTTCCTCCGACTTTCCTGCTTCCTTCACTTCTATTTCCAATTTCTCCATTTCTCTTATTAGCTCCTCCTGAGTTGTTAATTTGAACAATTTCTCCCTTCCTTTTCTACTTAAGGCATCGGCTACTACATTAGCCTTCCTCGGGTGATAAAGAATCTCACAGTCATAGTCCTTGATTAATTCCAACCACCTTCTTTGCCTCAAATTCAACTCCTTCTATATGAAGATATATTTCAAACGCTTATGGTTTGTGTATATCTCACATTTTTCTCCGTACAAATAGTGTCTCCAAATTTTTAACGTAAAAACTACAGCTGCTAACTCTAAGTCATGAGTATGGTATCGTTTTTCATAATCCTTCAATTGTCATGATGCATATGCAATGACCTTGCCATGTTGCATTAGCACATAACCAAGTCCCTTGTGCGATGCATCACTATACACCATGAAGCCTCCCGCATCATCCAGCAATGATAATACAGACACCTCACTCAATCTCTTCTTCAACTCTTGGAAACTTTCCTAGCACTTAGCCATCCAAACAAACTTCACTGTCTTCCTCGTTAGATTGGTCAACGAGGTCGCTATCTTGGACAAATCTTGGATAAATCTTCGATAGTACCCAGCTAACCCTAAGAAACTTCTCACTTTTGTTGGCATCTTCGGTTGTTCCCATTTTCTTACCGCCTCCACTTTCGCATGATCTACTAAAATTCCATTCTTGTAGATTATGTGCCCTAAGAATTGGACCTTTTCCATCCAAAATTTGCACTTTGAAAACTTTGCGTACATTTCCTCCCTTCTCAATGTTTCTAATACCATCCTCAGATGTTCGGCGTGTTCTTCCTTGGTTTTTGAATAAATCAAAATGTCGTCGATAAATACTACTACGAAGTTATCTAAATATGGCTTGAAAACTCGGTTCATCAAGTCCATAAATGCTGCCGAAGCATTTGTCAACTCGAATGACATCACTAGAAATTCAAAATGTTCGTAGCGGGTTCGGAACGCCGTCTTTGGTATGTCCTCCTTTCGCACTTTCAACTGATGATATCTCGTTCGTAAATCTATCTTGGAAAAACTCTTCACTCCCTTCAATTGATCAAAAAGGTCATATATCCTTGACAACGAATATCTATTCTTAATCTTCACTCGGTTCAATTCCCGATAGTCGATACAGAGCCTCATCGATCCATCATTCTTCTGTACAAACAACACTAATGCTCCCTAAAGAGACACACTTGGTCGAATATAACCCTTATCTAACAACTCTTGCAATTGTATCATCAATTCCATCATTTCTACCGGCGCCATACGATATGGGGCTTTAGAAATCGATGTAGTTCCTGGTGTTAAGTCTATTATGAATTCGATTTCTCTGTCTGGTGGAAGACCAGGTAGATCATCTGTAAATACGTCTTGGAAATCTCAGACTACCGATATATTTTTCATTTCTACTCTCTTCTTTTGATTGTCCACTATATAGGCTAAATAACCTACACATAATTTTTTTAACAATTTCTCGGCCTGCATCATCGTAAGGCAACATGATTGCTTAAACGATGAGCTACCGTAAAACACTACCTTAGACCTATTTGGAGTCTAAAGGTTCACACTTTTCTTTTGACAATCGATTATCGCAACGTGGCTGGATAACCAATCCATTCCTAGTATCACGTCAAATTCTCCCAATCTAATCGGAATTAAGTCTACGGTTAGTTCGTGACCTCTAAGGTTTGCACAATAATTTCGATAAATGAATTCTATGTGGATTACTTCCTTATTCGCAACCTCTATGTTCAAAGGATTTCCTAACCGTTTCTGAGGTAGGTGTAATCGACTAGCAAATTCTTCAGACACAAATGAGCAGGTAGCACCCGAATTAAATAATACATAGGCATTTATATTATTGATCGAGATTATACCTGACACTACATCTTTCGCAGCTACTGCGTCCTGGACAGTCATGTTAAAGGTTCTGGCAGTTGATCGGTTGGATTGTGCCAGTCCATCGATCATAAGCTTGTCGCTTCCTCCCTGATGGTCGCTTCCTCCGCTGCTCCCCTTCTTGGGACAGTCCTTAATCTGGTGCTCAGCGGAGCCACAAGCGAAACATCCCTTGATTTTCTTGGGCTTTAGGCAGTTTGCCGAAATGTTTTTTGTCCGCAGTTGTAGCAAACATTACGCCCCTTCCAGCACTCTCCTTGATGGTTCTTCCCACATTTCGAGCATCCTTTCGCTTTCTTCTTAAACCCTCCATGAAAACTTCCTACTTGATTGTTGTTTTTGTTATTATTATCCCATTTTCTTTTTCCCAGATTGCTTCCACTACTGCCACTCCCTCCACGAGTTTCTCCCCCAGTATTCTTATTCTTCTTTTCCTTGTTGTATTGGCTCAACGTCTCGCTACCTCGTTCAGTAATGATTGCCTTTTCCAAAAACATGGCGAATGTGACAACCGACATTTTGTAATTTAATTTTAATATTTATTGGATTGAATAAATATTTCTCGATGAATTAATTATTAGATTAAATAATTAATTAATGAAATTGTGGTAGATTAATTTAATTATATGTGTTATATTTATTAAATTAATGTGGAGAATTTTTGTTATTCGAAGTATGTCATTATGTGAGCTTATTGTATTAAAAGAAATATTTAATAAATCTAATATTATTTTAATTAATTAATTTATTAATTAGAGATTTAATAATTTGACATTATTATTAAAGGAGAAATTTAAGTATGTGACTATGTGAATTAATGAGAAATTATTATATTTTATTTAAGTTAAATTAAATAAGATATTTGAAATGGGTGTGACATTATTTTAACTATATGATAAAAGGTTTTATTAAAATAAAGAGTTTTGAACCTAGTTTGCTAGCCAAATGAGGCCTTAGGAGGAGTTGGGTGCAGTTAAACCACGAATAGAATAACTGACCTCAACTCTGCGCATAAAGGCTCAGTTGAGTTTAACTTACGTATTCTTCATTTGAATTAATTGAGAGCCAGAGAGATTTCAGAGAGAGTTTGAGAAATCTTTGAGAAAGATTAGAGGGTAATTGTCATCCTTTTTCATCTACGCTTGGGTAATTCTCTTCAACCCAAATTTTTATTTTACGTCTTTTAAAGTTTTCATGAATATGACTTTCTTTCTTTCTGTGAATCTCGGTAAATTGGGAAATTGTGTTAGGGATATATGTAATAATTCGAGTAGTATAGCATGTTTTAATATGTATTTTATATGATTCCATATCATAAGTTTCATAATATTATGACTTGTTGTTTCAAAAATTTGCAGAGTATGGAATATGGCCATATGGCCTTATACGTGATTTTAATATGTCAAACACGAATTTTTCTACAAAATTTCCACTTATATGTGATTATGCATGATAAAATGAACAAAACGAAATTTGAATGGTTGGATTTGGTTTTATAACGAATTTGTGGCGTTGAATTTTAGGAATTTATGTTCAACACTTCAAGAACATCAAGAACAGTACAATTTGCATAATTTAATTATGTGATTATGTGTTTTAATGGGTTAAAATCACTCTATAAATGTTGGGTATTGATTATATACGTATTCTAACATGTGGGTATGTTTAATTTGGGGAATTAATGATTATGTAGTGTTTATTTTCGCTGAATTATGTGTTCTTCGCGAGCTGAAAATTCAGAGTCTGGAGTGTCGCACCGCGGCGCCAACTCCTAGTTCATTTCCTGCTCCGCAGCGCCAAGTACCAAGCCGCAGCGCCACGGCGCCGCAGCGCCAAGACCCAGTACAAAAGTGGCGCCGCAGCGCCACTTAGCAGAATGTCCAGAAAATGCATTTTTTTCAATGTTCAAGTATATAAATGTGTTAGTAACCTAGTCTAATGAATATAAAAACTTGTTAGATATATAATGAGATATTAAAGTGAGTTTTTACCAAGTCAAGAAGACAATTACATGTTGATTGAATTATTGATTATATACTTAGCTTGTTGTTCGTATAGTGTAATATTATGTGGAAACAAGTATGGTAATATGACTAAGTATAGTCCTGAACTCGAGTTAGACAAAGAATAAACGTGTGATGTTTAGTAAGTTATAATTGACTAGTATTGTGAACGTAATTGATATGTAGGAGTTAAATCAAAGAACGAGTTTAGTTAAAGTGTAATCTACGCACGAGGCAAGTTTCCTAACCCTACTCGTTATCATTATATAAATTATAAGTTGTCTCTTTTCATCGAGTAAGTTCTCATTATTTTGACTAAGCCCATGTTGTTATATCAATAGTATATTAATCTTTCAAGGCATGATGTTGTTATACAATAATTATTCTATTGTATATGTCTTGGAATTGTTATTCCATTTATATATCAGTTATTGTGAATCTTGTTAGACTAGCAAACCCTTTATGATTTGACTAGTCCATAGTTGATGAGCGTTCTAAATTTCAGAACCCTTGATGATTTATCCAAACCAAACTTCCTTTGGCGCGGACTCGAACGTCAAACTGAGATGAACAACCCTGTATAGGGGATTACTTATGCGTTAGGATATTGTGCACAGTATGGTACTAAGGGCTGATCCTCATAAGTACGAGAAGAAGAGTCCATAGTCTTATGACTGTTAAAGATTTCAAGTATAACCCTTGATAACCTAGGACATAGTTCAAGGTCTTATGACCCTCAGATTTCTTTTAATTCTTGTTATTCATTCTTGATTCAAAAGTTGAGCTTTATTTCAAAAGTCTTTGATTCACTCGCATGTTATTGCATTGTTACTTTCATTATTATACTTGTGGGCAATTGTGCTCACTCTTGCGAATAATAACATTGCAGTTAAGAATGAAAGAACAGACGAACCTTGTACTAGTAAAGGCAAGGGCAAGATTAAGAAGTGATGAAGACTTGTTGTTTATGTGATGTTGAATTTATGTGTTAAGACTTATGTTAGTGTTGTTTAAGACTTATTATTTGTTTATGTTTCCGCAAAGATGTTTAAGGTTTGTATGACCTGGAATTGTATTTATTATTCAGATGTTGTAACCCTATAAGGGGATGATTTATTTATATCTATTGTATGGTTTGCATTTTTTATGGGTAGATAGATAGATGATGTTTATACAGTGAACACCAAATCCTGTGGAAATGGAAGTACCGAATGGGGGTGTCACAGCGAACGAGTCGATTTGAAGAACCGACACCTTGTTGAACAACTAAGGTTTTAGTCCTAGTTCAAAGCGTCTAGCTTTTCTTTCTTCAGTATCAACTTGATGCGTTGCAAATCGTGTGAGCTCGTTAAACTTGACGACATACTGCGCTACCGTCATCTCCCCTTGTTTTAGTTCTAGAAACTTCACCACCATCCTATCCTTTATGCTCTTCGGGAAGTAATTCTCGAAGAACAAAGTCTTAAACCTTTCCCAGGTTATAATCCCCTCTCCCACTCTCTGTTGATTGGCTTCCCACTAGTAGTTTGCTTCACCCCTCATCATGTACGTAGCGAACACGGTTTTCTGCTCTTCACCCACACGAGTAATGGTGAAGGCTTTCTCCATTTCTTTGATCCATGTCTGTGCCACGATATGATCTGTAGTACCCACAAACTCTGGAGGTCCTACACTCCTAAAGTCCTTAAAGTTCATAACTGGAACCGCTTATGGGTTGGGTGGTATTGGTTTGTTGTTTCTTCCCCGCAGGGCCTCTCCTAGCAAATTCACTAGCCGTTGGATAGGATCTACTTGTTCTCTCTCGTTATTGACTGACTTTTTTGGTGCTATTAGTCTACGACTGGGCGACATTTTCTGTATCACAAATTTTATTTTTATTATCCAATTATATTACTTAAGTATTTCTTTATTGAAAAAGAAAACAATTTTATGACACATTCTCTGAAATACGAACATTTATATTCATATGCCAAATCATTACATTGATATGATCATTCCTAGCATTCTTCTATAAACGTTAACATTTATCCCTATTATCGCAAAAGATGGAGAAACACCAAAATACTACCCCTCTAACATGTACCTACTCGGGGTTTACATAACTAGCCCATATCTCACACAAAAGATTGGGACTACCTATAACATATACATAACAAGCCTATACTACTGGACATCTAACCAACAAACTATCCCAACATCCTGCGCTCCACTGCGCTTTTGTACTCGACCTGTGTCATGTGAGCCATCATTTCCCTACTCAAAGTGTGACGGGTCTGCCCTTGTTCTACCGGATAGTGGTACATACCATCAATCAACCTCTCCATAGCTGTGCAAAAAGCATAGCCCATCTTGTTCATCTTCCTCCTCTTACATCTTACTTCCTCTTCCAAGTCTCCTGCCCTATCATTGACTTCTTCCCACTTCTCCTCGAAGTGGATCCTCTTCATAACCTCCATCTCTAGCTGTGTACGAAGAACCTCCTTCTCAATTTTCTCACTTAGCTCCCTATGCTCAAACTCCTCTAGCTTACCTGCCAATTCTACATTCCTAGCTATCGATGAAAGTAGTATGCACACAAGCCAATCATATTTGATGATAAAATATATACTTTGTAACAATCTTATTCATTTATTAATAAAAAGTATTAATTTATTAAAGGCTTTTAATTATCTACATGATGTTGCTTTATAATATGTGATAAACCCATAGTTTTAAGCAATACTTTTAGAATAATGATGATGATCATTCTAATGAGATCTAAATTCTTAGAAAGCTTAAAACTAAATAGTTCCCAATCGTTGGATTACGAAATTGGAGATTAGTGAATCCGGATAGATTGGTACATACGTTGCTTGCTCATTGGATGAGGATGATTGATCTCATGATCATTTGTGTGGAGACACTAAAGCAAGTATATAGGTGCTTATTAGATAATAAGTTCACTAAATGTGGCTCGCTAAGGAATACCTAATGGAGTTTTACTTGCCTGTCAATAGGAATTCCTATAGTGAAAGTAGTACAAGTGATCCTTGGACTTGAGATCATCATAGCATCTTGTGTATAATAAGTTATACTTTGACTTATTCCTTAAGACCCTTAGGGTATATCAAAGGGTATGCTTGGGTATAATAAGTTGTACATGGAGATAATGTATGATCAATAAAAATCTACCGCTTCTAGTAAAAGAAGAGAAATGTCCTATGTGATTCGATAAATGACAACCCAGCAGTCCTTGGCCAACGCAGAATGGAATTAGAAAGGACTTTCTAATTTGCATTATTTGGAGTTGTGCATTTAAGAGTCGAAAAACATATAATTAAATAAAATAAGACTTGACAGTAATTCCATGTCTTATATTTAATTGGAACATTGTATGGTGGAAGGATTGAATTGCACGGTAACTATTTACTCAAAGGTTCTTTAATGATTAATGTTGAAATCTATATTATCTGAAAAGTCGTTGATCGCTAGGGAGGCTTATCCCTATTGTAGAATAAATATTATTCATTTAAATAAATTAATTGTTTATTTTATTTATTTAAATAAGTTTAGAATTGTTCTACTTGATTTATTCACAACCGGTTTAATATGGAGAACCTAAAGGTTCACACCATCAAAGGAAGAATAATTATTTAAGAAATTAATGGAATAATCGTAATAATACGTTAAGTATATTTAATTTAATCTATGGTGATAGAATAAATTAAATAGCTTAATATTTATTATTTATTATTTTGGAAATATTAAATATAAATTAATAAGATGAGTCTTATTATTATTATTGCTATTATTATTATTTAATTCCTTAAGGTATTTGTAAATTAATTAATAAAAGTACTCTCATATATCCTAATAAGATTAGGAAACTAATTAATTAAAAGAGTTTAATTAATTATTCCTAATAAGATTGGGAGCCTAATTAATTAAAGAAATTTAATTAATTAAAATAAAACCTAATTCCTTAATTGTTAAGGAGGGTTATGTGACGCCCCCAAAATTAGGTATACATCACCCATCTTAGGTCGTCAGATACATAGTACAGAATACAAATACAACTTAATAATACAACTGTCGTGTACAATACGACAAAATATAAACTGTGAGTTTGAATACAAATATTATCTTCTAGAGAGTATTCATACTCAAAAGGAGTCCTCATTACATTATTAACACACCATTACATAGAATAGTGAGGACTACTAACTAATACTATCATTCGGACCATCACTCCGTTCCCCGACTTGCCCCAGCTACGTTCTTATTTCCTGAAGAGAACAGTGAAAGAAAGGGTGAATCTTGTTAGACTAGTGAACCCTTTATGATTCAACTAGTCCATAGTTGATGAGCGCTCTAAATTTTAGAACCCTTGATGATTTATCCAAACCAAACTTCCTTTGGCGCGGACTCGAATGTCAAACTGAGATGAACAATCCTGTATAGGGGATTACTTATGCGTTAGCATTAAGATATTGTGCACAGTATGGTACTAAGGGCTGATCCCCCTAAGTACGAGAAGAAGAGTCCATAGTCTTATGACTGTTGAAGGTTTCAAGTACAACCCTTGATAACCTAGGACATAGTTCAAGGTCTTATGACCCTCAGATTTCTTTTGACTCTTGTTATTCATTCTTGATTCAAAAGTTGTGCTTTATTTCAGAAGTCTCTGATTCACTCGCATGTTATTGTATTGTTACTTTCATTATTATACTTATGGGCAATTGTGCTCACTCTTGAGAATAATAACATTGCAGTTAAGAACGAAAGAACAGACGAACCTTCTACTAGCAAAGGCAAGTGCAAGATTAACAAGTGATGAAGACTTGTTGTTTATGTGATGTTGAATTTATGTGTTAAGACTTATGTTAGTGTTGTTTAAGACTTATTATTTGTTTATGTTTTCGCACAGATGTTTAAGGTTAATATGACCTGTGATTGTATTTATTATTCAGATTTTGTAACCCCATAAGGGGAGGATTTATTTCTATCTATTGTATGGTTTGCATTTATTATGGGTAGATAGATAGATGATGTTTATACAGTGAACACCAAATCCTGTGGAAATGGAAGTACCGGATTTGGGGGTGTCACAGGTTGGTATCAAAGCTCTAGGTTATGAACCTTAGGTGGGGGAACAACCTTAGGTAATAGCCTTATAGGAAGAACATAGTGAAGGAAAACTCTTATCGAGTTCTAAGAGATGAATTTCTTAATTCATTGAAGATAATAAAAGTCTCTATGTGTTTATATGTGTAATTATGTGCTCACTAGTACGACTTAGTAACTAAAACTTAAAACTATGTTGTCAGGATGTCGGATGTTGGAGGAGATAGTCGAGCTGGGGAGGAGGAACCCCGAGTACCTACGGATGAGGAGCCCCGAGACATTCATGTTGTCAGGGAGTAGTTGATTCAGAGGGAGCCATCTCCGTTGATCACTGTTGTTGGTCAGGAGCATGAGCCTGAGACTGATCCAGAGGAGGATCCTGAGGAGGAAGAGGAAGAAGAGGAGTTCCCACCGAACTCCATTGATGTTGAGATGTACGATGAGCTATATGACCGTAACGTAGAGTTAAGTGACACTGTCCAAGATTTAACTGAGCGGACGATTATCCAGCAGATTACCATCGAGCAGAAGGATAGGGAGATTGTGACTCTTCACACACGTGTGGAAAACGTGGAGTGGGATTTGGTTCACGAGAAGGGTCAAAACGAGGAGAAGTCCGAAGAAATAGAGAAGTTAAAGAAGGAACTGAAGGAAAGCTCAGAAAGGCTGATCATAGCAGAGGAGGGCTGGATAAGAGAATCACGTCGTGCTGATCTTGCAGAAAGGGATTGTCGTGTAAAGAAGGCTAAGCTTGGAGAGACATACTCTACACTTAATAATGCAATGGATGAAGCCCAGGATCGAGTTTTGAGGTACCCAATCCAGTTTGAAGGTTTACCATCATACATGCTGGATCACAGAACGATGTCTCGCATCATAGAAGAAGAACGTAGCAAGGCTATTCGGCGCCTTAATAGGCAGTGATAGTATTTGTTTAATTATGTGAAAAACTTATCTAGTTTTTTTAATGTAAATTCAGACGTGTTTATGAACGAATGAATATTTTAATGTTTTAAATCCTATAGATTCTTTATCTCGGGATAGTTGATGTAAATAGCAGCGATGCTATCGTTTGATGTTAAAACTTTTGATTTGAATAAATATATCAAGTTGTTTGAGATAATGTGTTAAGTGATTAAGTTAAATTGTTGAGTTAAGCCTTAACTATTTAGAGAATTTAATAAAGATCTAATAAACGTATATTCTTAACATAAATATGCCGTCGAGAAGAAGACAAAACCGTCAACCAGCTCAGGAAGAGTCAACGAATAATAACAATAATGCCAATGCTAATCCCGTCCAACAATTAGTGAACTTACTAGCTGGAGCAATGAATAATCAACCTCAAGCTCTACCGAATACTTCGTTTAAGGATTTCAAGGCGGTGGGACTGCCAGAGTTTAAAGGCTCAATGAACCCGATCAAAGATCAGACTTGGGTTATGGAGATGGAGAAGGTTTTTGAGGTCGCAAGAGTCAGAGAGGACCAGAAGACTGCTTTTGCAACGTTTATGCTGAAATCTGAAGCCAGTTTTTAGTGGCAAGCAAACAAGGTCCATGGAGGAGAAGGTATGATTACCTGGGAGAAGTTCAAGGAGATATTTTTCGAGATGTATTTCCCGACTACCTCGCAGAACCAATTGGAGGTTCAGTTTCTAGAATTGAAGCAAGGGAATATGTCTGTATCAGATTATGTGGCTAGATTCAACGAATTGGCAAGGTTCGCCACGTATCAAGTGCACACGGACGAGAGAAAAGCAAGAAGGTTCGAACAAGGACTAAAGCCTTGGCTGTATAGTAAGGTATCGATGTTTCAATTGAAGACATTTACTGGGGTACTAGAGAAAGCCATACTCGCTGAAGGTGGAAGCGATGCGCTAACCAAATATAATCAGGATCAGAAGAAGAAGAAGAATGAAAGTGAAGGAAATAACAAGGCTAGTGGAAGTAGCACAGGAGGTGGTAATATTAATAAGAAGAAAAGGTGGAATGACAAATCATCAACCGAAAACCAGCACGGAGGTTAGAAGGAAAGGATTGAAGCGTGTCCGACCTGCGGGAAGGCTCATTTGGGAGTGTGTATGAAGGGTAAACGTGTGTGCTATAATTGTGGTCAGGAAGGCCACATAGCACCTAACTGTCCTAACCCAAAGAAGGGTGCCTGCTTCACTTATGGTTCAAAGGATAATTCGGCAAGAGACTGTCCTAAGAAAGGATCTGGAGGGGTAGGATCAGGAGGAAACCGGGGAAATAGCAGTGGGAGCGCTCTGACCATCATAGGACCAATCGCAACCAATCGACCAACCGCCATGACTTTCAATATGACGGTGCAGGATGCAGTGTAGTCGCGTGATGTGGTGTCAGGTATCATTCCGATCAATAGAGTTAATGCTTATGTATTATTTGATTCGGGTGCTACTTGTTCATTTATATCCGATGACTTTGCTAAGAATTTAGAATTGCCTAAGGATGAGTTAGAATACCCCATGAACATAGAAATTGCGAATAGAGAAATAATCTCTGTTAAGTACGTACATAAGAATTGTAGAGTGGATATTAAGGTTAATATCATGAACGTAGATCTTATCCCTATTCGACTTGGGAAATTTGACGTTATCTTGGGAATGGGCTGGTTATTCAATTACGGGGCATTAATTGATTGCCAAAAGAAGCGTATTATCCTTATGATTTCGTCAAAGGTTGTGTTTTATAGTAGCAAGTCACCTAGACAAGCGAGTTGTCTGACGATGATGCAGGTTAGGAAATTGTTACGACAAGGATGTGTAGGATATTTAGCTTACATAGTCGACAGTCGTAAAGAGAATCCGAAAGTAGAGGAGATACTAGTAGTGAGGGATTTCGTCGACGTATTTTTAGATGATTTACCAGGACTTCCGCCAGATAGAGAGGTCGAATTTGTGATCGATTTGGCTCCGGGAATGGCTCCAATATCGAAGGCACCATACCGAATGGTGCCGATAGAAATGAAAGAATTGATGGTACAATTACAAGAATTACTGGACAAGAAGTACATTCAACCGAGCGTATCTCCATGGGGAGTGCCGACGTTGTTTGTGAAAAAGAAGGACGGATCGGTGCGACTCTGCATTGATTACAGAGAACTGAATAAAGTCACGATTAAGAATAGATACCCATTAACGAGGATCGATGATCTGTTCGATCAATTGAAGGGAGCAAAATATTTTTCCAAGATAGATTTGAGGAGTGGTTATCATCAATTAAAGGTGAGACCAGAGGATGTACCGAAGACAGCTTTCAGAACACGATATGGTCAATACGAATTTTTAGTAATGTCGTTTAGTTTAACGAATGCTCCTGTAGCATTAATGGGACTAATGAATGGTGTGTTCAAGCCATTTTTGGACAAGTTCGTAGTGGTATTTATAGACGATATTTTGGTATATTCAAAAATCAAGGAAGAACATAAAGAACATTTGAGATTAATGTTGAAAGTATTGAGAAAAGAGAAGTTGTATGCTAAGTTTTTGAAATGTGAATTTTGGATTGAAAGAGTACATTTTCTTGGATATGTGATCGATAGGGACGGAATTTCGGTGGATCCCTCCAAAGTCGAAGCTGTGATTAACTGGGATCAACCAAAGACGACGTCGAAAGAATGAAGTTTTCTTGGATTGGTAGGATATTATAGAATATTCATTCAAGACTTTTCCAAGATCGCAACTCCGTTAACGAATTTGACTCGAAAAGCTGTGAAATTTGTTTGGACAGAAAGGTGTGAGGAAAGCTTTTAAGAATTGAAGAAGAGGTTGAGTACAACACCTGTGTTGTCTCTTTCGGATGATACATAAAATTTTGTGGTTTATAGTGATGCGTCACATAAGGGACTTGGCTGTGTGCTTATGTAGAACGGTAGAGTTATTGCGTATGCGTCACGACAATTGAAAGATTACGAGAAGGGGTATCCGACCCACGACTTGGAGTTAGCTACAGTGGTTTTCGCTTTGAAAATCTGGAGGCACTATCTCTACGGGGAGAAGTGTGAAATATATACAGACCATAAGAGTCTGAAATATATTTTCATACAGAAAGAATTGAATATGCGCTAAAGAAGGTGGTTGGAATTAATTAAGGACTACGATTGTGAGATTTTATACCATCCGGGTAAGGCAAACATGGTTGCCGACGCTTTAACTAGAAAAGGTCGGGAGAAATTGATGATGTTGACCGCACAGAAGGAATTGATTTCAGCAATGGAGAAGTTAGAGTTAGAAGTGAAGTATCCTATAGGAATTGATGAGAAACTGTTTCAGATGCAATCTGGTACAACCCTACTGGATAAAGTTAAGGAGGCTCAACTTCAGGACAATGAATGCAAAAAGGTGATAATAAAGATATCTGAAGGAACTGAACCAAGATTTAAGATGGATAAGGAAGGAATACTGAGATTCGAGAACAGAATTTGGGTACCGCCAGTACCAGAGATTAAGGAAGACATTTTGAGCGAGACTCATAGCTCACGATATTCGATTCACCTTGGTAGTACCAAGAGGTACCAAGATCTTTGACAACATTTCTGGTGGCCTAATCTGAAACGAGATGTTGCAGAGTGTGTTTCCAAATGTCTAACCTGTCAGTAAGTGAAAACAGAACATCAGAGACCGAGTGGGTTGCTACAACCGCTAGAGATCCCATAATGGAAATGGGAACATATTACAATGGACTTCGTGGTTGGCCTTCTGACGACTCAAAAAGGCTACGACGCAGTATGGGTTATCGTTGACCGACTGACGAAATCCGCACACTTCCTTTCGATCAAAATCAGATTCAACTTAGATTAGTTGGCAAAGTTATATGTAAAAGAGATTGTTTCGAGGCACGGAGTACCGGTGCCAATTGTTTCTGATAGAGATCCGCGCTTTACGTCGAACTTTTGGAAACGTCTACAAGAATGCATGGGTACACAGTTACAAATGAGTAAGGCATATCACCCTCAGACAGATGGACAGAGTGAAAGAATAATTTAGACATTGGAAGATATATTAAGAGCTTGTATAATGGACTTTAAAGGAAATTGGAATGATCATCTACTGCTCGTAGAGTTCGATTACAATAACAATTACCACGCTAGTATTGGAATGCCACCTTATGAAGCGTTATACGGCAGAAAGTGCAGAACTCCGCTATACTGGGATGAAGTTGGCGAAAGACAATTACTAGGCCCGGAATTGGTACAACAAACAGTAGAAATAGTCAAAGTGATCCGAACAAGATTGACAGCAGCTCAAGATAGACAGAAGAAGTACGCAAATCCACACCGTAAAAATATTGAGTTCGAACTAGGTAGTTATGTGTTCTTAAAGGTATCTCCCTGGAAGGGAAAGATCAGGTTTGGAAAGAAAGGGAAATTAAGCCCAAGATTCATTGGACCCTTTGAAGTTCTGAGAAGGATCGGAGAAGTTGCGTACGAGGTAACTTTACCTCCAGCACTCGAGAATGTCCACAACGTCTTCCATATTTCTATTTTACGACCCTACAAACCCGATTACAAGTACCCAATTGAATACGAACCACTACATTTTAAAAAAGACTTATCTTACGAAGAAATTCCTGTTCAAATTGTTGACCGAAAAGAACAAATTTTGAGAAATAAAGTAACACCTTCTGTTAAGGTAATTTGGAGGAACCACAACGCTGAAAAAGATACGTGAGAACTCGAAGAGAATATGATGAAGAATTATCCTCATTTATTTACCTAGATTGTTATAAGCGATTCTGGGGACAGAATCTTTGTAAGGGGGGGGGGGGAGAATGTAACGGGTCAAAATTATTGAGTCGTGATTCTGGGGACAGAATCCTTTTAAGGGGGAAAGATGTGACAACCGACATTTTGTAATTTAATTTTAATATTTATTGGATTGAATAGATATTTCTCGATGAATTAATTATTAGATTAAATAATTAATTGATGAAATTATGGTAGATTAATTTAATTATATGTGTTATATTTATTAAATTAATGTGGAGAATTTTTGTTATTCGAAGTATGTCATTATGTGAGCTTGTTGTATTAAAAGAAATATTTAATAAGCCTAATATTATTTTAATTAATTTATTTATTAATTAGAGATTTAATAATTTGACATTATTATTAAAGGAGAAATTTAAGTATGTGACTATGTGAATTAATGAAAAATTATTATATTTTATTTAAGTTAAATTAATTAAGATATTTGAAATGGGTGTGACATTATTTTAACTATATGATAAAAGATTTTATTAAAATAAAGAGTTTTGAACCTAGTTTGCTAGCCAAATGAGGCCTTAGGAGGAGTTGGGGGCAGTTAAACCACGAATAGAATAACTGTCCTCAACTCTGCGCATAAAGGCTCAGTTGAGTTTAACTTACGTATTCTTCATTTGAATTAATTGAGAGCCAAAGAGATTTTAGAGAGAGTTTGAGAAATCTTTGAGAAAGATTAGAGGGTAATTATCATCCTTTTTCATCTACGCTTGGGTAATTCTTTTCAACCCAAATTTTTATTTTACGTCTTTTAAAGTTTTTATGAATATGACTTTCTTTCTTTCTGTGAATCTCGGTAAATTGGGAAATTGTGTTAGGGATATATGTAATAATTCGAGTAGTATAGCATGTTTTAATATGTATTTTATATGATTCCATATCATAAGTTTCATAATATTATGACTTGTTGTTTCAAAAATTTGCAGAGTATGGAATATGGCCATATGGCCTTATACATGATTTTAATATGTCAAACACGAATTTTTCTACAAAATTTCCACTTATATGTGATTATGCATGATAAAATGAACAAAACGAAATTTGAATGGTTGGATTTGGTTTTATAACGAATTTGTGGCGTTGAATTTTAGGAATTTATGTTCAACACTTCAAGAACATCAAGAACAGTACAATTTGCATAATTTAATTATGTGATTATGTGTTTTAATGGGTTAAAATCACTCTATAAATGTTGGGTATTGATTATATACGTATTCTAACATGTGGGTATGTTTAATTTGGGGAATTAATGATTATGTAGTGTTTATTTTCGCTGAATTATGTGTTCTTCGCGAGCTGGAAATTCAGAGTCTGGAGTGTCGCACCGCGGCGCCAACTCCTAGTTCATTTCCTGCTCCACAGCGCCAAGTACCAAGCCGCAGCGCCACGGCGCCGCAGCGCCAAGACCCAGTACAAAAGTGGCGCCGCAGCGCCACTTAGCAGAATGTCCAGAAAATGCATTTTTTTCAATGTTCAAGTATAGAAATGTGTTAGTAACCTAGTCTAATGAATATAAAAACTTGTTAGATATATAATGAGATATTAAAGTAAGTTTTTACCAAGTCAAGAAGACAATTACATGTTGATTGAATTATTGATTATATACTTAGCTTGTTGTTCGTATAGTGTAATATTATGTGGAAACAAGTATGGTAATATGACTAAGTATAGTCCTGAACTCGAGTTAGACAAAGAATAAACGTGTGATGTTTAGTAAGTTATAATTGACTAGTATTGTGAACGTAATTGATATGTAGGAGTTAAATCAAAGAACGAGTTTAGTTAAAGTGTAATCTACGCACGAGGCAAGTTTCCTAACCCTACTCGTTATCATTATATAAATTATAAGTTGTCTCTTTTCATCGAGTAAGTTCTCATTATTTTGACTAAGCCCATGTTGTTATATCAATAGTATATTAATCTTTCAAGGCATGATGTTGTTATACAATAATTATTCTATTGTATATGTCTTGGAATTGTTATTCCATTTATATATCAGTTATTGTGAATCTTGTTAGACTAGCAAACCCTTTATGATTTGACTAGTCCATAGTTGATGAGCGTTCTAAATTTCAGAACCCTTGATGATTTATCCAAACCAAACTTCCTTTGGCGCGGACTCGAACGTCAAATTGAGATGAACAACCCTGTATAGGGGATTACTTATGCGTTAGGTTATTGTGCACAGTATGGTACTAAGGGCTGATCCTCATAAGTACGAGAAGAAGAGTCCATAGTCTTATGACTGTTAAAGATTTCAAGTATAACCCTTGATAACCTAGGACATAGTTCAAGGTCTTATGACCCTCAGATTTCTTTTAATTCTTGTTATTCATTCTTGATTCAAAAGTTGAGCTTTATTTCAGAAGTCTTTGATTCACTCGCATGTTATTGCATTGTTAATTTCATTATTATACTTGTGGGCAATTGTGCTCACTCTTGCGAATAATAACATTGCAGTTAAGAATGAAAGAACAGACGAACCTTGTACTAGTAAAGGCAAGGGCAACATTAAGAAGTGATGAAGACTTGTTGTTTATGTGATGTTGAATTTATGTGTTAAGACTTATGTTAGTGTTGTTTAAGACTTATTATTTGTTTATGTTTCCGCAAAGATGTTTAAGGTTTGTATGACCTGGGATTGTATTTATTATTCAGATGTTGTAACCCTATAAGGGGATGATTTATTTATATCTATTGTATGGTTTGCATTTTTTATGGGTAGATAGATAGATGATGTTTATACAGTGAACACCAAATCCTGTGGAAATGGAAGTACCGAATGGGGGTGTCACAGCGAACGAGTCGATTTGAAGAACCGACACCTTGTTGAACAACTAAGGTTTTAGTCCTAGTTCAAAGCGTCTAGCTTTTCTTTCTTCAGTATCAACTTGATGCGTTGCAAATCGTGCGAGCTCGTTAAACTTGACGACATACTGCGCTACCGTCATCTCCCCTTGTTTTAGTTCTAGAAACTTCACCTCCATCCTATCCTTTATGCTCTTCGGGAAGTAATTCTCGAAGAACAAAGTCTTAAACCTTTCCCAGGTTATAATCCCCTCTCCCACTCTCTGTTGATTGGCTTCCCACTAGTAGTTTGCTTCACCCTTCATCATGTACGTAGCGAACACGGTTTTCTGCTCTTCACCCACACGAGTAATGGTGAAGGCTTTCTCCATTTCTTTGATCCATGTCTGTGCCACGATATGATCTGTAGTACCCACAAACTCTGGAGGTCCTACACTCCTAAAGTCCTTAAAGTTCGTAACTGGAACCGCTTATGGGTTGGGTGGTATTGGTTTGTTGTTTCTTCCCCGCAGGGCCTCTCCTAGCAAATTCACTAGCCGTTGGATAGGATCTACTTGTTCTCTCTCGTTATTGACTGACTTTTTTGGTGCTATTAGTCTACGTCTGGGCGACATTTTCTGTATCACAAATTTTATTTTTATTATCCAATTATATTACTTACGTATTTCTTTATTGAAAAAGAAAACAATTTTTTGACACATTCTCTGAAATACGAACATTTATATTCATATGCCAAATCATTACATTGATATGATCATTCCTAGCATTCTTCTATAAACGTTAACATTTATCCCCTATTATCGCAAAAGATGGAGAAACACCAAAATACTACCCCTCTAACATGTACCTACTCGGGGTTTACATAACTAGCCCATATCTCACACAAAAGATTGGGACTACCTATAACATATACATAACAAGCCTATACTACTGGACATCTAACCAACAAACTATCCCAACATCCTGCGCTCCACTGCGCTTTTGTACTCGACCTGTGTCATGTGAGCCATCATTTCCCTACTCAAAGTGTGACGGGTCTGCTCTTGTTCTACCGGATAGTGGTACATACCATCAATCAACCTCTCCATAGTTGTGCAAAAAGCATAGCCCATCTTGTTCATCTTCCTCCTCTTACATCTTACTTCCTCTTCCAAGTCTCCTGCCCTATCACTGACTTCTTCCCACTTCTCCTCGAAGTGGATCCTCTTCATAACCTCCATCTCTAGCTGTGTACGAAGAACCTCCTTCTCAATTTTCTCACTTAGCTCCCTATGCTCAAACTCCTCTAGCTTACCTGCCAATTCTACATTCCTGGCTATCGATGAAAGTAGTATGCACACAAGCTAATCATATTTGATGATAAAATATATACTTTGTAACAATCTTGTTCATTTATTAATAAAAAGTATTAATTTATTAAAGGCTTTTAATTATCTTCATGATGTTGCTTTATAATATGTGATAAACCCATAGTTTTAAGCAATACTTTTAGAATAATGATGATGATCATTCTAATGAGATCTAAATTCTTAGAAAGCTTAAAACTAAATAGTTCCCAATCGTTGGATTACGAAATTGGAGATTAGTGAATCCGGATACATTGGTACATACGTTACTTGCTCATTGGATGAGGATGATTGATCTCATGATCATTTGTGTGGAGACACTAAAACAAGTATATAGGTGCTTATTAGATAATAAGTTTACTAAATGTGGCTCGCTAAGGAATACCTAATGGAGTTTTACTTGCCTGTCAATAGGAATTCCTATAGTGAAAGTAGTACAAGTGATCCTTGGACTTGAGATCATCATAGCATCTTGTGTATAATAAGTTATACTTTGACTTATTCCTTAAGACCCTTAGGGTATATCAAAGGGTATGCTTGGGTATAATAAGTTGTACATGGAGATAATGTATGCTCAATAAAAATCTACCGCTTCTAGTAAAAGAAGAGAAATGTCCTATGTGATTCGGTAAATGACAACCCAGCAGTCCTTGGCCAATGCAGAATGGAATTAGAAAGGACTTTCTAATTTGCATTATTTGGAGTTGTGCATTTAAGAGTCGAAATACATATAATTAAATAAAATAAGACTTGACAGTAATTCCATGTCTTATATTTAATTGGAACATTGTATGGTGGAAGGATTGAATTGCACGGTAACTATTTACTCAAAGGTTCTTTAATGATTAATGTTGAAATCTATATTATCTGAAAAGTCGTTGATCGCTAGGGAGGCTTATCCCTATTGTAGAATAAATATTATTCATTTAAATAAATTAATTGTTTATTTTATTTATTTAAATAAGTTTAGAATTGTTCTACTTGATTTATTCACAACCGGTTTAATATGGAGAACCTAAAGGTTCACACCATCAAAGGAAGAATAATTATTTAAGAAATTAATGGAATAATCGTAATAATACGTTAAGTATATTTAATTTAATCTATGGTGATAGAATAAATTAAATAGCTTAATATTTATTATTTATTATTTTGGAAATATTAAATATAAATTAATAAGATGAGTCTTATTATTATTATTGCTATTATTATTATTTAATTCCTTAAGGTATTTGTAAATTAATTAATAAAAGTACTCTCATATATCCTAATAAGATTAGGAAACTAATTAATTAAAAGAGTTTATTTAATTATTCCTAATAAGATTGGGAGCCTAATTAATTAAAGAAATTTAATTAATTAAAATAAAACCTAATTCCTTAATTGTTAAGGAGGGTTATGTGACGCCCCCAAAATTAGGTATACATCACCCATCTTAGGTCGTCAGATACATAGTACAGAATACAAATACAACTTAATAATACAACTGTCGTGTACAATACGACAAAATATAAACTGTGAGTTTGAATACAAATATTATCTTCTAGAGAGTATTCATACTCAAAAGGAGTCCTCATTACATTATTAACACACCATTACATAGAATAGTGAGGACTACTAACTAATACTATCATTCGGACCATCACTCCGTTCCCCGACTTGCCCCAGCTACGTTCTCATTTCCTGAAGAGAACAGTGAAAGAAAGGGTGAGCTCAACTAGCCCAGTAAGAAATATTATGACTAAGATAATGCAGAATAAATTATCATTAGCCTTCAACAATGTTAAACTGATAAAATATAATAGACATCAAGTTTAACTGCAGCGGAACAAGCAATCCATTAAAAGAGTCAAGTAGAAAATAAACCCTACTATCTTTTATGATTTAAAAGATTTTTCAACACTGTGATCGCTGAGACTCAGCTTAATAAAATAATCCACATCATCGAATCACCCCTGCACTACGGCCAAGGATATTCGTATATTCATTAATGGTCATGATCATGCCAACAACTGTCCATCAATGCACTACGGGCCAATGATGACTTTTACCACATCATTTGTAACATTACGGTCATGATTATACCGAATAATCCCTGGTCATAATCATACCAAGTCCATCTATGCACTACATGCCACAGATGACTTTCAACATTTTATAAACATGAGGATGATGACAATGATATAAGAATTCAATAAAACAAGTTCAAGAATTAATTTATCCAAGAATTAATAACGTCCAAATTGTCAACATGATACTGCTTTGTGGAGTAAAATTCAAGAATGCTTAGAAGAATATTTTCATAAAAAGATACTGGATGAAACGCAATTATCAAGGATATTCCACAAATTTCATGGAGTATAGAAGTCAAAACTTAACCAACTGAGTACAATAAAGAATGGAATAACAAAAAAAATCACCATGCATGCGATAGACCGTACAGACAGGTTATTCCAACAGAATAATAAATAATGGAACCAGGTCCGGCGTAAATGCACAGACAGGATATTCCGACAGAATAATAAATAATAGAACCAGGTCTGGCGTAAACGCACAGACAGGATATTCCGACAGAATAATAAATAATGGAACCAGGTCCGGCGTAAACGCACAGACAGGATATTCCGACAGAATAATAAATAATGGAACCAGGTTCGGTGTAAAACACACAGACATGATGTTCCAACAGAATAATAACAAGACGGAACCAGGTCCGGTGTAAAACACACAGACAGGATGTTCCAACAGAATAATAGAAGAATGTCACCAAGTATAGGGTAGACCGCGTATACAGGTTATTCCAACAGAATAATAAGAAATGGAATAACAACAGTTCTCTTCATGAATAAGAAAGAATAACACCCCTTACCGTTTTAAAGACGAGCTGAAATAAGGAAGTAGTTAAGTAGCAGAATACTCTTCTTCTCTCTCTCTCTCTATAGTTTCTCTCTCTAGAGTTCAGTGAATTCGTAAGAAATAATGAAGGAATGAGCTGCTATTTATAGAAAAATAGAATGCATAGTAACTAATCCATGAACGGTCCAGATTGATTACTTTAATCTGACGGTCCATATTTAAAGAAAAATCTTTTAAATAAAATATAATATATTCTATTTATAGAATAACTTTAATAAAGTATTCTGTTTTATATAAAAAGATGTTTCTGTTTTATTACGTTAATAATACGAATAAAACAAAACGTCATTATCGCTAAATAATTCATATTATTAACTGACAATAATTGAATCAAACTGAGTGACTTCTCACATAAGCATTAATAATCAATACCGTGTGCTACTATGCAACCACACGTATTACTGTACTTTTACTACCGAGTAGTTCAACAGTAACAATGGTAAAATTTTCGCCGTTATTTTTAATAAAATATTTTTGTCGTTTTTTCAATCCGACAATAATTCGGTTGTGGGGTCCACCAATGATTGTGTCGTTGTACGAATATTCCCTGTTAAAACGAATATTCCCTGACCAATCGAATATTATATAACAACTTGCGTACTTTGCAAAATTTATAAATATTACCCACAACTATAACATTATATCAAATTAACTTCATAATATTCAAAAATGATATTTATAGAAAATTCATCTTTATTTATAAAAGTTGGGGTCTTACAACCTCCACTTCTTATGAAATTTCGCCCTCGAAATTAGGGTACGTACCTGGTATGTCGAAGAGGTAAGGATACCTTGATTTCATTTCAGATTCTAACTCCCAAGTCATTTCCTCAACATCGTGGTTTCTCCACAAAACTTTGACTTGAGGTATAACCTTGGAGCGTAGAATATGTTCCTTCTTATCCAAGATTTGAACATGAACTTCTTCATACGTCAAATCTTCCGCTATTTCGTCCGGTTCTAACTCAATAATATGGTTCGGGTCTTCCACATATTTGCGTAACATGGATATGTGAAAAACGTTATGAACACGAGACATACTTGGCGGTAAAGCGAGTCTATAAGCCACAGTTCCTACTCGATCGAGGATTAAAAATGGACCGATGAATCGAGCATTGAGCTTTCCTCTCTTTCCAAATCTCGTAACTCCTTTCCATGGAGCAACACGTAAGAACACATGATCTCCTACATCAAATTCCACGTCCTTTCGATGAAGATCAGCATAACTCTTTTGTCGATCTTGTGAGGTTTTTATACGTTGTCGGATCGTTTAAATCTTTTCTGTAGTCATACATACCAACTCCGGTCCCAACAACGTTGCTTCACCCACCTCATCCCAGCATACTGGAGAACGATATTTTCTTCCATACAATGCTTCGAATGGAGCCATGCCAATACTTGCTTGATAACTGTTGTTGTAAGAAAACTCCACCAATGGTAAGAACTTGTCCCAACTTCCCTTGAAGTCAAAGACACAGAGTCTTAATAAATCTTCTAGAGTTTGAATAGTCCTCTCTGATTGTCCGTCCGTCTGAGGATGATATGCCGAACTAAATCATAAATCTGTGCCCATAGCTTTTTGTAAACTAACCCAAAATTGTGAAGCGAATCTTGAGTCTCGATCAGAAACTATGGATACTGGCATACCATGCAGTCTTACAATCTCGTTTATGTACATACGAGCAAGACGTTCAAGTGTATAAGTTTCTTGTATCGGTAAGAAATGAGCAGACTTGGTCAATCTATCAACAATGACCCAAATCGCATCTATACCTTGAGAAACCTTAGGAAGACCGGTAACGATATCCATGGTAATGTGCTCCCACTTCCATTCTGGAATTTCAAGTGGTTGCAATGGACCTTTTGGTACTTGATGCTCCGCTTTGACTCGTTGACAAGTTAGACACCTTGAGATAAACAACGCTATCTCTCTCTTCATATTGCTCCACCAAAATGTATGACGAAGATCATGATACATTTTGGTACTTCCAGGATGGATTGCAAACGGTGTGTTGTGCGCCTCCATCATGATTTCATACTTTAAATCAGGGTTGTTAGGAACACAAAGTCTGGAGTTGACTCGAAGAATTCCTTCTTCATCGATTCTTGCTTCCGGCATAGAACCTTCTTGCACTTTCTTCCTCATATGCATCAGCTCCAGGTCTGTAGCTTGAGCAGCTTTAACTTTATCGATTAAAGTTGGTTCTACTCGTATATTCGCCATCATCACATGGGTCCCTGGAGTCTTTAACTCTATCTCCATCCTACACAAAATGGGCCTTTGTGTTGACAATATTGCACTCGTACTTGCATATGATCTTCTACTCAATGCGTCAGCTACCACGTTCGCTTTTCCAGGATGATATTGAATGGTATGATCATAATCTTTCAACAGTTCAAGCCAACGTCGTTGTCGCATGTTGAGTTCCTTTTGAGTGAAGAAATATTTAAGGCTTTTATGATCCGTAAAGATCTCCACCTTCTCCCCATACAAGTAATGCCTCCAAATTTTAAGTGCAAACACAACAGCTGCCAACTCTAGATCATGAGTAGGATAATTCCTCTCATATTCCTTGAGTTGTCTTGATGCATAGGCTATGACTTTTCCATGTTGCATGAGAACGCATCCCAACCCTTTGCTCGAAGCATCACTGTAGATGACAAATCCCTCCGAGCCAGATGGTATTGTTAGAACAGGTGCTGAAATGAGTTTCCTCTTGAGTTCTTGAAAACTCTGCTCACATTCTTCGCTCCAACCGAACTTTGTATCTTTCCGAGTCAGCTGAGTTAATGGAGTAGCGATTCGAGAAAATCCTTCCATGAATCTCCGATAATAACCAGCTAAACCAAGAAAGCTACGTACCTCGGTCACTGATTTAGGTTGCTCCCAGCTTTGAATAGCTTCAATCTTTGCCGGGTCAACCGATATTCCACGACTTGATACTACGTGCCCAAGGAATGCTACCTCTTCCAGCCAGAACTCGCATTTCTTTAACTTGGCATAAAGTTTGTATTCACGAAGCTTTTGGAGTACCAACCTCAAGTGTTGCTCATGATCTTCACGGCTTTTGGAATAAACAAGGATGTCATTGATAAAGACGACCACAAAGTGATCCAAATATTCCTTGAATACCCTGTTCATCATATCCATGAAGGCAGCAGGAGCATTAGTTAATCCAAAAGACATAACTAAGAATTCATAATGCCTATACCGAGTTCTGAAGGTAGTCTTTGGAATATCCTCAGTTCTAACCTTCAGCTGATGATATCCAGAATGAAGATCGATCTTTGAAAAGAATTGTGCTCCTTGCAACTGGTCAAACAGGTCATCAATACGTGGCAATGGGTACCTATTTTTGATGGTGACATGATTCAACTCCCGATAATCAATACAAAGTCGCATACTCCCATCTTTCTTCTTCACGAACAGAACAGGAGCACCCCAAGGAGAAGTACTAGGACGAATAAAACCAATGTCTAACAATTCCTGAAGTTGGGTCTTTAACTCCTGAAGTTCAATAGGAGCCATTCGATATGGGGCTTTGGAAATGGGTTTTGTACCGGGTTCATGGTCGATACAAAATTCAATTTCACGCTCTGGGGGTAGGCCAGGAAGTTCTTCGGGAAATACGTCAGGAAATTTATTAACAACAGAAATATCATTCAAAGCTGACGTATTTTTGTTTAGATCTGTGACATGAGCTAAGAAAGCTTGACATCCGTTTTTCAATAAATGAATAGCTTTATGGCTTGAGATGACAGCGATTGATTTTAATGGTTTGGTTGCTTGAATTCGCATAATAGGTCGATTAGGAATATGAAAGCTAACAACCTTACGAAAATAATCAATTTTTGCATGATAAGTAGTTAACCAATCAATCCCTAGAATCACGTCAAATGTAAGTATTTTTAATGAAATAAGATCGACATGTAATGTGTGGGTACCAACTTGAACCAAACAAGACTTATAAACCGTGGATGTAATGAAGGTTTCTCCCAATGGAGTTTCAACTGCTAAGTCAAAGTCTAATTTCTCCGGAATCAAATTTAATCGATGAGCGCAAGTAGGAGAAATAAAAGAATGGGTAGAACCGGTATCAAATAGAGTATAGACTTCGTTAGAGTTTATGATAAGCTTACCCGTGATGACCTCATTCGGGTTCCTTGCTATCTGGGAGTTCACAACAAACGCTCTCCCTTGCACAATCGATTTTGACTTTTCCGGGACGGCCTTTGGTGCCTCCATCCTAGCTGAATTTGTCTTCGGTAAACGACAAAATCGGGCTAAATGACCTTCTCTTCCACAATTATAACATGCTTTGGACAGCATCGCGCAGTTTGGACTGATGTGCCCCTCCCCTTCGCATTTGAAACATATGATAGGTGGTCGTTCTCCTTCCTTAACGACAGGTGCTGGTGCTGACGTCTTTCCATCATTGTTGAATCTCCTCTTCTTGAAATGCCCATTCTTATTGTTTTGGCCCTGATTACCACCGAAGTGGTTACCATTTCTGGCCTGTTGATTCCCTCCACGCTTGTTGTCACCGCTTCGATGACTGCTTTCACTGGTATTATCATTTTGCCGACTGCTCTCTTTTGGTTGCGTTGTCTCGTTATCGCGCTCCACCAACTGAGCCCTATTTACAACATCTGAATACAAACACAGTTTATGAGAAACAAGATGTTGACGTATCTCCGGCTTCAAACCTCTTAAAAACATTCGCGTCATTTTTTCTTCATTATCCACCAGGTGGGACGCAAACCGGGATAACTCAGCAAATTTTGCCTCGTACTGCGACACGGTCATATTATTCTGCTCCAATTTGATGAATTCCACCTCCTTCATGTGACGAATACTCTCGGGAAAGTATTTGTCGTTAAACAGCTCTTGGAACTTCTCCCAAGACATCTTTAGTGCGGCAGGTTGAGTACGCTTTATCGATTCCCACCAGTAATCTGCCTCTCCTCGCAACATAAAGGCGGCAAAGGGAACCTTTTGCTCCTCGGAGCAACCCAAGACATCAAATATCTTGGTGATCTACTTTATCCATGTTTCAGCTACAAGTGGTTTGGGTTCTCCCTTAAACTCCGGAGGTCCCAGCTCCTTAAACTGTTTAGCGGTGACCGCCTGAGAGTTTCCCGTATTTCCACCTACGTTGTGGACAGGAGCCGCTTTCACCTGTTGTTGCATGAATTGCATAAAACCTCTGAACATTCCATCATTCATCATCTGGTCAGTGTTGTTGTTTGCATGAGGATTGTCACCTTCATGATGAACATTATCCTGATTATTGATATGTGGTGAATCAATAGTCGCCTGTGCTCCATTGCTATTCTCAACATTCTCAGATGCCATTTTCAGATACTGCCACAAAATAAAAGTTAATTGATATGTCATATATTATCCTTATATTATGACCGACCAATTAAATACCATGCAAATAAACTTAGGTAGGTCATACTAGCGAAGGAATTCCCCGTCTCTCCCCTCCTAGTTCTATTCTCACATCCTAGCCAGGGATCATATCCCTAAGCTCTGATACCAACTGTGACGCCCCCAAAATTAGGTATACATCACCCATCTTGGGTCGTCAGATACATAGTACAGAATACATATACAACTTAATAATACAACTGTCGTGTACAATACGACAAAATATAAACTGTGAGTTTGAATACAAATATTATCTTCTAGAGAGTATTCATACTCAAAAGTAGTCCTCATTACATTATTAACACACCATTACATAGAATAGTGAGGACTACTAACTAATACTATCATTCGGACCATCACTCCGTTCCCCGACTTGCCCCAGCTACGTTCTCATTTCCTGAAGAGAACAGTGAAAGAAAGGGTGAGCTCAACTAGCCCAGTAAGAAATATTATGACTAAGATAATGCAGAATAAATTATCATTAGCCTTCAACAATGTTAAACTGATAAAATATAATAGACATCAAGTTTAACTGTAGCGGAACAAGCAATCCATTAAAAGAGTCAAGTAGAAAATAAACCCTACTATCTTTTATGATTTAAAAGATTTTCCAACACTGTGATCGCTGAGACTCAGCTTAATAAAATAATCCACATCATCGAATCACCCCTGCACTACGGCCAAGGATATTCGTATATTCATTAATGGTCATGATCATGCCAACAACTGTCCATCAATGCACTACGGGCCAATGATGACTTTTACCACATCATTTGTAACATTACGGTCATGATTATACCGAATAATCCCTGGTCATAATCATACCAAGTCCATCTATGCACTACATGCCACAGATGACTTTCAACATTTTATAAACATGAGGATGATGACAATGATATAAGAATTCAATAAAACAAGTTCAAGAATTAATTTATCCAAGAATTAATAACGTCCAAATTGTCAACATGATACTGCTTTGTGGAGTAAAATTCAAGAATGCTTAGAAGAATATTTTCATAAAAAGATATTGGATGAAACGCAATTATCAAGGATATTCCACAAATTTCATGGAGTATAGAAGTCAAAACTTAACCAACTGAGTACAATAAAGAATGGAATAACAAAAAAAATCACCATGCATGCGATAGACCGTACAGACAGGTTATTCCAACAGAATAATAAATAATGGAACCAGGTCCGGCGTAAATGCACAGACAGGATATTCCGACAGAATAATAAATAATAGAACCAGGTCTGGCGTAAACGCACAGATAGGATATTCCGACAGAATAATAAATAATGGAACCAGGTCCGGCGTAAACGCACAGACAGGATATTCCGACAGAATAATAAATAATGGAACCAGGTTCGGTGTAAAACACACAGACATGATGTTCTAACAGAATAATAACAAGACGGAACCAGGTCCGGTGTAAAACACACAGACAGGATGTTCCAACAGAATAATAGAAGAATGTCACCAAGTATAGGGTAGACCGCGTATACAGGTTATTCCAACAGAATAATAAGAAATGGAATAACAACAGTTCTCTTCATGAATAAGAAAGAATAACACCCCTTACCGTTTTAAAGACGAGCTGAAATAAGGAAGTAGTTAAGTAGCAGAATACTCTTCTTCTCTCTCTCTCTCTATAGTTTCTCTCTCTAGAGTTCAGTGAATTCGTAAGAAATAATGAAGGAATGAGCCGCTATTTATAGAAAAATAGAATGCATAGTAACTAATCCATGAACGGTCCAGATTGATTACTTTAATCTGACGGTCCATATTTAAAGAAAAATCTTTTAAATAAAATATAATATATTCTATTTATAGAATAACTTTAATAAAGTATTCTGTTTTATATAAAAAGATGTTTCTGTTTTATTACGTTAATAATACGAATAAAACAAAACGTCATTATCGCTAAATAATTCATATTATTAACTGACAATAATTGAATCAAACTGAGTGACTTCTCACATAAGCATTAATAATCAATACCGTGTGCTACTATGCAACCACACGTATTACTGTACTTTTACTACCGAGTAGTTCAACAGTAACAATGGTAAAATTTCTGCCGTTATTTTTAATAAAATATTTTTGTCGTTTTTTCAATCCGACAATAATTCCGTTGTGGGGTCCACCAATGATTGTGTCGTTGTACGAATATTCCCTGTTAAAACGAATATTCCCCGACCAATCGAATATTATATAACAACTTGCGTACTTTATAAAATTTATAAATATTACCCACAACTATAACATTATATCAAATTAACTCCATAATATTCAAAAATGATATTTATAGAAAATTTATCTTTATTTATAAAAGTTGGGGTCTTACAGGTTACCCACATCTATATATAAGAGGAGTCATATTATGGGTGAGGTTAGTTGACACTTTCACAAAATACGTGAATACGTAATTCCAATAGTTGGGAGAGCACACCCTTTTTTCTATGAGAGATAGAAAAACTAGGGTTTTACCAAATACCTATCTTCTTGAATTTTTCTTCTTCCTTGGTGGATCACCTCTAGAGGCCAAACACTTGGGTGGCTAACGTTGATTAAAGGAAGGAACCAAACCCGGTGGATTTAAGTTAAACGCGAAAAAGATTTAGAGGTGAACTAGTACCTGAGGAAGTTCAAATCTTCAAGGGTATGATTCTTATTCTTTATATTTTCGTTTAATTTATAATTGTGCATAAAGAATGATTCGGGTATATAGTTTGTAAAATTTTAAAACTCTGATTTTTCCACGTTTTCACTTATTTTGTGCAATTTGATTGCGTTCATGAATATTACAAACCTAACAGTGGTATCAAAGCCAAACTTTTATGCGAAATATTAATTGTTTTGATTTGATATGTATGTTGATATGTGTTTAGAATAAATTAATTAGGCATAATTTGTTGTATAAAATTTATTATAAAAAAAAAGAAAAAAAAAGCATGTTATAAATCGCAGATTAGTATATATATATATATATATATATATATATATATATATATATATATATATGTGTGTGTGTGTGTGTGTGTGTGTGTGTGTGTGTGTGTGTGTGTGTGTGTGTGTAAAAGGTTACAGTATGATTTCAAGGGATTTATTTTCTCCAAAACGTGAGCCAGGTGCATGAATCAGGTAACCATGGATCACCATCACGTGCATCCATGTAAATGTTGCTGTACCGAATAAATCATGTTACATAATAGTTAACTGTTAACAAGTGATGCTCCTGAAGCATTCACATGTCACGTGATATATATATATATATATATATATATATATATATATATATATATATATATATATATATATATATATATATATATATATATATATAGTCCCCTTCAGTTGAGGGATCCCTCAAATAGTGTTATTTGAGGGATAGTGCGCTCAACCGTTGGATCTGTTTTAATAACTTTATGTGGCTGAGATTTTACAAATAATCCAACACATCCAATGCAACGGTTATCCAATGCAACACATAAGATGTAAAATCTCAGCCACATAAAGTTATTAAAACAGATCCAACGGTTGAGCGTACTATCCCTCAAATAACACTATTTGAGGGATCCCTCAACTGAAGGGGACTGATATATATATATATATATATATATATATATATATATATATATATATATATATATATATATTATTTTTAATTATTTTATAATTAAAATAAAAAATATATTTTAATCTTAAAATAAAAATGTTTATTTTAATTTTAAAATTAGATTTCATGCTAACTAATTAGAGTTAGAATTGGATTTCATGTTTCCTTGAATAAAGGAATTTATTTAGATATGAAATAAGATTTCATATTACTTAAAATAAAAGAGTTTATTTATGAATAGGAAAGAGAATCCTAATTTGCTTAAATAAAGGAGTTTAGTTAGATATGAAATAAGATTTCATATTATTCAAAATAAAATAGTTTATTTGTGAATAGGAAAGAGAATCCTAATTTCTTTAAATAAAAGAGTTTATTTAGATATGGAATAAGATTTCATATTATTCAAAATAAATGAGTTTATTTGTAAATAGGAAAGAGAATCCGTGTTTCCTTTAATAAAAGAGTTTTTTTAACTTGAAATTGGATTCCATAATTAATTAAAATAAATGAGTTTATTTTAATTAAAGACTTTGATTAAAATAAAATAGTTTATTTTATTCAAAATAGGATAAATTAAAATAAAAGAAGTTTATTTTTATTTTAATTTAGATTAAAATAAAGGAGTTTATTTTGATTCAAAATTAGATTTTATGCTAACTAAATTTGCCCATTAAATGATATCAATATATATATTGAATGTTTATTATTCATGAGATAAATGTTATTTATTGATACATATGGTGATGTGTATGATAATAAATGAGATTGATTATGGACTATTGACCAATGTGATTAGATTTTATTTTAGTTGGATGCATGAATGTATGAGTTTTATTAAATGGGATCTGCGTATCTCGTCTTCTCTAATTTTTTCTTAATGTAAATTCTATCTCCCTCCTATGTACTTCTCCTTGACTGCTGATCAGTGTTTTTATTTAGTTTAAATAGTTTTGTAATAGGAATAGTTAGAATTAATTTTGAAGAATTGGAGATCAAGGAGCAAGGAGCGCTTGAAGACCCGTTTGTAGTGGAGCCCGTGTTTAAATGTAATAATTATATTTAAATATTAATTCTTGCACCCCCAGGGTTTGACCTTTTGATTCACTTAGTGGCTCTAACGAATCAAACTAGAATAAAAATCTATAATCAATCCGGGTAGAATATATATATATATATATATATATATATATGTATGTGTGTGTGTGTGTGTGTGTGTGTGTGTGTGTGTGTGTGCATGCGCGCTAAACAAGATGAGACACATTAATAACAAACCCCTCAAACTTTTTATATTAAGTCCTAAGCGTTCAAAGATATTTGGAATATCGAACGTCGCCTTCTAGCATGATAGAAACAATAGAGTATTAAATATTTAATATGAGTTTGTTGTGCACACACAAGACAACTATTAAATATTTAAAATGTTGTTTTTATTACATATGATGTTTATAAGGAATTGAACATTACTACTTTATTGTGCACACACAAGGGCTGTAGTTTTCTCTCACTTATATGAAAATGCTGGGTCTGACTTAACTTAAATTATTTTAGTTCGGATGTGCACACACTTGACCATTATGATTCTTAAGAGGCAAAATAAAAGGTGTTGTATAGTTGATGTAATTGACAAGAGTTGTCTACCTATTTATTTATATATAGTTTATTGTGCACACACAAGGCTATATACATTTGAAATGAGATCCTTATTCTCACTAGCATATCTTTAATTAGATATCGCCGAACTATATAAATTGAGGGTAGTATAGTTTGAAGAAAATAGTAGGAAATACCAATTTAAAACCAGACCTAAATTATTTTGGTAATTAATAAAAGAATGTATGCTAAAATGTTGTTAATTACAAATTCATTTACAGAATTTTATAATATCTAAATTACTATCACTGCGTAGCATATTAGATGCTAAATTAACCGGACCAAATTAAACGGATTGGTTAAGGAAATTGAGAATAGTTCTCATGGCTGAAAAGCTATCTTATATCCTTAATACGCCTATCCCTGCAATGGTTGTAGACAATGCCTCTGAGGAAGAGATTGCTAGTTTAGAAAGTGGCAAGATGATGCACAGTTGGCTCAATACATCATGCTCGCATCCATGAGTAACGAGCTTCAGCGTCAGCATGAAACTATGGATGCTCCTACTATACTCCTATACGTCAAGTAGTTAGTGGTGAGGAAAGTAGGACTAATAGATATTAGATATCTAAAGAGCTCTTTCGATCCAGAATGACCGATGACACTACAGTACAGACAAAAGTCCTTAACATGATCAGTTTGATTGAACAATTAGGACAACAGGTTTTATCATGGATAGAGATTTGAGCCAAGATTTAATCTTGAACTCACTCCCGGACTCCTTTCATGATTGTTGTGAATTTTTTATATGAACAAGCTAGATATCAGCTTCGCTGATTTACTTAATATATTGAAAAATGTTGAGAATCACTTTCCAACCAAGAAAGATCAAGTCTTATTGGTAGGGGTCAAAGGTTCTTCTAAAAAGAAGAACGATTCAAAGAAGGTAAATAGAAAGGCAAAAATAAAGGATAATAAGAACAAAACTGATACGGATAGCAAATAATTTTGCTTCCACTGCAATAAGCCTGGACACTGAAAGAAACTGCAAGAAGCATCTTGCAGAGGATAACCAGAAGAAGCTTAGTAAAGTTTCAGTTACAAATATAATTTTTTTTCATGATTTAAAATAAAATTTTCTTTAAGTAAAGGTTCTACTTGGGTATTGGATACCGACTTTGGTTATCATAAATATAGATTTATGAAGGGACCAAGCAGAAGTAGAAAGCTAAACAAAGATAAGTAATCTTATTTGTGGGAAAGGAAGCAAAGGTTGCTACATTAGCCATATGAACTTATTGTTTAGCATTGCCTACGAGCAAATCTATTAATTAAGTTAATAAGTTGTTATTGCATTCCAGTTCTTGTTAGAAATATTATTTTCATTTTGTTGTCGGATAATGAAATCTTTGATATTATATTTAAGAACAATTGTTGTTCTATTTATAATAATAATATTTTGTATAGAACTAGAATATTACTTAATGGATTTTGTATACTTGACTTACGTGAAAATAATTTTGCAAATTAAACAAACTAGTATAAGAAAAGGAGATGATCATTCAAAAAGTTGAATGTGTGTATTTGCTAAAATATAAGTGTGAATTATTTGAAAGATTCAAAGAATTCAGAAGTGAAATAAATTGGCAAAGTATTAAGATTCTTTGATTAGATAATGGAATAAATACTTGTGCAATACGTTTCTAGATCATCTCAAATGGTTTTCTCACAATGGACGCCTCCTGATACGCAATAATTGATTGATGTATCTGAAAGGAAAAATTGTACCTTGTTGGACATGGTGCGGTCCATAATGATTTTACCGACATTCCAGTATCCCTCTGGGGTCATGTCCTAAAAATGGCTTCATATCTACAAAAAAGTAACCTCAAAATCCGACCCCAAGACTCTATAAGAGTTATGGATAGGGAGGATTCCTAATCTTAAGTATGTTAAGATAAGGGGTTGTCCAGCTTATGTGAAAAAAGTTTCAAAAGATAAGCTTGGGACAAGATTTGACAAGTACAGATTTGTGGGATATCCTAAAGTAAGTTTAGGGTATATGTTCTATAATCCTATTTAGCAAAAGGTGTTTGTTACGAAACACGCTACCTTCTAATATAAAGGTGTTTATCATTAAAAGGGCTAGTGGGAGGATAATAGATCTTGAAGAGTTCAAGAACCACAAAATACTATAAGTCAAATAAGAAAAACCTATAGATAGAACTATTGTACCACAATCGAATCATAAATCGGGAATAGTACCGAAGATACCTGGGAGGTATGGATTCATCATAGATTACGATGATGAGGTACGCATCATAGAAGATGATGATCCAGTTATATACGATGACGTAAGAGTTGCAGACTCTAAGAGAAATGGATTGAAGCTAGCTTCTCAAATATGGAACATTCGTTTTGATGAGATAATCAATAGAGTCTGATTTTATTAAAAACAAGAATGAACCTAGTGTGTACAAAAGGGTCAGTGGAAGCGTTGTGATATTCCTAGTATTATATGTTGATATACTACGGATAAGGACTAACATATCAATGCTACAATCAGTAAAGATAAAGTTGTCTAAACATTTCTCCATAAATAATTTGGGAATAGTATCTTAATTGGGGATATAAATCTATATAGATAGATTTAAGAGGATGCTCGACTTAACCCAAGAAACGCATATTCATTTGATGCTAAAGTCGTTTAACATGGCAAACTCCAAAAGATGTCTCATGTTGATGAGACATGGAGTGTATCTCTCTTAATAGTCCCCATAGACTCCTAAAAAGAGAGATCGCATGAGTGACAATCATGTACAAAATAAAATATACGAGACCTGATGATGATCGGTCATATTCTGGAAAAGATCACTATAAGACAGTGAAAAACATCTTAACCGGCACTAAGGATATGATTAAAATTTCTGGTGGGTCTAAATTAAAACTAGAGGGCTTAACAGACTCAAGTTTTTTAGACAGACCAAGACGACAGAAAATCCACTTTAAGGTAAAGGGTTACTTTGAACAGTGATGCAGTGAATTGGAAAGGTTTCAAATAGCAAAGAGTTGCTGGTTTAGTGATAAAGACAAAGTATATAGCTATAAATGAAGCTACAAGTTGATTGTTTGGATGAAAAGTTTATTACAGAACTATGAATAGTTCTTAAGTCTCATCTTAGATCTAAACATGTGTTGTGGCACTTTCATTTGATTATAGGAATCATTGAAAGATGAGAAATCACTATAGAGATAGTGAACTCTCAAGAATAACATTACATATCCATTAACTAAAGTTTATCCAACAGCAGGATAATCGTCACTTAGAGAAGAAGGGTATGAGATACCATGACGATTGGCTTTAGTGCAAGTGGGAGATTGAAAGTAGTATGCACACAAGCCAATCATGTTTGATGATAAAACATATACTTTGTAACAATCTTATTAATTTATTAATAAAAAGTACTAATTTATTAAAGGCTTTTAATTATCTACATGATGCTATTTTATAATATGTGATAAACCCATAGTTTTAAGCAATGCTTTTAGAATAATGTTGATGCTCATTCTAATGAGATCTAAATTCTTAAAAAGCTTAAAACTAAAATAGTTCTCAATCGTTAGATTACTAAATTGGGGATTAGTGAATCCGAATAGATTGGTACATACATTGCTTACTCATTGGATGAGGATGATTGATCTCATGATCATTTGTGTGGAGACACTAAAGCAAGTATGTATGTGCTTATTAGAGAATAATTTCACTAAATGTGACTCGCTAAAGAATACCTAATGGAGTTTTACTTGCCTGTCAATAGGAATTCCTGTAGTGATAGTAGTACAAGTGATCTTTAGACTTGAGATCATCATAGTATCTTGTGTATATTGAGTTATACTTTGACTTATTCCTTAAGACCCTTAGGGTATATCAAAGGGTATGCTTGGGTATAATAAGTTGTATATGGAGATAATGTATGATCAATAAAGAATCTACCGCTTCTAGTAAAAGAAGAGAAATGTCCTATATGATTCGATAAATGACAACCTAGTAGTCCTTGGCCAAGGCAGAATGAAATTAGAAAGGAGTTTCTAATTTATATTATTTGGAGTTGTGCATTTAAGAGTAGAAATACATATAATTAAATAAAATAAGACTTGACAGTAATTCCATGTCTTATATTTAATTGGGACATTGTATGGTGGAAGGATTGAATTGCATGGTAACTATTTACTCAAAGGTTCTTTAATGATTAATGTTGAAATCTATATTATCTGGAAAGTCGTTGATCGCTAGGGAGGCTTATCCTTATTGTAGAATAAATATTATTTATTTAAATAAATTAATAGTTTATTTTATTTATTTAAATAAGATTAGAATTGTTCTAATTGATTTATTCACAATCGATTTAATATGGAGAACCTAAAGGGTCACACCATTAAAGGAAGAATAATTATTTAAGAAGTTAATGGCATAATCGTAATAATAAGTTAAGTATATTTAATTTAATCTATGGTGATAGAATAAATTAAATAGCTTAATATTTATTATTTAATATTTTAAAAATATTAAATATAAATTAAGAAGAAGAGTCTTATTATTATTATTACTATTATTATTATTATTATTATTTAATTCCTTAAGGTATTTGTGAATTAAATAATAGAAGTACTCTCATATATCCTAATAAGATTAGGAGGCTAATTAATTAAAAGAGTTTAATTAATTATTCTTAATAGGATTGGGAGCCTAATTAATTAAAGGAATTTAATTAATTAAAATAAAATCTAATTCCTTAATTGTTAAGGAGGGTTGCCCACATCTATAAATAAGAGGAGTCTTATTATGGGTGAGGTTGGTTGACACTTTCACAAAATACGTGAATACGTAATTTCAATAGTTGGGAAAGTACACCCTTTTTCTATGAGAGATAGAAAAACTAGGGTTTTGCCAAATACCCATCTTCTTGAATTTTTCTTCTTCCTTAGTGGATCACCTCTAGAGGCCAAACACTTGGGTGGCTAACGTTGATCAAAGGAAGGAACCAAACTCGATGGATTCAAGTTGAACGCAAAAAAGATTTGGAGGTGAACTTGTACCTGAGGAAGCTCGAATCTTCAAGGGTATGATTCTTGTTCTTTATCTTTTCGTTTAATTAATAATTGTGCATAAAGAATGATCCGGGTTTATAGTTTGTAAAATTTTAAAACTCTGATTTTTTCACGTTTCCGCTTATTTTGTGCAATTTGATTGCGTTCATGAATATTACAAACCTAACAATCGATCGATGAAAAAGAGTGCCCATTTGTACTCCTTCTTCCATGTGATATGCAAGTTCTACCTCCAACTTCTACATCTTCAGTTGTCTCTCATGAGCCTCAGCCTTTAGATTTTACATCTCCATCTGATTCTTTTGAGCCTCGGCCTCTAACTCCTCAACTCGACATTCAAATTCCAAGATCTGTTCCTCGTATTCTCCCAACATTCGATCCTCAAATATAGCCTCATCGAAATCTTCCACGGGGTCATCCTCCATGGGATCTTCCTCGAAATCTGACTCTATGGAAAATGGCTCCATCTATTCCTTCTCATCCTCGTCATCTATATGGGCTACTGCCGAAATGGGCTCCGCTATCAGAGGTGCCTCATACAGTACGTGTATGTCACGTGGCTCCTCATCTACCACTCTATTGAGCCCTCCCAGTCTGACATCCTACAACCACAAACACAAGACAATAAACAACAAACTCCATTAGAATGTCAAAATAAACATAAATTAATTGTATGGAATGAAAATATATTTCATAATGTCACTAAATCTCTAGGAAAACTCTATATGAGTTTTATCTCCTTCTATCGTCTAAGTTTTCCTAAGGTTATAGTCTAAGAATTCTTGCTCCTAAGGTTTATAAACTAATGCTTTGATTCCAACCTATGACACCCCCAAATTCAGACACTCATATCTCGAATTTGGTTCGTCACGTGCTATCTCTAATAATAAATCAAAATCTCACACAATGGAAAATAGAATAATTTATATTATCATAACATAATTATTCTTGTCCCAAAGTCTCGAACCGTTACTACAACATATTAATTTAAACTTAACTTATTACATCACAATATATAAATCTTCATACAATAGAATATTATTAAATTCCTAGCGCTAAGGAACAAAGCTATTCCGTAGTCTTGTCCTTGACCTTGTCTTTGTCGGAGGGTTCACCACGTTCTGCCTTAACTAAAAGTTTTAAGGAAAGCAAGGATGAGAAACAAATTTGCCCAGCAAGTAATAGAACAATGAGGTGAACAGTTATAAGTTCAAAATCAAAGGTATAAGTCTCAATAAGTGTCACTATGGACTGAAAAATATCAACAAGATTCAAAGAATTTATCATGTAAAGGTTTAAGAATAATGAACACTGAGCAGTCGCTAGGGACTAAGAGCTCCTACTAGAATTAACAGTATTATACTGAAAATCCAATATAAACAAGTACAATAGGTGATCAGCCTAAGTACTTTACGTTATGCATAACATTTAAACATACTAATATGTGCGCTCGTCGGTTCCCAGTCAATTATAAAAATTTCTCCATCAATGAGGGTTGTTCATCTCAGCAGATTTAAGAGTCTGGACCAAGTCAATTGGTTTGGATAGCTTTCTAATATATGATATTAGTCTAGCAGAATCAATGGCTTAGACACCTTTTAAATTGCATTTAGGAATGATAAGTTCAATGTTTGCAATAACATCAATATATAACTCGATTTTTGAATAGTAATAAATATTTGCTCGATGTAAATATGGTCGATATGGCAATCTTTCGAAATTAGACAATATGTAAAACATAAAGAGTTTAGGGAATTTTCATCCAATATGAGAATTAAATGAAGTTAGAGAACTTGCCTCAAGCGTAGTTTACCAACTATATAGCTTATCAACACGTTGAAATCCTATTGTATCGTAGTTTATGAATACAACGTATCCATTAGTTACATAATTCCATAAGTCAATAACCTTATATATGTTCGATCACATAAGTTAATGACACACATCCATTTCTATCTTAGCAACGTAAATGGAATATCACATTAACATGCTATCACACCACGTAGCTATATAACCATCATCTATTTAGCTTGTATAAAATAAATATGAAAGTTTGTATAGATCTTTAGACTCTAGGTTGCACATGGCCATTATGTATTATAACTCTTTAAACATCATGTAATAGGACTAAAAGCAGTATAACATACAAGGTATAAGTTCACAGATTACAAACAACCATCAGACCAAACTGCAGGAGGGCGCAGCTGCGCCCTGGTTAGGATTACGGATGGCACAGCTACGTTGTCCCCTGGTCAGACCAGAGTTGAGCTTTTTTCTTCATGGTTATGTCTCATACTTTAGCACACATGGATATCAACACATTGCATAAACACTTATTAAAGAGTCTGCATGTTGTTAAGGTTCATCCGAGTTCAACTTTACATGTTATAGTTTAGATTAACATCTCTAATGAATTAAGGCCAATGAAACAACAAAGGCTACTATGTTTTCCATGTATACATATGAGGTAGTTATGAAATCAGTTAGTATGCATGCTCACAAGGGTTTTCATCTTATACGCATAACTATCATCATTTATTGCTTTAAAACATCTCTAATTCATGCTTGACAAATTTTCATTGCGTCTAACAAAGATGGACGTACGTATATGTTATGTGTAGTCATATAGGGAGTATTAATCATACATGCTCTAAGTTCAGAATGTACACAACATCATGTTCCTAATATTAGTTTTTAACATATCCAAGTTTACTTTTAAAAGTCATTTTAACCTAAGCTAAAGTATATGTTAATACATGCATATCACGTTGAATCAAATTTCATGCATAGTTAAGCCATATACACATGCTCTGAAAATCCTAAATTAGACATTATTAGTTTCATTAAGGTTCATTTCTAAAGCTCCAAGCCTTCTTTAGAAAATATATACTAAATTAAGTTAAGGTAATCATGTTATACAAAGGGACTTAGGTTCACAATTTAGGTCTCTTTTGATACATATTTAGGTCGTATTAGCATGTTAGAACTACCACACTACATCAAAAGTTAAAATTTAAGTCTGGTGCATGGCGCAGCTGTGCCGTTCTGAACTGCAGGGAGCGCGCAGCTGCGCCCAACCTTGGGCAGTCCAGAAGAGCCTCTGTTTCTGCAGAACTCAGAACCAAACATGAATTTTCCTTAATTTAATAGACTTAAGACAACCACTTTGCTTTCATATATGCATACAAACTTATTTAACATCTAGACAACAACTTAAAATCCAATTTACAACAGATTCCATGAAATTCTAGGAATTTGAAATAATTGAATGTAAGAACATAGTTTAAGATAAACTACCTCTGTTAAAGCTTACGAATGGAAATTCTTCCAACTTTAGATTGTTCCTTCTCAATTACTAGACTCACACTATATATGAACTTAGCAGAGAACTCAGTAACGTGAAATGAGAAGAGAGGCTTACATTATATAGAAAATTCGTTGACCAATTTTGGGTTTTTGCACATTGAATTAATCTGAAAGAAAGAAGAAGAATCCAATGGTTTGAGAGGCTTTGGTGAAAAGAAGTTACCAACTTATTCTCCTCCATTCTCTTCATCATTATCACAGCTATCTAGCCATCATTTGCTGGTTTGAGTTCACGTAAGGAGAAATAGGCTATTGTTAAGCACTGTTGGATCACTTAATATGCGACAAGGAATCTGATTTGGTCTGTAGTAGTAAAATGGTTGCTAGTATGCTTAAGTTTTAATTCCTTTTTGGCTCACTATTTCACATTTAGTGACTTAACGTTATTTCTTAGAATTTAGTCATGGACACATACGCACATAATTATATATTTCATGTATATTTTGTTAGTTCCAAGAGGCATAATAGTTATCTAGAAGGGAAGGGGGGCTGAATAGATATTTTAAAAAAATTCCTTTTCAAAAATACTTGTCAAATTTGTCAATAAATTAACCATAGCGGAATATATGATTTGTTTGTTCCCCTTTAAGATAAACCAAGTTAATAGGTGATAAGAAACTATGACAAATATAGCAGTTCTAACAAGAATATAAAAGACACAGTGATTTTAAGTGGTTTAGAGCACTCAAGGCTCCTAATCCACTCTTCTACTCCTGGAGTAGGAAATTCACTAAGGATATCTTTACAATCTTTGAATCACTTAGATTCCTTCAAGACCAGAAGTCTTGGAACTTCTTAGTTCACTTAGAACTCTTCAAGTCCAGCAGACTTGGAATACACTTGATGAGAGTTGAGTTCATGGGTAGTGCTACTCAGTTGCTGTTAAGCATATGTTCAAAAGAACTGAGTAGCTGAGCAAGCTTGCTTTCTAGATTGTTGAGTGTTCTTCAGCTTTTGTTATGTACTTGCTTGCTTGTTGCATCTGTGTCTGATTTTTATATAAAGGAGCCTTTGAAATATATCCGTTTTAAGGCATCCGTTGAAGCATTAAATGCATCAGACATTTCTGAGCACCGATGGTGACTTCCTGGAAATATACTATTCTGTCTTCTGACCCATTGACACAGTAGACTGCTATCTCACCTAAAACCTGAAAAGCTGTTTTCAGCAGGCATACAGTCATTTCCTTCGCTTCTTTAATACGCTTCTTTGATATATACTAAGGATGAATGTTGGATCATTGGAATTACCGAAAGCCTCAACGTCTATAATTCATTCCTTATTTTTTATATCTTATTCTTCAACAAATAGACAAGGCTCGATGCTTCTGATGCTGACAGGAGATACACTACGATCTTGATCGTGGTGTCTTATCATATTCGTGCTTGATTCAGCTTGATAGAAGAGAACACTACGATTTCTCTTAAGCACTGGTAGACTATGATCCTTGACTTGCTTGTTTTGCAGACTCTACGCTTTCGAGAGCAGACTACAATTCTTGACTTAGCTCGGCAGGCGCGTGGACCAACTCTACGATTCTGAGTGAGGCCTTCCAAAGCGGACTACAATTCTGTAGCAACTTTCTCGATACTCTACGATTCTGTCTTGGCTTCTGCAATCCCTCTGCTGGCTTGACAGACTGCGATTTTGTTGATGCCTATCTATTACATCTCAAAATAGATCAACCTAACAGTTTTGATCTTTTCATCTATACATTCATTTACAGAATGATAAACATTAAGCATGTATCAAACCTATCAATCTTAGATTTATCACTAAGTCATTGTACATGTGTTCTTTTGAAGGACTTTACATATAAACATGTTTATTTACTTTCAACATCAAATTTGAATATGCAATTCCCAACATATTTATCTTAGATAAAGTAAATCAGTTGGGTATTATTAACCTGGTATTCTCCATATATTTTATTGTTTAACTACACACCCTTATTGAAATAAATATTTTAATAGTACATATTTATTTGCTTATATATATTAAAATACACATTGCATTGTCCCACCACACATGATGAGGTCACAAAAACTCATCTCAACCAATTATATGTCTTGCTTACTTTTACCCTATAGTTTTGTATAACATTATTCACATTTAAATGTCACACCTTATGGTATGTCAATGCATGAAGTAATTATATGGTACTACTACCTACACATTCCTATATCACATATGGTGGTACATTTAATAATAATGTTCACATTAATAAAATGACAATTAGTTCATTATTCTACTTATTTATTTCTTCTTTCATTATTGTTAATAATCTATCTTTGTAACTCATGCATACAGTAAAGGTTATTTTCCAAGTCTTGCTACCGGCGCAGCTGCGCTGGTTTACAAAACAGAAGTGGCACAGTTGCGCCCCTCTAGAAAATTTTTAGACTTAGTTACTTCTGAAATTAGTTTATATCCTAACTTAATTATTCTCTTCATTTAATTGATAATATACTTATTTTATTATCTTGCCACGCTATACAATTATCATAAGCATTAAGCTCTTTATTCATTCCACCATAACACATACCTAATTTACTTGAATAGAATTACTTTACTCCATGCTACAACAATATTTATTTATATTCAAAAAAATATTTGACTTTTATTAACATAATTATTAATAATATTCAGAAAACTCTCAGGTATTACATTACTACTTCTACTACTACTACTACTACTACTACTACTACTACTAATGAAATGGCATCACCCATCTGCATAATATAGGAATATTTACTAAGCACTGTTTTTTTCTTGAAAAATTTAGGTAAATTATAGAAACTCTAACCGAAATCTTTCACAATTTTTAGTAATTGTAACTCCACTGTTTCTTTATCTTCTTAGTATTTAGGAGAAGTAAATTGATCAAGACAATAAAATACTTAAGTTCTTATAGTAGTATTTTATTTTAACAATATAGTAGCATATTCTTTTTTCTAGTAACATAATAGTAGTGTACTAATATAAATGTAGTACTCTGTTTACTTTGTTCCACTAAGTCTTAAAATTTGTGAATATATTAATAACTGTAGTATATATATATATATATATATATATATATATATATATATATATATATATATATATATATATATATATATATCATGAAGAGATTCAAAATCCAGTGGGAACATGTGCTCCCCCATCTCTAGCATTGAGTCCGCCCCTGCATGACACCTTTCAACGTCATCCGTTTTTTCTGATTTGCACCTATACTATGGTTCCCGTTCTACAATCTGTCATTGATACTCCATCTCTCTCCGCTCTCATACACACCCATACTTTCTCTCTTATCTCTCTCTCTCTCTCTATATATATATATATACTTTCTCTCTTATCTCTCTCTCTCTCTATATATATATATATGCTATTAGAATATTTTATTTCCTTGTGTGATCTCTACTATTTATGTAACTATTGGACTTAAATATTGTATTAATTTAATCGCTTTATTTATAGGTTTGGTAATTAATTATGTGGCTCATAAATATTATTACTAATATTAATTTTACATAATGGGTCCTAGGGTTTCATAATCTTGATGGACGATTTTGACCCTTAGCTATTCTATAAATAAAATAGTTAGGATTTGGTCTCAATTGTCCTCTCAAGAACTTTATACACACCTATATCCATCATAAAATTGAGAGAGTCAATTGAAGGCTTTCACTCTTAAGCGCAGCAGAAGCGTGATATATACAAGATGATTTCTCTCAATTCATGTAAGTACTTAATTGATTAATAGATTGCATTCTATGTAATAGTACGTTTCTGTGACGCCCCCAAAATAGGTCCACACAACCCATTTTGAGTCGCCAAATACACGGTACAAAATCAAAATACAAACTTCATTAATACAACTGTCGTGTAAAATACGACAACACATACGTCGTGAGTTTCAATACAAATTTTGTCTTATAGACAATATCCAAACTCAAATAAAGTCCTCATTAAAATTATTGATACACTATTTTACAAAATAGTGAGGACTGCTATAATAACCATTTTGAACCATCACTCCACACCCCGACTAGTCCCAGCTATATTCTCGCCTCCTGAGAAGAACAATAGAACAAAAAGGAAAAAGGAAAAAATCTGATAGAATACAATAGACAACAAGTTTTAGATCAACAATTGCAGCGAAAACAACAATCCATTAGAAGAGTCAAGTAGAACATGATGTCTACTATCTTCCATGATTTAAAAGTCCATCATCAATATTTTATCCCTGTAACATCAATCAATAATTATTTTCAATCAACGAATTATCTATGCACTACAGGCCAAACATAGTCGTTTGTATCACCAATGATCATAGTCATGCCAAACGCCTGTCCATCTTTGCACTACGAGCTAAAGATATTAATCAACAATTCATCTTTGCACTACGGGTCAAAGATATTCATCAATCAACAATTCATCTTTGCACTACGGGCCAAAGATAACTTTCAACATAATTTAAGTATGAGAATTATGATATAATAACAATAAGAATGAATCAAGTGAGACCATAACATGGATTCAATTTCAAGAATAAGATTCATAAAAGATAACTTGGACAAAGAAAAGAAATTAAATTCTGTTGTGAACAGTACACATGAATAGTACCTTATGAATAATGCCCATGAATAGTACCGTATGAATAGTACCCAGACATGAAAAAAATTCAAAATTTAATACAAAATTTTAGACCAATATTCCAGTGAAATGATATTAGATGAAGAGCAATCCTTAAGAAATTTTTAATCATTTCAGGACTTATAGAAGCAATACTTACCATAGTAAGTTTTAAATTTAGGAATATGAGATGAAATAATATCGCTTATGTAATATGGAGTATGAAAAAAAATGATATCCCTTACGAGTATGGAAGGAAATAATATCATTTACGAGTATTGAAAGAAAATAACATTCTTTATGAGAAAAATAATATCCTTTACCTTAAAAGGAAAGTAGTTCTGACTGGAATAACAAAGATTATGTTAAGGAAATCTTGCACTGTTATCAACACTCAAAATATCCTTATACTCACAAGAAATATGCTTAATATTGTCGACGTCGAAATTTTTATTTGTCCCTTTCTGTTCTTGTCTTTTGGTGTTCTCATGTTAGGTGAGATTTGTTTGAAAAAATAAGTTTGAAAAGGTTCGACATGTATATGTTGACGATTTGACTGTAAGAGTCGTCAGTTGGTATTTTTAAATGGTTTTACCAACTTAACCGAGAAACGGTTTGCACATAGACCTAGTGATGGGACACTGTTTAACTGGTTTGCAAAACCAAAATTCATTAGGGTCCGGGGGCTTGATTATGAGGAGGGAAGGTGTTAGGAACCCCCCGACATCCTTGATAACACGGTTACTGCCACTTTTCAATTTAAACTTTTATCTGAATGTATGTGTGTGTAGATTTATGTGCAGTTGTCTGGAAGTAGTGCTCTGCCTCGTTTGCACCTATATACAAAGTGTTTGAATTTTGTATAAAAGTTTAATTTTAACGAGATATGACAATGATGTTTTGTAAAAACGAGGTTTTCAAACTCTTATGCTCAATAGTAATTGAGGCATTTGATACTTCCATTTTATTATGTGTTCGACTAGATTGCTTTTATTATTTTCGAGATGCGAAGCATCTTCGAGAAAATAAGATACATAGCAGTGCTAAACTTCTTGTGGGCATGAGAGCCATCTAAGGAAATTCAGACACCATGAATAATTTATAAGTTGGCTGCAGCTGAAAAAGTCCATCACGGGAACCGAATCTAGATTCAGGAACTGAATCTGTGATCACATGATTCCTAGGCTCACATGACAAAACAATATGTACGAAAGCTAAAATAAGAACTAGATTTGAATAAATCTAAACTATTTCAGCTTCATCGGTTCAAATTTAGTCACCATGAACCGGTTAAAGTGAGAAATAGCCAGATTTAGGCAAATCTAACCCGCAGGCTGATAAGGCAGTTATATATAAAAGCAGTATATATATATATATATATGAATAATTAACTGCCACGAAGTGAACTCCAGGTAGGACCTATATATATATATATATATATATATATATATATATATATATATATATATATATATATATAAGCGATAAACGCACCGGATGTATATCTAGGCTCAATCAAACAAAGTTTGATAACAATAAGTATATATATAAGTATTTATATATATATAAAAAAGCAGTAAACGCCCCGGATGTATATTCAAGCTCAATCAAACAGAGTTTGATGGACAAAGATATATATATATATATATATATATATATATATATATATATATATATATATATATATATATAGTATTTTTATATATATATAAAAGCAATAAAAGCCACAGATCGACGATCCGGGCATATCCACATGGAGCGACTCTCAACGTAAGTAGATATGTATGTATAGAAGTGAGAAAAAGCTTAAAAATTTAAGATATCTTATAGTGGGTTGCTAAGAAGACTTCAGATAGCTTTTGATGCTTGAAAACTCGGTTTCCACCGGTTAAATTTCAGTATGTTGTAAAAAATGAGCTCATAAGTGTTTAGAAAAAAGAAGCACTCAATTTGAAGTACTATAGAAGTGTGTACAAAGTGAAATTGGTAGGGCTTCCTCGCTCTTTCTCTTCTTAAAATGACCACCCCAAGCCCTCTATTTATAGAGGGGGAGCCGCGGGTCCACCTGCTGCTGCCCGGAGTGCCCCGGGCTCTGCGGGTCCCGTCGTCTCAAAAAACGTGCACTCGTGCAACGAGTTATCCGCTTGAACCTTCATAACTTTTAATCTGGGCATCCGATTGAGGCGTGCTATTCCTTTATGGAATACTGTTGTCGAGAGCTATACAATGACATGGGATAAGAGGTTGTACAAAGTCGGGAAGATGGGTCCATGACCAGATCTTCAGATCTTCAAATTCTATCTGATGTGATGTCTTTTGTAGTAGTCACTCGGGATTTTGAGTTAAGGTTCTGTGTGAAATGTGGGTTGAAATGATGTTGAGATGGCATAAATGTAGCATCGAGGTAGCAAAATGATGATTTTGCCCCTCACCGGGGTTATCTCCGGCTTTGGGTAGATGTAGCAGTCGTTGCTCAAGGTTATCTTTGAGATTAGGCTGCTGTGAGTGCTGAATGTCCTCAGGGTTGTCTCTGAGGTGTGCCCAAACTCCCGGGGTTATCTTCGGGGTTAGAACTGAGTGCCTCGGGGTTGCCTCCAAGGTTAAAATTGACTTCTCTGGGGTTATCTTCGGAACTAGAACAGCATCCCTCGGGGTTATCTCCGAGGCTGGAATTGAATCTCCCTGGGTTATCTCCGGGACTACAACTGAGTATCTTGGGGTTATCTCTGAGATAGAAAACTTTGTATCCCAGGGTTATATTCGGGATTGAGCTGATTTAACTTCCAGGGTTGTCTCTGGAAGACGATTTTACCCTCCTACAAGGTTAGTAACAGGAATACAAAATTTTGAGTGTCTACAGATGCCCCTCTTTATCATATTCATGCAATGTAATGGCATGGATAGGATAAAGAATGCTAGACACTTGAAATGTGACAAGATAATCATGATGCGATGTAATGCAACATGATTCAAATGTATGCTGATTGTGGTTTATTGGATCGTTTTCCAACGGGATGTGACAACTATCTACTTCCAGCACTTCTGTTGGGGAATGTAGCTATCACTGATGATCCTGATGAACTGCTTGGATGTCTATTCCAAAGCTAACAGGAACCTCCAGGATGTTGACATTGGGATTATCACTAAAGTTCTTAATCCTTGGCACAGACTTTCCACTGAAGATGTGCTTCTCATGTACAAGAGACTCTTGGAAAATTGTGCTTTGTCTGATGAAGACTTGTATAATAGATTCCATCATCGGTCCTCCCCGATGATGATAGTTTTCCCTGGTTTGTATCGTCCGGTCTTTCCAGCGTTCTATTGGAGTTACTGCCAACAATTTGTATTGTCAAGGCTGCCTGACCTTTATTGAAATGTCCTTCAACGGCTATAATTATCCGACCATCTCTGATGCTTCATTGGGTTTAATTGCCAACGGCTGAACAACGCCAAGGTTGCTTGACCTTCGTTGAAATGTGCTTCAACGGCTGAACATCATCAGACCACTTCTAACGCTTTGCTGGATTTACTTGCCAACGACTGAATAACGTCAAGGTTGCTTGACCTTCATTGAAATATGCTTCAATAGTGAAGATCATCGGACCACTTTCGACGCTTCACTGGATTTACTTGCCAACGGCTGAATAACGTCAAGGTTGCTTGACCTTTGTTGAAATGTGCTTCAACGGTAAAGATCATCAGACCACTTCTGACGCTTCGCTGGATATACTTACCAAAGGCTGAATAACATCAATGTTCCTTAACCTTCATTGAAATGTACTTCAATGGTGAAGTTGTATAAAGTCTCCGTTGGGGAGAGGTTCTTGATGAAAGGTATGGTTGCAGTTGGAATCACAACCCCAAGTTGATGGCATCAGACCTTTGTGAGGCATTGCCATAAATAGTTTGCAACAGTTATGATCATCAGCTTTGTAAACCCTGTGTCTGGGTGAATACCAATGAGTGATATGTAGACCCGCAGTTTGGTCTCTAAAAATCAGGATTTCAGGCTTTTCTGCTTAATCGCGTAGCGTCTTTTTTCCTAATTTGACTTTTTAGCTTGTGGAACATCCTTTGCAACTCAATTTATATCAAGCTATAAGGGGTGGGACCCACCTGGACAGCCGCTGGTGGACCCGCGGCTATCCATGGGTCTATTTGTGGCTTCTTTCCCTTTCACAAGTCATTTTTAGTTTGATGCCGTATAGAGAATCTGAGAGTTCTTCTTCAGATCTACTGAGTTCAGGCTATTTTCTACAAAATCCGTCACCGTACAAGTGTTCCACACTATCCTGGTAACGTATGCATGTCTTCTTTTCCAATTTTGTCCGTTGGAAAATGAGTTATCACATGAAATGCCTCTAAACACATAGTAGTGAATATGCATGCTCATATGACTTGATAAAAAATATTCAACATAGTAAATGCTAGTATTTAACCATGCTGAACATAATGATGTGAAAAAATTTGCCTTCTAAAATAATCAAATTGACACCTTTTTTCTACTATTTCTTATCCTATTTGACGACAAATGAGCAAAGGTTGTAAAGCAAAGTAATCCTGGTAATTAGACTACCCTTATGGATTATGACTTTGACATTTTCATGCATATAAGATGTTTATGACTTTGGGTTGGTGTGCTACTGGTCATGCCTACGTGCATGTGGATAGTCCTTTTTACAAAGTAGACTCTGGCAAAAAAAATTTCAGGAGTCTAGGCATTAACTGAATCATGCATTTTTAACTTTACTGTAGTCGTATGTTAAAGTAATGCATGCATGCATATAGACATAAAATGCATTTAAAAAGCTCCAGGTTAGAATTTGCCACAACCTTTCTGAGGTGATTTGGAGACTTGCGTTCAGATACATGGATTCAGACCAGCCGAGTAGCTCCCATAGGACCTCTTCAGGTGTGAGGAGGAGAGCTTCTAATGTGCCTCGGCCTTGTCCAGCCTGAAAACCTCGTCGGTTAACGGAGTTAGTAATTCGTCTTATCCGAGTTGAGGTACCAGATGTTGAGGACGAGGAGGAGGACCAGTTACGGCTCCTGCTGCTTCTATTCCATGCAGAGAATTACCAGCCATAAATGTGACGAATCCAGAGCTTTTGGATGATTTGAGTCGCCACCCCTCGATCTATTTGCATGCGAACGAGGTAACAACTGTGACTGATCTTCCTTTTTTCTATTGATGAGGAGCGAGGGTTCTGATTGTTGATTTGTATTTGTGATGCAAGTTCCTGGCTTTACACAACCTCGAGGAGTATACATTCTCTGTACCAGACTCTTCATCCAGAGTACCGAGAGATTATATATGGTTAGGGTTTCGAGACGTTCTTTTCCATCCTCCCCCGCCGTTGTCCCTGGGGTTACCTCAAGGCATTGTCTGAGTGCTAGTTTCACCAGACTCAATCTCTCAATTTGTCGAATTACGAGGTGATGATGACGTCGATGGATTGGCAGTTTATCACCGGTATGGAGTTTTCTGGGGCGTCAGTGCCTTGTGTGGCTAACATTTCCCCTACTGTCGTTAGATCCTTTCTAGGAGTCTAGGTTGAGGCGCTCAAAGGCAGGACAGTCCCCACTGGTCCTTTGAGCGTAGACGCCATGAGTGGGGCTTTGACTGAACCACTACCCGATGATAAGAGAGTCAGAGATCGCATTCTTCGACGATTGTTCCTGATCATCCTTCGGGGTTATTTCCTGGCGGAAAACTCTTCTACGGCATCGTTCGCTTTAGTTAGCGCCACATGGGAGGTGGACTGTATTGGAGAGTATGACTAGGGCTCCTATACCTTTTCCTATTTCCTCAGGGGAATGCACATGCGTTCGCAGGGCTTGACAGAGGCCTGGCTAGGATTTTACCCGTTTCTGCTGTAAGGAATTATTTGTTGATTTCCCTTATACAGGTTAAGAGTGTTGACTGGCCGCAGATGTTTGCTCTTGTACTGGCAGTTTTGGGTCTGTGAGAGGCTTCCATGTTTGCGTCCCATTAGTATGTTAGGTCTAGACACCTATCCACGGGGACGGCGATGGCATCACTCCATGCTGGTGGAGGTTCCTGTAGCTAAGGGTTTCACCCATTCATGCTTGCAGTGTGAGTTGTTGACAGTCGGTGTCATCATATGGGTTCCCTATTCTGAGGACCACTTGACAGTTGGCTTTGAGGGTGGTTTCCCGACTGGTGTCGAGCATGTGATGTCCACCCATATGATTCCTCTCTTCACAGATGGAGGATGGGAGTTCTATTTAGGAGAGCGTGCTATCAGGAGCACCATAAGAGAGATCCATATACCTATCTGTCCTCCTGCCAGGAGTTATTGGCCTGTGCCGCAGCCGCCGATCAGTGATATCTCATTGGAGGGAGCTGATGACTTTGCTTTGTCAGAGGGACCGTTCACTCAGGAGGCATTCTACCACTGGTGGTCTCTTCGTACCATCTGAGCCCAGATCCGCGCCACACAGTTTTTGGGGGATATGGTTCTTGGATCTATGATGATGACAGATTGGATTGCCTACGTCTGAGAACCTACTTATTTGACGCAGATTGATAGCTTGACTTGGTAGTTGGATCGGGCGCATTTTTTCATCCGGCATTTGGGCAGAGATCCTTCCAAGAAGAATACCTTTAATCCTTCTAGCTCAGGGGCTGACCCCTCAGGTGGCCCATGTTCAGATAGTTTTGCCAGTATAAATCTTCCATTGTATCGGCCTGATATCCCTCTTGGCGGAGATCCAGTGACTTAGGAGGAGTAACATCAGATGGACAGGTTGGACTTCTTCTAATGTATTTCTCGCTATATCTTTTGATAGGCCTCTGTTAGATACTGGGTGGCTGTGCCCCATTCTCGCTATATCTTTTGATAGGCATCTGTTAGTTGTTGGGCGGCTGTGCCCTATTTTCCTATATTTTCTAGCTGTATACAGAGATGATATATTAGATGATGATGTACTTAGGAATGTATATATACTATTTTCCATTCCCTACATTATATTTCCATCTATTGTTATCATGCATGTATTATGTTATGCATATGTATGTCCAGAGATGTTCAGTATTGACCCTTGGATGGTCTTATAATATGGCCCAAACAGATGTCTTCCTCGACAGTTAGCCGCATTGATCACAGCCCACCAGTATTAGTAGCCTCATGCTTGAGATCGTGGTATGATGGTTTGTCACCCCCAGATCGGGTGACTGTAGATCAGCTTTCGCGACACTCTGTAACCCTCCTGATGTTCCAGGTTCCATTGGGTTTTGTAGAGGGCATGCTGGAGCACTGGGTACCAGATAGGCAGGTGTTCTGGTTTGAGACCCAGGAGTTGACTCCTACCTTAGAGGAGTACGAGCGACTGACAGATTTGCCATTGGACAAGCCTTGTGCTCGGATGGCTGTAGTAGATATTAGCCGTCAGTTTATGACCCTCACTAGTTTGAGGCACATAGTAACCCAAGATGAGATTTCTTCTGGGCATGTAGTGTCCATGTGTTTTCTAATAGACAGATTTGGCTCCTTGGACAGTTATGTGCGGCACTCCGGGGATTTCACCACTTCGGAGGATGATTGGCGTGTTGCTAGAGTAGATGTTGGGTAAAATCAAATTACGCACAACACACAAGTATACGTGGTCAACAAGTAATGAAGTGAAAGTAAAGTATTGTTCCCACGAAAAATTATTTAATAAAAATCACCAAGTACTAACCCGTAACCAACTCAATCTTATTTAAACAAATGAATTACAAATTATATAAATTAAACTACTATTAAATTCCACTAGTTAAATTAAGATAACGAAGATTTAAGATCACAACTTCACTTATTACTTCATTTAAGTTAACACAATTCTCATCAATTATTCTCTATCCCGAATTGTTAATCAAGAAGACTAAAGCAGATAAAACCACCTCTCGATGCATAATACCCATATTAACGTCAATCCACAATTAAGATAGAAATCCGTTAAACACCTTAATCAACTAACCCACCATATCTCTATGTGAATTACAATCGAAGAATAAGTTCTTTATCCGATTACATGCGATGTCAATCATATCTCTACCTTAACACTCATCAAGTTTAAGCTACTAACAAAATCCTGAACACATGCTATCATGATAAGATCTAAATCAATACTTCACCTCTCGAGTTCATATAGATTATCACGGTAATTGATGGCCTATCAATTACACAATTAAGTCCAAATCACAATAGACAATCCTCACAACAGAACATAATAATTGATAGCGAAGCATATTAAAATAAACTACACAATAAGATCCATTGTAATCTCAAACACAGAATTAATTCATGATTATTGAATTAAAACTAAGAATCCACAATTGAATACACATTAAAAGACAAAGATAGAAGAAGATAAGAAGATATAATTTATTGTCTGTAGATTTGATGCTCCCTCCTTGCTCCTACTTTGAATCTTCAATGGTCTCCAAGTTGCTTCAATCTCCAAATCTAACAAGAACTAGTGTTTTCTCCTATTCTACTCTAATCTAATCTATTGGAATCCTCTCTCTAGTCTAATCTCCCCCTAATCCTTGTGATTCTCCTTTATTTATAAGCCTCTTCATATGTCTTTAAGTCCTCTTGGAAGTCCTTGAGTCAATTGGATCGAAACAATCCTTCTCGGACTCAATTTCGACCAAAATTCGCATTTTTCGCATTTTCTGGGCATACCCCCGCCTCGGCGGGGGTCTAGGCTTGTTTTGGGCCCACCCCGGCGGGCTAGGGGCCTGCTTTGACGTTTGCATGCCCAGCCCGGCGGCAGTTTTGTGAAGTAAAATTTTCTACTCGAACGTCCTTCGGGAAAACGGCCATAACATTTGATTCGAGAAGAGTTACGAGGTCTGCCACCTATCAAATTGAAGATATCGACGAGATCTACAACTTTCATTCTTTAAGGTTTTAGAAATAACGGACGGATTAAGGTCGAAATTGTCCTGGAAGTGACTGCTATGCAAATGACCATCCAAAATAGTGACATTCAATGTCTGTTGGTACAAATGCCATAACTCTTGCATCCGAACTCCGATTGGAATGATTCAAGATGTTCCAGAAAGATACTAAGATGCTCTACAATGTAATCCAAGTTCCAAGCCAATAACATGAAATGAACATGAAAGCCGAAATGATGTCCGGATTGATTTTCTTTGCATTTTGCTTGCTTTTCCTTACCAATAGTCGCTCACATCGCTTCCAAACGTATAACCTACAAAATGAACACAAAATGCATGAAAAGTAACTAAGACACATGAATATAAGCAACTAATTCAAGTAAAAGATACGGGATAAGTAGGTATAAAACCTACTTATCAAATATCCCCAAACTTAAATCGTTGCTTGTCCTCAAGCAAAAACACGAATTAGACAGATTCATCCTCTAGCAATGATCCACCCAAACAATGAATCAATATGAATTTGATCAATGGCCTCAAAGGTTACAACAAATGATAACTCGTAGAAAATTTCAAAATAATGTCATGTCTAAAATTTCAACAACTTTCATTAGATTCACATCTACTCTTGATCCTTTAAGTGCGTGTATGCATCCATATGTTCAAACCAGTCATGATTTAGATTAGATTAACCAATACTCATAAAAGATTTTCAAAAAACGACTTTCAAAACTTCTTATCACATCAATCACCGCTAATATAGACATAGCACAAATTTTTCTTGAGGATCAACTGGATATTTAAACTTTTAAGCACGTAAGAACCCTTCCCAAGTATTTCAAACATAGATATTTTCTTTTCTCTATTTAGTGAGTGTGTTTTACGCTCCATCCCACTTTTCACTTTTCATTGAAAGAGTGCGTTTTACGCTCCATCTCGTTTTCCAGTTTTCCTCGAACGAGTGCGTTTTACGCTCCATCTCATGTCTGTGTTTATGGGGAGTGCATTTTACGCTCCATCTCGACCCACCACAAGATTCAATTATTCAACTCGGGAAGGTTCCAATAAATTTCCCCCAAACTTATGTGAGTGCCTAATTTTCACTTCGAATGATGCTCAAATAAGATTTCTCAAGTTGTAATGGTATCTTTCATAAGCAGTTAGCCAAAAAATTTCAATCCTAACTGGCTAAACAAATGGATATGCGGAAAAATTTTCAAAAATTTTGCAAGTAATGTGAAAACCAACGAACTAGTTAAAATATAGACTAAGCATGCTTATCAATTCTCCAAGAGTTAACAATATCAACCACCCACTTATCATTGGTCAAAATCAAATTCCATCAAAACATTGCCCAAGTAAATACTAAACATGATAAATACCCCCAAACTTAAAACAGACATTGTCCTCAATGGCTAAGATAGGAAAAATTAAAAGAGAGGACTTCCCTAACATATAGCAATTTATCTCCTTGTCTGCAAAGTTTGAAGAATAGGTTAAGCACATTGGAATGAATCGGGCACCACACTTGAATTTAACTTGAATAACCTTTTCATAATCTTTTGCATGTCCATTGAACCTCCAATACCTGCAATGAAGAGAGACAACATGGATTAGAATAGAAATTTGGAATATAACGTGATTCCTATCTACTAAATAAACTAGGAAAACATATAAATATTAAAAAAATAATAATAAAAAATAAAAAATAAAAAATTCCTGGGTGGCCTCCCAGTCAGCGCTTGATTTACAGTCTTTCAGCCTGACGTTGTCTGGTTAACGCTATCCAATTCCTCTTCGGTAATTGAGGAACCCTCCATCCATTGGAAATAATATAGCTTTTGGTAGGTTCCCATTTACGATGGCCAATGTATCAAAGTCACCTAGCATGCTCTGATTTGGTATGATCTCAATCAAGAACGTCCCACAGCTAGGTGTTTTCTCCATTGTGTATGTGATCACTTTGGGGCATGGAAGCTTGTCACACACAATGGGTTCTTCGTCTATCTTCTCTTTCTCTTCCCACCATGGATTGAAAGTTGTACTCACTCTTATGCGAATAAGAGCTTCGTCGACGACATGACTACCAAGTGGGCACGATTTTGCAAATCTGACTGACTCTTTGATCGTTGGTGGAGAGCCATTTAGATCTTCGTCAACCTCTATTTCATTATCCCCAATTGTCTCCACACTTTCAATATCTTGTGGCTCATCCAGTTGCAGATTTGGTTTGGGTTCTCCGTCAATTTCGGAATCCTCGTTATAACACCAATTGTTTTAAGGACAGTTGTTCAAGGCTTTGAGCATTTGATCTATCTGGTCCTGCAGATTGTGACATGATATCTCTTGATTCTGAATTGATCGCTCTTGATTTATCCTCCTATCCTCATCTGATGCTATGAACTTGGATAACAATTCCTCCAACTTTGACTTTTCTTCTTTTAATGGAGGTTGATAAGAGAAATATGGCGTGTATGTTGGATCTGGAATAGAGTATTGGTCTTGATAGTTGTAGCTCCATGAAGAATTCGGGTGATACCCCCAAACTTGATCAGAATTATCATATGCATACTGATTGAGGCAGTTACCACCATACTGTACTGGCCCAAGATTGATGGTGCATTGATTACTCGGGTGATTGCCAGCACAATAGTCACAAATAACTGCAATCCTTCGACTCCTTTGGGCTGCAAAAACATCCAACTTCCTTGAAAGTTCTTCAATCTGTGTTGACATTGCGGAAAGTGTCGCGAGTCTGTCAATCTCCTCTCCCCTTGGCTGAGTCATTCTTGCCATCCTTCGACTCCGTTGGGCTCGAATAACCTCCAACGTCTTTGAAGTTGCCTCAATTTGTATTGGCTCTATATAAGATGTATTAAGTCCATCAATCCCTGTTTCCCTTGGTTGAGTCATGTTCGTATATGGCCATTGATACGCAAAGTCATCCATGGTACCTGAAAAAAGAGAAATATAGGAATAGAATTAAAAATAAAAATAAAAATGTTTAAATTAAGACTAATTTGATTGAAATTAATATTGGTAGAGAGATATTAAACTAATTCCCCAGCAACGACGCCAAAAACTTGTTGGGTAAAATCTAATTACGCACAACACGCAAGTATACGTGGCCAACAAGTAATAAAGTGAAAGTAGAGTATCATTCCAACGAGGAATTGTTTAATAAAAATCACCAAGTACTAACCCGTAACCAACTCAATCTTATTTAAACGAATGAATTTAAAATTATATAAATTAAACTACTATTAAATTCCACTAGTTAAATTAAGATAACGGAGATTTAAGATCACAACTTCAATTATTGCTTCATTTAAGTTAACACACTTCTCATCAATTATTCTCTATCCCGAATTGTTAATCAAGAACACTAAAGTAGATAAAACCACCTCTCGATGCATAATACCCATATTAACATCAATCCAAAATTAAGATAGAAATCCGTTAAACACCTTAATCAACTAGCCCACTATATTTCTATGTGAATTACAATTGAAGAAGGTTGAAGAATAAGTTCTCTCTCCGATTCCATGTGATGTCAAGCATATTTCTACCTTAACACTCATCAAGTTTAAGCTACTAACAAAATCCTGAACACATGCTATCATGATAAGATCAAAATCAATACTTCATCTCTCGAGTTCATATAGATTATCACGGTAATTGATGGCCAATCAATTAAACAATTAAGTCCAAATCACAATAGACAATCCTCATAATAGAACATAATAATTGATAGCGAAGCATATTAAAATAAACTACACAATAAGATCCATTGTAATCTCAAACACAGAATTAATTCATGATTATTGAATTAAAACTAAGAATCCACAATTGAATACACATTAAAAGACGAATATAGAAGAAGATAAGAAGATAGAATCTATTGTTTGTAGATTTGATGCTCCCTCCTTGCTTCTACTTTGAATCTTCAATGGTCTCCAAGTTGCTTCAATCTCCAAATCTAACAAGAACTAGTATTTTTTCCTATTCTACTCTAATCTAATCTATTGGAATCCTCTCTCTAGTCTAATCTCCCCCTAAACCTTGTGATTCCCCTCTATTTATAAGCCTCTTCATATGTCTTTAAGTCCTCTTAGAAGTTATATTGGAAGTCCTTGAGTCAATTGGATCGAAATAATCCTTCTCGGACTCAAATTGGACCAAAATTCACATTTTCTCGTATTTTCTGGGCATACCCCTGCCTCGGCGGGGTCTAGGCTTGTTTTGGGCCCGCCCCGGTGGGATAGGGGCCTGCTTTGACGCTTGCATGCCCACCTCGGCGACGGTTTTGTGAAGGAAAATTTTTTGCTCGGACATCCTTTGGGAAATCGGCCATAACTTTTGATCCGGGAGGAGTTACGAGGCCTGTCACCTATCAAATCGAAGATATGGACGAGATCTACAACTTTTATTCTTTGAGATTTTAGAAATAACAGACGGATGAAGGTTCAAATTTGCCTGGAAGTGACTGCTATGCAAATGACCACCCAAAACAGTGACATTCAATGTCCGTTTGTACAAATGTCATAAGTCTTGCATCCGAACTCCGATTGGAATGATTCAAGATGTTCTGGAAAGCTACTAAGATGCTCTACAATGTAATCCAAGTTCCAAACCAAGAACATGAAATGAACATGAAAGCCCAAATGATGTTCGGATTGCTTTTGTTTGTATTTTCCTTGCTTTTCCTTACCAATAGTCGCTCACACCGCTTCCAAACGTATAATCTCCAAAATGAACACAAAATGCATGAAAAGTAACTAAGACACATGAATATAAGCAACTAATTCAAGTAAAAGATACCGGATAAGTAGGTTTAAAACATACTTATCAAATACCCCCAAACTTAAATCGTTGCTTGTCCTCAAGCAAAAACACAAATTAGATAGATTCATCCTCTAGCAATGATCCACCCAAACAATGAATCAATATGAATTCGATTAATGGCCTCAAAGGTTACAACAAATGATAACTCGTAGAAAATTTCAAAATAATGTCATGTCTAAAATTTCAACAACTTTCATTAGATTCACATCTACTCTTGATCCTTTAAGTGCGTGTATGCATCCATATGTTCAAACCAGTTATGATTTATATTAGATCAACCAATACTCATAAAAGATTTTCAAAAATGACTTTCAAAACTTCTTATCACATCAATCACCGCTAATATAGACATAGCACAAATTTTTCTTGAGGATCAACTTGATATTTAAACTTTTAAGCATGTAAGAACCCTTCCCAAGTATTTCAAACATACATATTTTCTTTTCTCTATTTAGTGAGTGCGTTTTACGCTCTATCTCACTTTCCACTTTTCATTGAATGAGTGTGTTTTACGCTCCATCTCGTTTTCCACTTTTCCTCGAACGAGTGCTTTTTACGCTCCATCTCGTGCCTGTGTTTATGGGGAGTGCGTTTTGCGCTCCATCTCGACCCACCACAAGATTCAATTATTCAACTCGGGAAGGTTCCAATAAATTTCCCCCAAACTTATGTGAGCGCCTAATTTTCACTTTTGCAGTGGTATCTTTCATAAGCAGTTAGCCAAAAAATTTCAATCCCAACTGGCTAAACAAATGGATATGGGGAAAAAATTTCAAAAATTTCGCAAGTAATGTGAAAACCAACGAACTAGTTAAAATATAGACTAAGCATGCTTATCAATTCTCCAAGAGTTAACAATATCAACCACCCACTTATCATTGGCCAAAATCAAATTCCATCAAAACATTGCCCAAGTAAATACTAAACATGATAAATACCCCCAAACTTAAAACAGACATTGTCCTCAATGGCTAAGATAGGAAAAATTAAAAGATAGGACTTCCCTGACATATAACAATTTATCTCCTTGTCTGCAAAGTTTGAAGAATAGGTTAAGCACATTGGAATGAATGAGACACCACACTTGAATTTAACTTGAATAGCCTTTTCATAATCTTTTGCATGTCCATTGAACCTCCAATACCTGAAATGAAGAGAGACAACATGGATTAGAATAGAACTTTGGAATATAACGTGATTCCTATCTACTAAATAAACTAGGAAAACATATAAATATTAAAAAAAATAAAAATAAATAAAAAATAAAAAATTCCTGGGTTGCCTCCCAGTCAGCGCTTGATTTACAGTCTTTCAGCCTGACTTTGTCTGGTCAACGCTATCCAATTCCTCTTCGGTAATTGAAGAACCCTCCATCCATCGAAAATAATATTGCTTTTGGTAGGTTCCCATTTACGATGGCCAATGCATCAAAGTCACCTAGTATGCTCTGACTTGGTATGATCTCGATCAAGAACGTCCCACAGCTAGGTGTTTTCTCCATTATGTATGTGATCACTTTGGGGCATGGAAGCTTGTCACACACAATGGGCTCTTCGTCTATTTTCTCTTTCTCTTCCCACCATGGATTGAAAATTGTACTCACTCTTATGTCAACAAGAGCTTCGCCGACGACATGACTACCAAGTGGGCACGATTTTGCAAATCTGACTGACTCTTTGATCGTTGGTGGAGACCCATTTAGATCTTCGTTGACCTCTATTTCATTATCCCCAATTGTCTCCACACTTTCGATATCTTGTGGCTCATCCAGTTGCAGATTTGGTTTGGGTTCTCCATCAATTTTGGAATCCTCGTCATAACACCAATTATTTTGAGGACAGTTGTTCAAGGCTTTGAGCATTTGATCTATCTGGTTCTGTAGATTGTGACGTGATATCTCTTGATTCTGAATTGACCGCCCTTGATTTATCATCCTCTCCTCATTTGATGATATGAATTTGGACAATAATTCCTCCAACTTTGACTTTTCTTCTTTTAATGGAGGTTGATAAGAGAAATCTGGCGTGCATGTTGGATCTGGAATAGAGTATTTGTCTTGATAGTTGTAGCTCCATGAAGAATCCAGGTGATACCCCCAAACTTGATCATAATTATTATATGCATACTGATTGAGGTAGGTACCACCATACTGTATCGACCCAAGATTGATGGTGCATTGATTACTCGGGTGATTGCCAACACAATAGTTCATAAATAACTGCAATCCTTCGACTCCTTTGGGCTGCAAAAACGTCCAACTTCCTCAAAAGTTCTTCAATCTGTGCTGACATTGCGGAAAGTGTCGCGAGTCTGTCAATCTCCGCTCCCCTTGGCTGAGTCATTCTTGCCATCCTTCGACTCCGTTGGGCTCGAATAACCTCCAACGTCTTTGAAGTTGCCTCAATTTGTATTGGCTCTATATAAGATGTATTAAGTTCATCAATCCATGTTTCCCTTGGTTGAGTCATGTTCGTGCATGGCCATTGATACGCAAAGTCATCCATGGTACCTGAAAAGAGAGAAATATAGGAAGAGAATTAAAAATAAAAATAAAAATATTTAAATTAAGACTAATTTGATTGAAATTAATATTGGCAAAAAGATATTAAATTAATTCCCCGGCAACGGCGCCAAAAACTTGTTGGGTAAAATCTAATTATGCACAACACGCAAGTATACATGGCAACAAGTAATAAAGTGAAAGTAGAGTATCGTTCCCACGAGGAATTGTTTAATAAAAATCACAAAGTACTAACCCGTAACCAACTCAATTTTATTTAAACGAATGAATTTCAAATTATATAAATTAAACTACTATTAAATTCCACTAGTTAAATTAAGATAACGGAGATTTAAGATCACAACTTCACTTTTTGCTTCATTTAAGTTAACACACTTCTCATCAATTATTCTCTATCCCGAATTGTTAATCAAGAAGACTAAAGCAGATAAAACCACCTCTCGATGCATAATACCCATATTAACGTCAATCCACAATTAAGATAGAAATCAGTTAAACACCTTAATCAACTAACCCACTATATCTCTATGTGAATTACAATTGAAGAAGGTTGAAGAATAAGTTCTCTATCCGATTACATGCGATGTCAAGCATATCTCTACCTTAACACTCATCAAGTTTAAGCTACTAACAAAATCCTGAACACATGCTATCATGATAAGATCTAAAACAATACTTCATCTCTCGAGTTCATATAGATTATCACGGTAATTGATGGCCAATCAATTAAACAATTAAGTCCAAATCACAATAGACAATCCCCACAATAGAACATAATAATTGATAGCAAAGCATATTAAAATAAACTACATAATAAGATCCATTATAATCTCAAACACATAATTAATTCGTGATTATTGAATTAAAACTAAGAATCCACAATTGAATACACATTAAAAGACAAAGATAGAAGAAGATAAGAAGATAGGATCTATTGTCTGTAGATTTGATGCTCCCTCCTTGCTCATACTTTGAATCTTCAATGGTCTCCAAGTTGCTTCAATCTCCAAATCTAACAAGAACTAGTGTTTTCTCCTATTCTACTCTAATCTAATCTATTGGAATCCTCTCTCTAGTCTAATCTCCCCTTAATCCTTGTGATTCTCCTCTATTTATAAGCCTCTTCATATGCCTTTAATTCCTCTTAGAAGTCCTCTTGGAAGTCCTTGAGTCAATTGGATCGAAACAATCCTTCTCGGACTCAAATTGGACCAAAATTCGTATTTTCTTGCATTTTCTGGGCATACCCCTGCCCCGACGGGGGTCTAGGCTTGTTTTGGACCCGCCCTGGTGGGCAAGGGGCCTGCTTTGACGCTTGCATGCCACCCCGGCGGCGGTTTTGTGAAGGAAACTTTTCGGCTTGGACGTCCTTTGGGAAAACGGCCATAACTTTTGATTCGGGAAGAGTTACAAGGCCTGCCACCTATCAAATCGAAAATATCGACGAGATCTACAACTTTAATTCTTTAAGAATTTAGAAATAACAAACAGACGAAGGTCGAAATTGGCCTGGAAGTGACTACTATGCAAATGACCACCCAAAATAGTGTCATTCAATGTCCGTTGGTACAAATGTCATAACTATTGCATCCGAACTCCGATTGGAATGATTCAAGATGTTCTAGAAAGCTACTAAGATGCTCTACAATGTAATCTAAGGTCCAAGCCAAGAACATGAAATGAACATAAAAGCCCAAATGATGTCCGTATTGCTTTTCTTTGTATTTTTCTTGGTTTTTATTTACCAATAGTCGCTCACACCGCTTCCAAACGTATAACTTACAAAATAAACACAAAATGCATAAAAAGTAACTAAGACACATAAATATAAGCAACTAATTCAAGTATAAAATACCGAATAAGTAGGTATAAAACCTACTTATCAGTAGACGTACTCTTGATGTGTTTAGTGGCTTATCTGTACATGCCACTGTACATGGATCACTTAGACATCGGTGTGATTATGGCATCATGGGCTCTCCAGGAGGGATATACTGTAACGATCGAGAAATTTTCGTAATTAATTTAAATAAATATTTTATTAAATTTATTTATTGAGGAAAATAAATAATTGATGAAATTGTGATGCAAGAATTTAGTAACTAAATTGAGTAATGTTAATTAAATTGAATAATGGTAATTTTTATTGAAGACTTAATTTAATGGAAATAATTAAATTAAATGAATTGTTTAATATTTAAGAAAATAAGTAAATTAAATAAAGTAATTTTTAAGTCTAATTTATTAATTAAATTAGATAGATAATTATTTATTATTCATAAATATAACTATAATAATTATTATAATTATAAGTGTAAATGGGTTACATGTGTGACAAATAGAAACTATATAATATAATATTATTAAAATAAATTGGAATGGAGGAATTGGTGTGTGGCCAAACAAGGCCTTGTGGCCTTTGGCTTATTTTAACTGACACAAACGTATTATTTTTTTTAACGGAAGAGTACGTGGGAGGTGAGGCCATATCAGTTTATTTTTACGCTTCTTATGTTGCCTAAGGCTAAATAACAGAGGGTTAAAGAGAGAGAGAGAGAGAGAGAGCTTGGTGAGGAAGAGAAGGTTGAGACTGAGAGTAAGGGAGAATTCGTTCTCTGTAATTTCATCAAGAAGAAGGAGAAGGATTGCTAAAGCTTGTGATCATCTTGCAAACAAATTAGGCATTGAAGGTATAAAAACATAAAGTTATGTTCTAAATTTCTAATGTGGGATTGTGTGAATTTGATATTGTGATTGTTAAATTAGTTTATGAAACCTGTTAGTTATCCTTTATAATCATATCTTGTTGATAAAATTCGTGGGAATTGGCTTTGGAAGAAGGAAGTTATAATAACAGTGAATATGTATGAAAATGGCTTAAGAAAGTACAAAATTACATGCTCAATATGTGTTATAATCTGTAATTTTATGTTGGATTGTGTTAGTATGTTAAAAAATGAAAGCGGTGTAGTTTGAATTGTGTTGATAAGTAGGTTTTATACCTACTTATCCGGTATCTTTTACTTGAATTAGTTGCTTAATCTCATGTTTCTTAGTTACTTTTCATACATTTTGTGTTTATTTTGTAGATTATATGCGTGGGAGCTGTGATTGCAAATAATTGGTATGAAATCGCAAAGAAAAGAAATCGGACATCGTTTGGGCTTTCATGTTTATTTCATGTTCTTGGCTTGGAACTTAGATTGTATTGTAGATCTTCTTTGTGATGCCCCCAAATCCAGGTTCTCTAACCTCAGATTCGGTGCTTACGATCTATCATCATCATAAGCATTCTATAACTATTACAGAAATAATAAACATACGTTGTTCATTATAATAAAGTTTCATAACAGGGTCCCAAGGTCTTCTTAACCTTAACTTAAACGCACCATTCATATTACAAAAGGTTTACATAAGAAATACCATTAGATAATAATAATTAACATTCATTCTAAACTATTCCTGGATCTTGCCCTTGCCCTTGTCCTTCGTGTTGGATCCTTCAGGCTTAGCTGAAATAAATGTCATGATATAGCAAGGGTAAACAACTAATTTGCTTAGCAAGTTTATATACAAGAGAGATATATCATGACTGGAAAGAAGTTTTGCTTTCAATGTTCAACAATAATATAAGGTTGTGAAGGAACATGTATTAATAATTAACAATTGAATATTCGAATAATTGAATAACATGTACTGAGTGGTTTTGAAATAACTATGGACATTTGCCAAGGTTCTCAGTCATTTAAACTAGATCTCTTAATAAGTTTTGGCATTCAAGGGGATCAGCCTTTCATACCTCGTGATTTATGCATAAACACTTAATAATCCAGCATCGATATCATGCCTTAATCAAATTCGTCATTTTCTCAGTCAAGAGTTTTTATCATATCAATTTAATAAGAACAGCTTTTTAAAACATATTTGATTTAACAAATTTAAACATGCTTGATCTAGCTGATACAATTAGCATAGATCTATCTCATAAACAGTTTATGAAGGAAGAACTTTAATTTAATTCACAGTTCAATAATAGTAGAACATGAATTCACTTGCACAAAATGCGAATTTCAATAATCAATATAGATGTAAATAATCATCAATAATTATTCACTAACATGCTTTGAAAATACTAACTCGAGTTTGAGTTAGGAAACTTGTCTCGTCTGTAGATTACGGCTACGCAATTAATTTATATCTACTATGCAGTTAAATTATCTTCCTTTGAGAGACATATAGTTAATCTTTCAATTAGTCATAGTATAACATTAGATTATGTAATCACATAAATATTATACATTACATTTAGTTCTTTATAAACATTATCCTGTCTTGATAATGTTACTATTAAATAACAACATAATATTATTAATCTTGAGAATATTTAATTCACCTCTTAGTATTATTAGTTCCCTAATAATACTTTCATTTGCTTACTAATATTATTAACATCTTAATAATATTTTAATACCTTACTAATATTATTAATCCTCTTAATAATATTTTAATTATGTATTAATATTATTACTTTAATAATATCTTACTTATGCTTTAGTATCATTAATTATTAAATAATATTAATTATTTAATAATATTTTATTCCATTACTAATATTATTAATCATTTAATAGTATTTTATTCTATTACTAATATTATTAATCATTTAATAATATTTTATTCCATTACTAATATTATTAATCATTTAATAATACTTTAATCATTTATCAATGCTTAAATCAAATATTATTAATCATTTAATAATATTTTAAATAAATTTTAATCTAAATATTTTTATTTACTTATCAATATCATATTCTAATATTATTAATATCATAATAATATTTTAATAATTTATTGGATCAATAAACAATTTATTCTAATTGTTCACCCTTTATTAAACCTATTATTTAATATTCATAAAAGGTCATAAATAATATTTATTATCATAAATTATCAAAGTGCTCTAAGATAGTCATGATGTGATATATTTTGAGTATTCAAGCATAAAAATCACATTTTTCTTATTAAAGACATCATTTAACTATTTATTTCCTTTTATTCATAACTTAATTATTTTTAGGAAAAATAGCAAACTGATTCCAAAAATTCGCAGCTTCTGTATTTTGACAGAATTTGAACCCACAAGGATCCCCAAAATTTTCTGGAATTTTAGAAAATGATCTACTATTTTTAAAGTTCCCAAAACACTCGGATCTTGCTTCATTTTTAATAAATTGAGTTTTGCTCAGAAAAATCTGAAATTTTTAGAGTATGCTCTCCTAACATATATGAACCTACTGTAAATATTTTGGAATTTTCCAGTGTATACACAGTGAGATATTCGAAGGTAAAGTTTTAGGAGTACTTTACGGAAATAGTCATTACGCACAATCTATAACTCAAAACGTGTCCGTTCTTTTTCCTACATGTAGATAACTTATCAAGGTACCTCTATGAATTTTTCCAAATTTTTAAGGGACATGAAACTATCCGAAACAGACCCAAGAAAAACGGGACAGAAGCTATTTTAGGGTTTTTAAACCCTTAACAATCCAAGTGGACTGTTTTGGGGAAATCAGTCCCAAAGGTTTCAAAACTTGATAGATTTGTGTTCTATCACTTGGATTTACTAGATAACTCATGTATCTAGCACCCCCCTTCAACGGATCACAAATCTAAGTTAGAAAACTTGAATTACACAAGATTTAGTGGAATAAAACAAGAGTTTTCACCCTTGGAGAACATATGCTCATATTTTCCTCTAAGCCTTTGATCTAACACTCAAGATACTTAGTTCCATACATGATGATATGTAGGACTAGGGTATCTTTAGTATTTGTTCATAACCCCAACAAAACTCAGGCAAAAAAAAAATAAAGTAGAAGAAGAAGATGAAGGTTAGGTTATACCTTGATTTAATGGCAACCTTTCTTGATTTACCAAAGTAAGTGATGAACTTTGGATACATGAACAAACTAGCACTCCTCTCTCTTTATATATATGGCCGAAACTCTCTCTCCTTTCTCTCTTTAGAAGTGGACTAGCTTGGGAGAAAATTATAAGAGGAAGAATGAGAGAAGAAATGAAATGAAAAATGAAATAAAAGGATACTTGCAAAAAATATAGATACTTAGTGTATCTAGCTATTATCCCCCGCACTTTCTTTAACCCATAGATGAAAGCTTTGCCTTAACACTTTAATTAGTTTAATCATGATTAAGGATGCTTAATAAAGTGGCAACCAATGGGAGCTTGACAACTATGTCCTTTTGTGTAAGAGTTTCTACCAATGGACATTGTTTAGCTTAATCATCGTGCCATAAAAAGCCTAATTTGGCTGGTCCCTCTAGCCCCATTTTAACTCCTAATTTACTTTTATTTTAAATGCCCAATGTTGATTAATCAAATGTCTACAATACCCTTAATCAAGTGGGCTAAGTATTAGTTTGCATTTTATTTCATTTGGGCATCCTCCTTAATTGTTTTGGGCTATGTAATAAACATAGACTAATAATTTTAATATGTGTTAACTAATTTGATTATTTATGATTTCCATTCCTAATCTTATGAAATTTAATTACATATACATGTGATTTTAGCTCATAACCTAATTAGGTTCACAAGAATTATGTTTAAAATTATTAGTCACTTGAAATAATAAGATTATCCACTTAAGTTAGTATACATATTAAATACTAACCTCTCATTAACACCATAACCCTTTGGTTATTTAATTGTCTCACCTAATGTATAATTAGGTTACGAAGCTTTCATTTTTAATGAAATCTATAAATGTATATATCCATAACTATAGCATACATGTTAATTGATCCATGCACCACTTCACATATGTTGTCACATATTAAATCACTATATAACACAAAGTTTTAAATATCAATAATGTACATACATATATAGTGACTTAAAATTCACGGTTATTACATTCTTCTTAGCTTTCCGGAACATTTTGAATCATTCCAATCGGAGTTCGGATGCAAGAGTTATGATTTTTGTACCAATGGACGTTGAACTTCACTGTTTTGGGTGGTGATTTGCATAGCAGTCACTTCCAGCCCAATTTTGACCTTCATCCAATCCGAATCTGTCATATTTCAAAGAATTAAAGTTGTAGAGCTCGTCGATAGCTTCGATTTGATAGTTGGCAGGCCCCGTAGCTCCTCTCGAATCAAAAGTTATGGACGTTTTACCAGATGACACTGTGGTAGGAAATGGACCCCCGCCGGGGCAGACTTTTCCTTAACAAAACACCCGCCGGGGAGGGCATAGCAGCTGGAAAACAGAATGGTCCCCCATCGGGGTGGGCCCTTTTAGTTTATAAACCCCCGCCGGGGCGGGGGTATGCGCAGAAAAGCCATTTTTTGCCCGAATTTGTGTTGGAGAAGGATTGTTTCGATCCGATTGACTCAAGGACTTCCAAGAGGACTTAAAGACTGATAAAAAGGCTTATAAAAGGAGGAGAATCACAAGGATTAGAGGGGAGGTTTAGATTAGAAGAAAAGAAGAATTCCATTGGATTTGATTATAGTAGATTAGGAACTCTTGATTAGATTAGAATTGAAGATTGAAGCTATTTATCATCATTGGAAAAACAAATTGGAAGCAAGAGAATACAGATTTGTTTATCTCAATTCTAATTTCTTTTCATATCTATTTGTATCTTTTAATGCTTAATCAATTGTGGATGATGGATTCTAGTTTCGTTATGAATTAAACTTTGTTTTGAGATTACTATGGATCTTATTGTGTAGTTTACTTTGATATGCTTCTTTGTTCGTCTTAGTAGCTATATTTGGAATGTCTATTATGATTTGTACTTAATTGCTTAATTGCCTAGCTAACAATTACCGTGATAATCTAACTGAACTCGAGAGATGAAGAATAGATTTAGATCTGATCATGGTAGCATATGTTTGTGATTTCTGCATAGATGGAATTCATAATTCATGTTTAGGATAGAGATATGCCTTTACGCCATATGTAGTCTAATAAGAACTTGTACTTAAACCCTTTTTAATGGTAATTCTCATAGAGATATAGTGGGTTAGTTAATTAGGGTGTTCAATTTAATTCTATCATCTATGGATTTGATTTGATATAAATATGGTGCATTGAGAGGTGGCCATATTTTTCTTTCGTGTTCTTGATTAACAATCCAATATAGATAACTTGGCTTAACAGGAAGTGTGTTCACTTAAATGAAACAATAAGTGAATTTGTAATCTCGAGTTTTCTTTATCTTGTTTCATTCTAGGGATAGTTAATAATAGTTTAATTAATTATTTTAAATCAAAATATTAAATCATTTGTTTAAATAAGATTAAAGTGGTTATAGGTTAGTACTTGGTAATTCTGGTTAACTAATTCTCTGTGGGAACGATACTCTACTTTCACTTTATTACTTATTGACCACGTATACTTGCGTGCTGTGCGTAACTAGATTTTGCCCAACAAATTTTTGGCTCCGTTGCCGGGGAATTAGTTAATATATTTTTGCCAATATTAGCGTCAATCAAATTAGTCTTAATTTAAATATTTTTTTCCTTTTTATTTAATTCTCTTCCTATTTTTCTTTTTCTTTCAGGTACCATGGCGGAATTTAATTATCAATGGTCGTATACGAGAATGACTCAGCCAAGGGGAGCGAGGATTGAGGATCTCAATGCATTTTTTGTATTATCAGCGCAGCTTGAGACACTTTCGAGGAGGTTGGATGTTGTTGCAGCCCAACGTAATCGAAGGATAGTAGTTAATTGCAATTATTGTGCTGGTAATCATCCGAGTCATCAATGCACCGTCAGTTTTGAACTGGTACAATATAGTGGTGATTACCTCAACAGCTATGTTGACCCTAACTATCACCAAGATTGGGGGTATCACCCGAATTTTTCAGGGAGCTACATTTATGATGACCAATATTACGCTCCAAATCCATCATACACATCGAAATTTTCATGTCCACCTCCATTTCCACAAGATGAAAAGCCAAATTCGAGGGATGTAATATTGAAGGGCATAGCAAACCTAGAGGAGATGAGGATTATCCAAGAGCTGTCAACCCAAAAGTTTAATAATCGAATGGAACAACTCGTCACTACCTCAACTAATGGTCCTCAATACATGGCTTCCGAGACTGAAATAGAAAATTCAAGGCTGGGGGAATTATTATCCAAGTTCGTAGCATCAAATGAGGAGAGGAGGATTAATCAAGAGTAGTCAATTCAAAATCCTTAGAACTAGATGGATCAAATGCTCAAAGCCTTGGACAATTGTCCTCAAAACAATTGGTGTTATGACGAAGATTCCGAGGTTGATGAAGTGCCCGAGCCAAATCTACAACTGGATGAGACACGAGATGTCAAAAAAGAGGAGACAAGTGGGGATAATGAAAACAAGGTTGGTGAAGAACTAACTATGAGTACCAACGAGGATGAGCCGATGTTATTAGTGCCCCAAGTTCCTTCTCTGCCAAAGATCAAGGGTCCAGTTAGATTTACAAAACCGTGCCCGCTTGGTAGTCATGTCTTCGGCAAGGCTCTTTATGACATGAGAGTTTGTACAAATGTAAAGCCATGGTGGGATAAGGAGGAGAAGATAGAAGAAGAGCCCGTTGTTCTGGCCAAGCCTCAAAGCCCTAATCGAATCATAGGCTCAATGGACGGAAAAGCACCTAGTTATTTAATATTCTCAATTGGGCACATATTTAAACAAAGCATGCTAGGTGACTTTAATTCGATAGCCATCTCAAATGCGAACCTACCAAAAGTTACATTATTTTCGATGGATGGAGGGTTCCTCAATTATCGAAGAGGAATTGGATAGTGTTGACCAGACAAAGTCAAGCTGAAAGACTGTAAATCAAGCGCTGACTGGGAGGCAACCCAAGAATTTTTTTTATATTTATATGCTTTCCTAGTTTATTTAGTAGATAGGAATCACGTTATATTCTAAAGTTCTATTCTAATCCATGTTATCTCTCTTCATTGCAGGTATTGGAGGTTCAATGGATAGGAAAATGATCGTTGCCGCCATCGCCACCATCACCTCATGCTTAGTTGATTACAGGGAAGTTCTCTTCTACTTTCCGCTATATTCTTACAATGAGGACATTGTAATTGCTAAGTTTAGGGGAGTTTAGTTTAGTTCATTATTGCATGTTTAGTTTCATGTTTATGTTATTTTGCATATGTTGTTTATTTAGTTTAGATTCATTATGTTTGCATTTATGTAGTACAACTGCATAAGTACTTGTATAGTAGTATAGTTTGAATAGCATTATATGCATTTTCTTGTTAAAAAAAAATAAAAAAAAAATCAAAAATATTAGTTAGTTACTATGTTCATTTGCATGAATCCAGTTGTTAGATAGTTTAAGTTTATTTTCGCCAATGATGATATTGGAATTGGGTAGACAAGTATAGTACTGACTATTAGAGCTTTGATGTAATTTCTTGTTTTGAATTGAGTCTTTTTCTGTTTGAAACTGATATAATAAGGATAGCACAATAAAAATAACTTGTTGATTGATTGAGTTTAAATTGATACATAATGGGATTCTAAATGATAATGCTAGTTTGAATGAAAGAATGACAAGAATAAGTAGTGATGGCTAAAGTTAGACAAGAACCTAAGTTTGGGGAAATATTTGGGGTATATAAGCTATAAAAAAAGAAAAAAAAGTATGAATAAACACCGTAGCGTGCTTGTCTAGTTTTGTGGCCTTTGTTACTTGAGTAAATAAGCCCGAGGGGATTGTCTTTACACCTAGCGCCCTAAGGTCTTAATGGTCTAGGAGTCGTTGGTCGAAAGCTCATTAAGGTAGCATTGAAAAGCCTAAGGGAATAAGACATTGCATAGCTATGTGTATATAAAAAAAAACGGGAAATAAGAGCAAAAGCCCTCATAGATGAAAAATAAAGCATAAGTATCCCATGTTGACCCTCGATATTGGTAATTATTTGATTTTAGTTGGATCTAGCTTATTTTTGGATTTCTTGAGTTTACACTGTATGATGCCTTCGATGAGACTTATTATGTGTTAAATTTGATTTTATATCAGTTAACATTGTTGTGGAACACACACACTATATTAGTGATAACGGTATAAAATTTGATGATTGATTGGAAAGTTAATGATTTGTTTTGATATGATGTATTATCGTGTTTACTTGATTTCTCTAAGGCCTGTTAAATAGACTTGTTTCTGCCATTACTGCTGGATTCGTAGGCATGTAGATTAGTTGCATTGCATAGCACTGTTGTTTTGTGTTTTTGCTTGAGGACAAGCACATGTTTAAGTTTGGGGGTATTTGATAAGTAGGTTTTATACCTACTTATCCGGTATCTTTTACTTGAATTAGTAGTTTAATCTCATGTTTCTTAGTTACTTTTCATACATTTTGTGTTTGTTTTGTAGATTATATGCGTGGAAGCTGTGATTGCAAATAATTGGTATGAAATCGCAAAGAAAAGCAATCCGGATATCATTTAGACTTTCATGTTTATTTCATGTTCTTGGCTTGGAACTTAGATTATATTGTAGAGCTTCTTCTTAGCTTTTCGGAACATCTTGAATCATTCCAATCGGAGTTCGGATGCAAGAGTTATGATCTTTGTACCAACGGACGTTGAACTTCACTGTTTTGGGTGGTCATTTGCGTAACAGTCACTTCCAGCCCAATTTCGACCTTCATCCAATCCGAACTATCAAATATCAAAGAATGAAAGTTATAGAGCTCATCGATAGCTTCGATTTGATAGGTGGCAAGCCCCGTAACTCCTCCCGGATCAAACGTTATGGCCGTTTTACCAGAGGACACTGTGGCAGGAAATGGACCCCGGCCGGGGCGGGCATAGCAGCTGGAAAACAGAATGGACCCCCTCCGGGGTGGGCCCTTTTAGTGTATAAACCCCCACAGGGGCGGGGGTATGCACAGAAAAGTCATTCTTTGCCCAAATTTGAGTTGGAGAAGGATTGTTTCGATCTGATTAACTCAAGAATTTCCAAGAGGACTTCAAGACATATAAAAAGGCTTATAAAAGGAGGAGAATCACAAGGATTAGAGGGGAGATTTAGATTAGAAGAGAATAAGAATTCCATTGGATTAGATTATAGTAGATTAGGAACTCTAGATTAGATTAGAATTGAAGATTGAAGCTATTGATCATCATTGGAGAAACAGCTTGGAAGCAAGAGAATATAGATTTGTTTATCTCAATTCTAATTTCTTTTCTTATCTATTTGTATCTTTTAATGCTTAATCAATTGTGGATGATGGATTCTAGTTCCGTTATGAATTAAACTTTGTTTTGAGATTACTATGGTTCTTATTGTGTAGTTTACTTTGATATGCTTCTTTATTCGTCTTATTAGCTATATTTGGATTGTCTATTATGATTTGGACTTAATTGCTTAATTGTCTAGCTAATAATTACCGAGATAATCTATATGAACTCGAGAGATGAATTATAAATTTAGATCTGATCATGATAGCATATGTTTGTGATTTCTGCATAGATGGAATTCATGATTCGTGTTTAGGATAGAGATATGCATTTACGCCATATGTAGTCTAATAAGAACTTGTACTTAAACCCTTTTTAATGGTAATTCTCATAAAGATATAGTGGGTTAGTTAATTAGGGTGTTCAATTTGATTCTATCATTTGTGGATTTGATTTGATATGAATATGGTGCATTGAGAGATGGCCATATTTTACTTTCGTGTTCTTGATTAACAATCCAGTATAGATAACTTGGCTTAACAGGAAGTGTGTTGACTTAAATGAAACAATAAATGAATTTATAATCTCGAGTCTTCATTATCTTGTTTTATTCTAGGGATAGTTAGTAATAGTTTAATTAATTATTTTAAATCCAAATATTAAATCATTTGTTTAAATAAGATTAAATTGGTTATAGGTTAGTACTTGGTAATTCTGGTTAACTAATTCTCTGTTGGAACGATACTCTACTTTCACTTTATTACTTGTTGACCACGTATATTTGCGTGCTATGCGTAACTAGATTTTACCCAACACGTGTCCATTGGTTAAGAAATAAAGTCGTGGCGATCGAATTCGCTAAAAGTGTAAAAAATGAAGAAATTGGGAAAATTGGGGTTTTGATTCTTTAAAATTTAATTTATGTAATGTTTTTGTAATTAGAATGGTGTGTATCATGTTTATAGATATTATTACAAAGTTTTAGATGTTAAGTTTTGTGAAATTCGTTGGATTTGTGTTGATTTTGGTGATTGTTGTGTAACAGAGCTGCTAAATGCAGTTTCTATTTGTGCATGGCGCAGCTGCGCCGGTACCACAGGCACCGGCGCAGCTGCGCCGTGTGGTTTTCTGAAGTCGAGCACCAGCGCAGCTACGCTGGTGCCAATGCTTGGGACAGCGCAACTGCACCGTGCCCTGAGCCTAGACAGTGAATTCTGATTATTTGCAGACCGTAGTATGTGAACCTAATCTAGTTTGGCATGCATGATAAGGATGTAAAATCATAACATGGCATACAATAACAGATTTGTAGTATAATGTAATTCCAAAATATGGAGATTTTAATTTATCACGTGAATAAGTTATGTAATGAACAAAGGTGATGTTTACAAAGGTTAGAGATGAATGTTGAGGTTTATGTTAGTTTATAGTGAGATTTTAGATTCATTAAGAAAGTTAACCAACATGGTTAGGTGTTAAGTTAAGGGTATGACTTAAATGGTAGGTTAAACCCATAAAGCTAATATTAATACAACTAATTATTATTGCGATTTCAATGATATGTGTATGGTAATTGGCGAACATTATTATACTTGTGTAGCTTACATACAAGATAAGTTTCCTAACTTCATTCTCTTTAAAATGAATGCAAGTTCCATAATTCCGTTATTTTGTTATTATCAAGCAAGCTTTCTAGTTCTAAATTATCATTATGTAAATCCTATATTACAACTGAGCAAGCCTAATGATTCTATTTGGTGTATGCATGTATAAGCTCTTGTAATCTAATTCGTTACATCGAACGAGTTTCATTTTCCTTAATCTTGTTGTTGTTATTCAAAGCGTACATTATTTTAATACATTGATTCAAATGAGATTGTCTAACTCATTTGAATGTAGTACTTTGCATGTATACCATGTCTATTCAATTCTATATTCTTGAATTGAACCTCCAACTAGTAAGTAAACTTTTATTGATTGAATTAGTCTATAATTGAATAGTGTTCTAAAATTCTAGAACCACTGATAAGCTAGTTCTAAACTAAACTTTCTTTAGTGCGGAAATTCTAAATTCAAGCTGAGACGAACAACCCTAACATAGGGGATTTTGTACATGTAATGTTTAGATGTTTGTGCACAATACATGGTACAAAGGGCTGATCCCCCTAAGTATGTTAAGAAGGGTCTGTATAGTCTAAATGACGGTTAAGGTTGAGGTAATAACACCTAAACACCGAGGACATAGTTCGTGGTCTTAAGATCCTCAGATATTAAAATTTGAACTTGTTTTCTATATTTTGATTCGTAGAACAAGTTCATTATTTTTCAACACTCGTTGTTCATTCTCATGTTGTTATCATTGTTACTCTTTATAACAGTGAGCAATTGTTTGCTCACTCTTGCATTTAACACTACAGCTAAAGTTGAGAAAGTCGATGAGCCATCTATTAGCAAAGGAAAGGGCAAGATGTCCAAGTGTTGAAGATTTTTGAGAATTTATTTAAGTGAATTATGTTATAAGACTTGTTTTATTTAATGATTTATTCCGCAAACTTATGTAATAATTTAAGGTTAGATTACCTGGGATTGTTTTTGAGATGATGTAACCCTTTAAGGGAAAAAATTATTGTTTAAGTTATTTTATGTCTTTATCCTATATTATGGGTAGTTAGATGTAATTATTTTTGATAGTGAGCATCAAATTCTGTGGGAATGGAGTACCCGAATTTGGGGGTGTCACATATACCATTATACCGATGATTGTGGCAGAGACCTTGAGGTTGGCCACGTATTGCCACACCCATTCTGTAGGGGTATTTACAGGCAGCTCGGTCTTGCTGTATGTGTGGTTCATGTCACACCTGAGACCGATTGGCACATTCCGATGCTATGGGTATTGTTTTTCCCATGAGATAGCTATGTCTTACTCCTTTCAGCTGACAGAGTGTATAGACGCTGCTTCCTGGTCGGTGTTCTTGGCAGGGATCGAGGATCCATTTGACATTTTTCCATGTTCAGGGCTTAGTTCTCCCTACATCTTCATTACTGATGCAGCTGGCATAGATTACCTTCCTCTGGCTGGTTTGAGGGGCATGACCACATATCACCCATTGGTTGTAATGGCACAGTTCAACCAGTTTCAGGATGTTCATCCTTTTGAGGGGGCATTGGGTCAGCGTTTGTCTTCTCGACTTTTGTTAGCAGAGGATATGTCCAGGGTTTATGCCTATTGGGCCTAGCGTGAGAGGGATAATTTTACTACTAGCCATCCGGGTCATTCCACAGAGTATTCTATATGGATGGAGGCAGAGACTACATCGGTTAGGGTTGTATCCACTGAGCCGGGTGTTAATTCTGACAGTGGGGAGCCCATGGAGGACACTGATTCTCCCACTGAGGATTAGCTATTCGCTGGGTTGACGGCAACTCTTATTGATTCTCCCAGTGCTGCTACTGTGACTCTGCATTCGGCAGAGCATTTAGAGCAGAGTCTGCATCTGATGACATTTGAGAGGGATCAGGCTAGGGCCTTGATGTTGACAGCTCTTTCTGGTATAGATGTCGCTCTAGTTGAGAGAGATAATTCTTTAGCTCATAGAGACATCGTTGTTGCTGAGCGGGACAAGGCTAGATCATCTAGAGATACAATTGTTATTGAGCGGGATGGCGCTATATCTGCCCGAGACTCCGCTATTACAGATAGTACTGCATTGCGGTCCCATACTGCTGATATCATTACAGATATGAGCACATTCATTGATGATCATAGTGTCACCATATAGATGGTTGTGGATCTCTTGGCTCATGTAAATACCCTTGGGCAGGAGCTCATAGAGTTACCCCTTCTTCTGAGAGGAATGCCATGTTGGATTTGATAGCGCGTATATCCACTAGATTGTAGATTGGTTTGTATTTTCCTGCACAAACTGATGAGTGGGTTTTATACCCGCGAATCAGAAACTTTATGGCTTAAATAATTGCCTAATCTTCGTAGTTTATATAGCTTTTATATTATTTTAGTATTATTTTGGTTAACCGATGTATTGCAGGGCTTAACAGGTCTTTTCTAGCCTTCAAGGGGCAAAACGGGAAATTAACATACATTGGTGCCGCAGCGCTAGAGCCAAGCCTTAAGCTCGCACCGCAGCGCCACCCCCTTGTCCATGTTGACGTCATTGTGGCTCTGCAGCGCCACAGGTCCTTCTTAAACTCGCGCTGCAGTGCGACCTCCGGTCTTTTTAAAGCATATGTGGCGCCACAGCACCACCATAGGCTTTACTCCTCGCGCCGCAGCGCGACCTCCGGTGCCCAGACAGTAAAGGCTTGATTTTAACCTAGCTTGAGAGGAACTGAGATATATATATCAAGCAAACCTCTGCACATGATATATTCGAATAGCTTAGTATAGATTAGCATAGAATAGTATAGTTCTCTCTCCTCTTTTGTACTTTCTCTCTCTAGTTCTTAGATAATGTCTGTAAATATAGATTAGGTAGATTAGGAAAAAGTTTGGGATTTCCTTGGAGCAACAAGATCAGTGAGCTACACGAATTGGAGAACTTGATAGGAGCGGAATGCTTGGAGACTGAAGAGCCTCGACAGAGTTTATACTTATCCATTTATTTCCTCAGATTTTGTAATCCATAAATAATGTCTTTATTGCTACTTATATTTTGTTCAGTAGATATAAACTACGTATTGGCTCTAAGGTTATAATGAAACTCTTTGTTATTTAAATTGACTGTCTTATCTCTTTGGTTGACACCATATGGTTTGGTTTAATATATTCATGCTTAATGATTCTCGCTAAGACATTAGTGATGATTTTGGTAATCTATATGATAGTGAAAGAAGGAGTGTAGATTTACACCTAAATATATTGGCATATGATTATGGATTTTGATTGCATAAGTTGTATGAAGAATAGACATATATATATGCGCCACGTGCGACCTAATAGAGAACTTATGCTTAAATCCTTGTTAGGTTAGTTCGCATAGACATGTGCAGGATTATCACCTAACTTGGATGTTCTTTTCTGTTCTATTCCCTATCAATTAGATCTAGAGAGGATATGTTTGTGCATACCTCAACAGAGGTGTATGAGCACTTGTGTGTTCTTGGTCGAAAAACTATCGTGACCATTAAGACCAAAGAGAGAAGGGTAGGAAGTTTGATGAAGCATAGCACGTCAGGTGTTCGACAGAATGCCTGTGTGGGGTGAAGTTATAACCTTAGCTTGTAATTCCTCCGATTACCATTCGTTATCCATTTACTTGTTTTACTTATTAGTTATATCTAGATTGACAACAACCCTATTAGTCTGCTGTTCGAATAAGACTTTAGCGATACAAAGTCGGTATTTGGTAAATATTAGTGATAGTTCCTCGTGGGTTCGACACTTTCTTTATCACTGTATTACTTGTTAGACCATATATATTTGTGTGTGTTTAGTGATCGGTTTTCCGACCAACAAGTTTTTGGCGCCGTTTATGGGGAACTATTATTCTAATATTATCCAATATTGATTTAAATCAATATAGTCTTAGTTTAAATGTATATATATTTCATTTATTTGTTTGATCCTCCTTTTTTTTTAAGTTTACAGGTTATGGACGATCAGTGTTATCAATGGCCTTATGAGAGGATGGCACAACCAAGCTCGGAAGAAGGACTCGAGCAATTGTAAGTTCAAATTGCAAATGTCTTGAGGTTTTCTTACAATTTTGAGTGTCAGTCCACTCAGACTGCCTACTGTCAGGAATGAGCTGACACTGAACCGAATTCGTATCATCCAAACTGTCAGGGTTATCTAAACTCTTGGGACTATAGTCATGAGCAATATCATGATCTGAATTACTTCTATCCGAATCAGTTTGGACATCAGTCTCCGCCGCAATATGAGGTGACATCTAAACCCAATGAGAGCTTTTCTGAATACTCAACAAGGGAAGAAGATAAACGACTTGAGGAGCTTCTCACTAACTTTATAGAGACAAATGAGATTCGAATTGCGAACCAAGAAGCCGCATTGCAGAGCCTCGAAAGTCAATTGGGGAAACTCGTCAATGCCATTACAAATCCACCGCAAGATAATCTACCGGTCATAATTGATTTCAACGATGAAGAAGTAGAGCGTAGCACAGTGGATACGAAAGGAGAAACTGATGAATGTTACACAGTTGTTGAGGGAGATGGCACGGTGCAAATTGACCAACCTGTGGAGTCTGAAGTAGGAGAAGAAAGGATCAAGAGTGGTTGTATTGTCAAGACGAATCAATAGTTGGAAATCACGCTCTCGGTTGTGGAAACCTTGGAGGGTCCGCCAGCACACGAAGAACATTTTCAAATTGATGAACATGGAGAATTAGTGGATAATTCTAGTGGTGAAAGATTCTTCGTGCCGAAGGTTGAAGAAAAGGGGGATGAACAATCATCCATGTCTGCCATAAATTTAAAGGAATTGACAAATAAGAGGCATGAAATGGTCATTTTTGCTTATGAGTTGGATTGAGTGGCATCGGTACAGTCAATCCGACGACTTTAAAACAAGCGCTTGGTGGGGAGACACCCCATCTCAGTATCAATTTTCTATATTTGTCTTTACTTCTGTCTAGTTTACATTGTGATTTTTCCCTTTAGCATGTTTTTGTGACTATTATATGTTTATTGTATATGGTATTGTATATTTAGTTATTAAGTTATTTTTAACAATGTATTCTTTCTTTGTAGTGTATTCTCTTATCCTTGTCTTGGCATTTACAGAAAACAGGCAGGAAAAACCTTTATTAAAGGTCGGCGCCGCAGCGCTAGAGTTTGCCTTGCAGGCCGCGTCGCAGCGCCATGCTCAATTTCTAAATTCTCTACCTCACACCGCAGCACCAAGGATTAAAGGGGATCTCGCGCCGCAGCGCCACCATATGGCACGACCTAGTGCATTCTCGCGCTGCAGCGCCATCCACTACTCTAAGCCTTGCGTCGCAGCGCCAACAGACTTCAGACCCTACTTCTAACTAGCACCGTGGCACCAAGTAATGAAGGAATGCCCACGCCGCAGCGTCGGTAGTGAGATTTCGTTTTTAAAAATAGATTTTGGCTATCAATTAGGTCACTACTCCTCCCAATTCTCCTGACAGATTAGGCAGCACAAACGCGCCTAAGCATTCCCAAACCTCGTTGCTGCACATCTAAGACCCCTAGCCTTCCATCAAAATTCTACCCCTAAGAGAACAATTCAGATAGCCTTCCCACAAGATCCCAAGCTAGTGCACGTAGCAAAAAGGAGATTAGAATCAAACTAGGGTTTTTCCCCCTTCAAGGTATTTTATTTGGATTTCAGTCATTCACTAAGATATTTTGATCGAATTATTGGGTTGGTGCTTTCTTGGTGTTTTTTTCGTTGTGTGATTTGGGTGATTTCCACTGAAGGAAATTGGGATAAAGAACTGTCAAGCAATATCTATCCAAGTGGGTTTTTAAAAGCACACGCAAAGTGTTCGACAGATTGCTTGAACCAGAAATTGTTTGTTTCGGGCTATTTTGGCATTGAAATTTTCATTGGGGATTATCTGGACTAAGTTTGGGGGAGTGTGGGTTTGACTCTTCTACCTTGTGTTCCAACCAACTGCTGAATTTTCTGACATTGCTTTAAAGCGGCAACGATTGAGCGTCGATAGTTCCTCATCTATAGCACTAACGGCTTGGGACAACGCCAAATTTGTGAGCGAGGAGGCATGGAAACGATAGAAAACCTCTTTTGCCCAACGAAATTTGATACCTGAGCGGGGTTTGAGGCCTGATAAAACAAAGGATGGCGAGCTAGCGGTTATGATCCTAGGACGTCAATGGATCCATTTCACTAAGCCACCTGAGTTGGCCATCGTTTCTGTGGTTCGTGAGTTCTATGATAATGCTAGTGCCGATGGTCCTGTTGTTGTCCAAGTCAGGGGGCGATCAGTGGCATTTGGAAGCCAAGCCATAAATTCTCTATTCGCGATGCCTAACTATGAGGGCAGGGACTATATGGAGCCAGGACTCCGCAGCTATGACCTCGAGGATATTATTAGGAGGCTCTGCAAGCCCGAGACCGCATGGAAGACAAATGACTTCACGGGTGAGTGGACCAGTTTCTCACATGCTGCACTCAGTCGCTATGGGAAGGCATGGTTCAGCTTAATTTGTGCCAACATGATCCCGACTCATCACCTGAGCGACGTGACTAAGGATAGAGCGATCCTCTTATTCGCCATTGTCACGGGCCTGAACGTGGACATCAGAGTTCTCATACATGAGTTCATCATGAAGGCGATCAAGAGCACCACCTCTATGGGACTTCCACATTAATCCTTGATCACCCGGCTATGCAAGAGGGCATGTTTCCATTGGGGGCCAGAAGAGATAGCTTTGTCGCCCATGTCAGTCATTGACCATCAGATCATCGCACGCTTCAATGTGTGGGATGGGGCAGCTTCTCATGTCAGAGGCGAAGGATACGGGCCACCTACTGAGCCACCTTCTATAGCAGAGCCCGAGCCCTTATAGCCACCAGATGCATGCCCAACTTCATAAGGAATACTGGCAGAGATTATGGCATCCCTCACTCTACTACATCAGAAACAAGATGCCGATGCTCAGAGGCAGTAGAGGCATATTGCATTAGTGGCCCAGAGGCAGGACATAGCGATGCAGTATCCGGCTGAGCTGGTCAGCACGATGCAGAGCATATACACTGTGTATAGTGGCAAGGATGCTGAGTTCACGCCATTCCAGTTCTCAGAGCCTCATGTCTTCCCACCATACCCTCCACCATCACCGCCCGCCGAAGCTGATGAGGATGATGTTGCTGCCGAGTGACCCGACTTCAGGGAAGCCCTCTTGTATAGATTGATATATGTTTAGCAATGAGGGCATTGCTCACCTTAAGTTTGGGGGTGTTATGGTTCTTTATCTATTTTATTTCTGTCTATTACCATGTTAGGTTCCCTTATTTAGTACTTTGCTTATGATTTTATCAGTATTGTAGTGCTGTCATTTTGAACTAAGGTATTTTGTTTTGGGATTATTTTTATTGATGCCATGAACAGTTTTTGGTTATTATTTATGAATGGTTGGATTATTATCAGCATAGTTATTGGTTTATAGCCATCTTTTTGGAGCTTTTACAGATTCATATGCTTGTGCCATGTTAATGGCCTTTTTATCCTATTTTAAGCTGTTATTATGCAAGGGTTTTATATACATTATTAATTTTTGATTGTGGCTAATGATAAGAGCCAAGTGATTATGTCTCTCTTAGAGTCGTGTCAAGCATGTATGAGCTAGGGGTTTGTTTAGTTGATAAGTTGAGACTATTATTGATCCGTCCTTTTTAGCAAGCACCGACCAACTGTGTTAACTAGTTATTTTTCGAATTTAGTTCGCGTGTTTATTGCTTTAAGAGTATGTTCACTCTTATAAATTTTCATTGTTATCAGGCAATAAAAGACTTAGATGCATATACAGTTTTGGATCTTGAATTCTGGCATGTTGACATATAAAAAAAAGAAAATAAAAAAGAAAAGAAGTATGAATATCAAAAGTCTTGCAGTGGATCGAGATGGAGTGTGAAACGTACTCACCCATAAACGCAAGACCGATGTTGAGATGGAGCATAAAATGCACTCGCCGAATAATCTTCAGATCTCGTAAACTCTCATTTGGCTTATGTTGATTATGTGGCCTTAGTTGGTCGAGTTATTAGATTCATAGGGTGTTCTACACCTAGTGCCTTAAAGTCGTATGGCTTGGGAGTCATTGATCAAAAGCTCATTAATGGGTATTTCTAATTAGCCTAAGGTAATTAAGGACTGTCCGAGTCAGATTTTATTGTCTTCATGCTAGAGTCTTTTGATCCTTTCCTGCACTTGCGTCTTATTCTTAATGCTTGTTGAATGTTTAAGTTGCGGAGTGTGCATAATGGTATTAACAATCGTTGTGCGTAATTATTTGAGTTATGATTAGTTAGGACGGTTGGTCTCCACACACACGTATAGAATGGATCGAATACAATTTTATGCTTGAAATTGAATGAACCCTTACTCATATATGTGTTTGCCCTGTTCTCTGGGAGTAGCTATGATCGAGCTTAGAAGCCATGATACTAGTATACAGTTTTGTTTTTCTTTCACATATTTATTTACTATTGTTTGTTTTGTGTTAGATAGTTTGCTTGAGGACAAGTAAAGACATAAGTTTGGGGGTATTCGATGAGTGAGATTTATACCCGCGAATAGGATACTTTATGGCTTAAATAGTTACCTGATCTTCATAGTTTATATAGCTTTTATATTATTTTAGTATTATTTTGCTTAACCGATGTATTGCAGGGCTTAACAGGTCTTTTCTAGCCTCCAGGGGGCAAAACGGGAAATTTACATACACTGGCACCGCAGCGCCAGAGCCAAGCCTTAAGCTCACGCCGCAGCGCCACCCCCTGGTCCATGCTGACATCATCGTGGCACTGCAGCACCACAGTTCCTTCTTGAACTCGCACTGCAGCGTGACCTCTGGTCTTTTTAGAGCATTCGTGGCGCCGCAGCGCCACCATAGGCTTTACTCCTCGCGCCGCAGCGCGACCTCTGGTGCCCAGACAGTAAAGACTTGATTTTGACCTTGCTTAAGAGGAACTGAGATATATATATATATATATATATATATATATATATATATATATATATATATATATATATATATATATATATACACCAAGCAACCTCTGCACATGATATATTCGGATAGCTTAGTATAGATTAACATAGAATAGTATAGTTCTCTCTCCTCTTTTGTACTTTCTCTCTCTAGTTCTTAGATAATGTCTATAAATATAGATTAGGTAGATTAGGAAAAAGTCTGGAATTTCCTTGGAGCAATAAGAGCAGTGAGCTACACGGATTGGAGAGCTTGATAGGAGCGGAATGCTTGGAGACTAAAGAGCCTCGATAGAGTTTATTCTTATCCATTTATTTCCTCTGATTTTGTAATCCATAAATGTTGTCTTTATTGCTACTTATATTTTTTTAAGTAGCTATGAACTAAGTATTGGCTCTAAGGTTATAATGGAACCCTTTGTTATTTAAATTGACTGTCTTATCTCTTTGGTTGGCACCATATGATTTGATTTAATATATTCATGCATAATGATTCTCGTTAAGACATTAGTGATGATTTTGGTAATCTATATGATATTGAACGAAGGAGTGTAGATTTACACCTAAATATATTGGCATGTGATTATGGGTTTCAACTGCATAATTTGTGCGTAGAATAGACATATTTCTATGCGCCACGTGCGACCTAATAGAGAACCTATACTTAAATCCTTGTTAGGTTAGTTCGCATAGACATGTGTAGGATTATCACCTAGCTTGGATGTTCTTTTCTGTTCTATTCCCTATCTGGAGGATCTAGAGAGGATATGTTTGTGCATACCTCGACAGAGGTGTATGAGCACTTGTGCGTTCTCGGTCGGCAAACTGTCGTGACCATTAAGACCAAAGAGAGAAGGGTAGGAAGTTTGATGAAGCATAGCACGCCAGGTGTTCGACAAAATGCCTGTGTGGGGTGAAGTTGTAACCTTAGCTTGTAATTCCTTCAATTACCATTCGTTATCCATTTACTTGTTTTGCTAATTAGTTATATCTAGATTAACAACAACCCTATTAGTCTGCTGTTCGAATAAGACTTTAGCGATACAAAGTCGGTATTTGGTAAATATTAGTGATAGTTCCTCGTGGGTTCGACACTTTCCTTATCACTGTATTACTTGTTAGACCGTGTATACTTGCGCGTGTTTTGTGATCGGTTTCCCGACCAACATACACTAGCTTAGCCATTTTTGTCATGTACAGTACACATTATATATATTAAACAGTATTATATATGGCAGGGAAATATATTTTGATTCACTTCCCTTTTAGTTATGCCTTGTTACTTGTTTGATTTTTGCATGTTTCTCCAGGGCTTGTGATCTTGATGTATTCTGAACTCCCCCTTGATGGATGGACACTGATATATCTTAGGATCTTTCAGAATGGATCGTTGATCTGTGTATTCCCTACCCTTTGGTGTCTTGGGACTGGTTTCTATATGTGGTTATAGAGATGGTTGTGGCTTTCCTCTCTGAGGTTGACCCGCCCCATAAATGGTCGTTGGTACTCCTTTGTATTGGGGAGCCCAGGTAGTTCCATCTCTTATAGATTGGTGTTTCTCTTTGAGGACTCAACCGCAACTTAGATGGTCGCTGTAACGACCCCAAAATTCATACAATTCAATAATCGACTTCGGTCGTTAATAACACGTCTAACTTTTGATTTTACGTCATTATTCAATGTTAAACTTAATGAAATGCAAAATAATTTAAACTTTTCTATCTTCTTACTTTAATTCCCTGAATCAAAACCTTTATCATCTACATGTCTTTGAATCATATATAATCTATGATTCACTTTATCAGAGTATATATATATATATATATATATATATATATATATATATATATATATATATATATATATATATATATATATCAAAGCGATATCTTTTATACATCGGACATCTCAAACTTTAACTTTACAACTCAACATAAAACTATACATCATAAAACATTTAGTACATCTCATGAATCTTAATCATGGTTTAAAGAAATAATAACTTTAGCTAAAATATTAATCTTTGTGTATTATTTCTTATCCACGTCATTCAAGTAGCACATAGTGTTACCTTCAATCCTTAATCTGCAAAAATGGTTATTTGCAAGGTTGAGCTCGACAGCCCAGCAAATCTAACAGTTTTCATGCAACACATAGCATATAAATAACATGCTTATCATACATCTCATAAATATTAGACTAATATAACAAATATGTTGCAGTTCATATAACAAGTGTAAAGATTGAGTTCCTTACTCAATCAGCATTTATTACTCAATCAACGTAGTCATAAGTTGACTTTCACATTTCATACTTTCAACATATATATAACACATCATGCTATTTGTAATAAAGATTTAAAACAGTTCATCATCAAGTCCACATAGCAAATAGGAACTGAAAGACTTCTTGATCGTTGTTTACCAATAATAGTTTAACAGCTTACATCTATTTGCACTTCGTGTGCCCTACATAATTATATAATCATGAACATCAACTATTAGTCGCATAGCAATGCATAGTAGGTGTAATATAAACTTTACTCTATATCTCATAACCCTTCCTATTATCAATACACAATGTTCAATTTGATTGTGTTAACTTTCGACTTACATCTCACTATATTTCATACTTGAAGTTCATTCAAGTGTTTAAGTCTTGATAGGAATCATTATTGGATTTATATTAACTCTATTTCATATATTATAATATTCATTTCATTTGACTTAAATCACTTTTTACGTTCATTAACACTTGTCACGACGTTTTGACGTTCATTCATCACACGCCCGATTTGTCTCTTTTGTATATGCTTAGTATGCTTATACAACTTATCTAATACATCATTTATTAATGTTAAGCATCATTATATTTACTAACATTCATGTTTTATAACTTAGAATAACATCTTTTATTGTCAGAAGCACTACACTTGCATACGTGCATGCCTGACGCCCTTATAACGACCTCACATTGAACAACTTAAAGCATAAAAGTTGTAGGTCTATTCGTCCTCGTTCCGGATCATCTTGAATCGCCTTAATAGGAGTCCGTATGAAAAAGTTATGGCCATTTTACCAAAATATGTTAAAATAGTCACACGTGACACACTATGGGCGCGGCCGCGCCCATTTCCTTCACAACCCCAGCATGCCCGTGCCATCTAGTAATGCCCAGCCGCGTATCCACGCTCCTGGGTAGCGCATCTGTGCTCAGCTTCGCCCAGATTATAGATTTTGCAATGTTTTTACTTCAAACATTCATAACTTCTTCATTTTAAGTCGGAATTATTTGGTTGTCGACTCTATGAACTCGTGAAACACTGAACTACTCATCTACAGAATAATTATAACACTTTAAGAACATTAACAATTCATTTTAAGGGTTCCAATTCAGTGTTCATGCTCATTTTTTATGTTTTAAACATATTTAGCGAATTCATTCACCACGAATTCGTTATTCAACCAAATCGATCCGTTTAACTTCCATTGCTTTTGTATTTCAACATATTAACAACATCCATCATCAATTTACAGTTTAGAGTATGAATTCAAAACCAATTTTGACTCCAAAATAGACCATGTAATATATATAAAAACCAAAACTCAAATTCTTCACTTTTAAACATGCTTTCATGAATTCGATACTTCAAAAATTATTTATAGACAACATATAATAGATTATGTAATCCCAATACGCATAAAACTAATTTCTCAACAAATTAACCATAGAACTTCAATTACGGAGAACTTAGAAAACAAAAATAAGAACTCAAAACTTTAAACTAGATTGCTTACCTTTAACTAGCTAGATGATTAGAGAAGCTTGATTAATCTTCTTCCTCTTCTTTGATTCTCAAAATTTTCTTCTCAATTTTCAGAGAATTCTCTCCATTTCTATATTCCTCTCTTCTGTGTTCTTATGTGAAACCCCCAAATCTGGGTACTTCATTCCCCTGAGACTTGGTGTTCACTTTCCATACATTCATATTATCTATCCAAATAAAATAATATTTAAACCAAAAATTCTCCCTATAAAAGGGTTCCATCATTAATTCCAAAATATCCCAGGTTGTCTAACCTTAACATCAATCAAGTGCAGAAACAAAATAATTACAACACATCATTAAATATAAAGCCTATTAACATAAAAGTCATTAAATTACAAGTCTTCATCACTTGTACATTTTTCCATTTCCTTTGCTAGTTGTAGGTTCATCGACCTTCTCAACTTTAGCTACAATGAGTGTATATATGCAAGAGTGAGCAAACAATGCTCACTTGAATAATAATGAATAAACATCATATCAACTGCCAAATGAATAAGCTCAATAGAAATGAATAAAGTACTTCATCAATAATAATCAGGAACAGAATTTGAAATATATAACTGAGGGTCAAAAGACCACGAACTATGTCCATTGTTATAAATAATCTTTCAACTTAAACTTTAATAGTCGTAAAACTATAAGGACTCCTTGTACTTAGGGGGATCAGCCCTTCGTACAATGTATTGTGCACAAACATTTTAACGCTATGCGTAAGTTATCCTCTATAATAGGGGTGTTCAACTCAGCATTTAGAATACGAGTCCACACCAAAGTAAGTTTGGTTTGGATAAGTTTCAAGGTAATTTAGAGTTTACGAACATCAACTAAGGATTAGTTGAATAAAACTGTAATAACATTATGTTATGGAATAATTCATAAGTGAATCAACATTGTGTACTAAGGTCATGCTTTAGGAATAATCTAAGAGCATAAGTATTGAATACTGTAACATACCTTTCTTGAACAATGATAAGCTAAGATTAAAACCTTATTTAGAGTTGAATGATAAAACTTGTTCAAGATTAGTGTGTTAGAATGTAGAAATTTGCATGCTAAATAACAAGTTAAAGATTGGCTCAATATCAAGAGATAAGGTTTAGGAGCTTGCACGATATAGTTAGGGTTAAGAAACTTGCACAAAGAAAGCTTGGAGTTAGAAAAACTTACTCAAAGATTGAATACATACTTGCACAATTATAAAAGTAGAGTTAGAGAACTTGCCTCGTGCGTAGGTTAAACAATCACTACCCACGTTCACCACAAGTCCTACACATACCATATGTATTGACAATACACATTAGTTACACTAATATTAGCTTCATGTAGCTCACTAGCAACATCACATCTTTTCATGAATATCACTATTTAGCTTTATTACAACTACTTAAGTGATCCTGTCATTACACCACATACACATTAACAACTTGATACAACATCCTATTACATGTCCAACATGTTATCATTAGGTTATACTAATACACAAAGGATTGTACTTGCATCCGCGCATCCCGACGCCCTTCGATTGCCTCTAAATACACAACAGTCCTAAAGATAGCTATTTTCACCCTTCATAACGATTTCAAATTGAAAAACTTAAAGAATAAAATTTATAGGCCTATTCGTCCTCGTTCCGAATCATCTTGAATCGCATCAATCGGAGTTCGTATGACACAGTTATGCTCATTTTAGTAAACTGTGTCCGATCAATTTTGTTTTCAAAATTTTGGCTTGGCAGAATACCCCCTTGCCGGGGCGGGGGTCCCTACTGCGATTTTGCGATTTCAACTCTAGAACACTACAGAAATACAAATTAGGCCTCCAAACTCCTTTCTAACAACCATACCAACCTACCCAAGGTGTAATAGGTTTACAGAAACATAATCTAATGTTTTCTAACGCGTTTCTAGCCATCTAAACAACATAAACATCCAAATTACAACCATAAATTTTTACTATTTTTGCTAAAACTTCACTTTTTGAATGTTTCAGTGAAAAATCATCACTGTGATTTTATTTTCAACCAAAATAGTTAATTCAACATACTATGCTTATGTTTATTCATCCTCTTTCGAATTCAATAGTCAATATATATATTAAACAACTAATCAAACCTCAATTTTACTTTAAACTAAGCCATAATTATATATATTCATACCAATTCACTGTAATATAGTATTCTTCACAAATTACATACATAACATGAATTCATTGACTATACTCATATATAAACTTATGAAAACAGTTTCACAAAAACTAATTTATCATATAAAACAATATATAACAATTAATTCAACCTCTACAAAGATTTTACAGAGAATTTTGGAAGAGAAAAACTAAAACTTTAAAGAAACTTAAAAAGGGTAAGATGATACCTTGTTTTCTAAAAGATGATAACTTTTCTTTGATTCTCAAGCTTCTTTTCTCCAACTTCTCTATTAAATTCTCTAGCCTTTCTTCTTCTTTTTCTTCTTCCGAGTTCTTTCTTCCTAACTCTAACTTACGTACTAACAAATATAACGTATATGATATAATATATAATAATTGTATAGTATAAATATATCTATTAACTGACATCCGTTTTTTTTAAACTCAAAAGTCATAAGGTTTATTTGGCTAACTAACAAAAAAATTAACCCATTAAATCTTACACCTTGTTTGGTAAAACAGATTTAAATTAAAGACTTAACATTCATTAAGCCTTGTTTGGAAAAACTGAATTAACCTCCCTTAACTTATTTTAATAACTCCTTTATAATATAGTTTATGGTCACACTTAATTTAATTAATTCTAATAACAATTTATTAAATAAATTTACCACATAGATCAATTTACCACATAGATCAATACAACATAATTATAATTTTCTTTATAATTGTAATTTTATTTAATCAACTAAATAATAAAATATTATCTCATGATGATCAATTTTCTTAACTCGTTAATTATTTATTCAACAAATAAATAATCAAATAAAATAAATATTTATTCTATAATAAATACATTAATTAAATATTTATATAATTCCATAATTATTTAAAATTACAATTTAAATTTTCGAATTGTTACATCCTTCCCTCCTTACAAGGATTCTGTCCCCAGAATCACAACTCAAGCAAATCATTCGTCACATTCTTCCCTCCTTACAAAGATTCTGTCCCCAGAATCGAACACACAAATTAGACAAATAACTCAAGGTAATCTTTCATCATTTTATCTTCGAGTTTCCACGTAGTTTCTTCAACATTATGGTTCCTCCATATCACCTTCACGGAATGTATTACTTTATTCCTGAGCACCTGTTCTTTCCTGTCGACTATCTAGATAGGAATCTCTTCATAAGACAAGTCTTTATCAAACTGCAATGGTTCGTACTCGATCACGTGCTTGTAATCGGGTTTATATGGTCGTAACGCAGAAACATAAAAAACATTGTGAACATTTTCCAACTCTGGAGGTAGAGCTACCTTGTAAGCCACTTTTCTAACTCTTCGCAGCACTTCGAAGGGTCCAATAAACCTCAGGCTTAACTTTCCCTTTTTATCGAAATGAATTTTCCCCTTCCAAGGAGAAACTTTTAAGAAAACGTAATTTCCTACGTTGAATGCACAATCCTGTCTATGTTGATTAGCATATTTCTTTTGTCTATCTTGAGCAGCTACCTATCTTATTCTGATGAGTTTGACAATCTCAGCAGTTTATTGTACCAGTTCTTGTCCTAACAGTTGGCGTTCACCGACTTCATCCCAGCACAGTGGAGTTCTGCACTTCCTGTCGTATAATGCTTCATAAGGCAGCATGCCTATGCTTGCATGGTAACTGTTGTTGTAGGCAAATTCCACCAATGGTAAATGTTCTTCCCAGCTCCCTTTAAAATCCATGATGCATGCCCTCAGCATATCTTCCAATGTCTGGATCGTTCTTTCACTTTGGTCATCTGTTTGCAGATGATAAGCCGTAATCATTCTTAACTGTGTTCCCATGCATTCTTGTAGTCTGTTCCAGAAGTTTGACGTGAATCGTGGATCTGTATCTGACACAATTGACATTGGCACTCCATGCCTCGAAACGATATCTTTAACGTATAACTTTGCCAACTGATCAAGATTGAACCGAATCTTTATTGGCAAAAAGTGTACTGATTTTGTCAGTCTGTCCACTATCACCCAAATCGCATCACATCCTCTCTGAGTAGTTGGAAGACCCACCACAAAATCCATTGTGATGTGTTCCCACTTCTATTCTGGTATTTCCAACGGTTGAAGTAATTCGCTTGGTCGTTGATGCTCGGCCTTGACTCTTTGACATGTCAAGCATTTTGCAACACATTCTACAATGTTTCTTTTCATATTTGGCCACCAAAATTGATGTCGTAAATCTTGATACATCTTCGTACTTCCCGGATGAATCGAGTATCTTGAATTATGAGCTTCGATTAAGATTTTATCTTTAATCTCCGATACTGCTGGAACCCAAATTCTTCCCTCGAACCTTAGTAACCCTTCGGTATCGATCTTGTATTTTGCATCACTACCCTCAACCACTTTCTCTTCGATCTTTCCACGTTCTTCATCTTGTAGTTGAGCATTCTTAACTTTGTCCACCAAAGTTGGACTAGCTTCCATCTAGTATAATTTTTCATCGGATTCTTTTGGAAATTTGATTTCCAGCTCCATCCTTGCCATTGCCGAAATGAGCTCCTCCTGGTTGGTTAACAACATCAACTTCTCATGACACTTCCTACACAAGGCATCTGCAACCACATTTGCTTTGCCTGGATGATAAAAGATCTCACAATCGTAATCTTTTATCAATTCATCCATCTTCTTTGTCGCATGTTCAGGTCCTTCTGAGTGAAAATATACTTCAAACTCTTATGGTCTGTATATATCTCACATTTCTCTTCATAGAGATAGTGCCTCCATATCTTTAGAGCAAATACCACTACAGCCAACTCTAAATCATGAATCGGATACCCTTTCTCATAATCCTTCAGTTGCCTTGATGCATATGCAATAACTTTGTCATTCTGCCTAAGGACACATCCTAATCCTTTGTGTGAGGCATCACTATACACCACAAAATTTCCTGTATTCTCTGGTAATGACAACACAGGTGCCACACTTAACTTCTTTTTCAAGTCTTGAAAACTTTCTTCACACTTCTCCGTCCAAACAAATTTTACAGCTTTCCTTGTCAAATTTGTTAACGGAGTGGCAATCTTGGAAAAATCCTGGATAAACCGTCTATAATAACCGGCCAGTCCCAAGAAACTCCTCACCTCTGAAGGTGTTCTTGGTTGTTCCCAATTGATTACAACTTCAACTTTTGATGGATCCACTAAAATCCCATCTTTGTCAATCACATGCCTAAGAAATTGTACACGTTCTAGCCAAAATTCACATTTAGAGAATTTTGCGTATAACTTTTCTTTTCTTAGCATCTCCAGCGTCAGACGCAAGTGTTCCACGTGTACTTCTTGAGATTTGGAGTACACCAAAATATTGTCGGATAAATACCACCACAAACTTGTCTAAGAATGGTTTAAACACCCTGTTTATCAAATCCATGAATGCTGCAGGGGCGTTTGTCAAACCAAAAGACATCATCAGAAACTCATAATGTCCATACCGAGTTCTGAATGCCGTCTTTGGTACATCCTCCTTCCTTACTTTCAGTTGGTGATACCCACTTCTCAAATCTATTTTCGAGAAATATCTAGCACCCTTCAATTGATCAAACAAGTCATCTATTCTTGGCAATGGATACTTGTTTTTAATAGTGACTTTGTTTAATTCCCTATAATCAATGCAAAGACGCATTGACCCATCCTTCTTCTTTACGAATAAAACGGTGCTCCCCATGGCGATACGCTTGGTTGAATATACTTCTTGTCTAACAGTTCTTGCAATTGTACCATCAGTTCTTTCATCTCTACCGGAGCCATTCTGTACGGGGCCTTCGATATCGGTGTTGTTCCTAGCGCTAAGTGTATCACGAACTCAATCTCTCTGTCAGGCGGTGTAACAACCCGATATTTTCTACATAAAGAAATAAGAAATTTTGCGTATAAATTTTTTTTTATATATTTTAAGGATGAGGATTTGTACAAGATAAGATATATATGTATTTATGTGATAAATAAAAATATATTTATTACATGAATAATTACAAATAATTTTATTTTAGAATTATTGATTATTATAAAGTATATTCTTATAATAATTAATTTTATGGTAGAAAGGTTTTTATTAATTTTCTATGAAAATATAGTTATATAATATTTAAATAATATATGGAGTGATTTTTAAGAATAATTATAATAATTATTTTATTATATGAATTTTAGTACAGATTATTAATTTAATTAATTTACCTTAATTATTAAGGTAAAATATGGAAGAATAAATCAGATATGGAATCCAAACCCTAATTTTAGATTTTTATCAAGGAATAAGAATAATAATATAATATTAATTATATTTTGATTTTTCAGTGCTATAAATATGTATTGTATGTACGTATTGATAATGGTTGATCAATTATGGTGTTTAATGTCAAAACCTTACTTTTACTTGGGGGGAAACCCTAATTTGAAAATCAATTGTGAGTTTAAGACTGTTATATAACTGTGTTATATGATTTATGTTGTGTTATAGAGAATTCTATGTTAATTAGGTAAACCCTTATTAATTTTGAAAACCCTAATTAGCTAGAAACCCTAATCCTAAAATTAGTAACCCTAATTAATATTTTAATAACCCTAATTTTTGAAATGAGAAACCCTAATTTGAAACTCAAATTAGAGTTCGAGATTGTTTATAATTGTGTTAATGTGATTAATTAACAAGTATTAGTATTACAATTGTTAATTATGGAAACCCTAAATTATTAAACCCTAATTACTAAACTAGAACCCTAATTTAGTAATTGGAAACCCTAACTTTAATTGGGTAACCCTAATTAGCAAAAGTATAAACCCTAATTGATTACTTAGTAATGTTAATCATAATTAGTGATATGAAACCCTAATGTTCCTGTATAAAGTAATTAGAAAATTAATCATAATTAGGCAACTCTAATTTCAAATTTTTAGAAATTAAAATTTATTTAAATTTTTTGCCAACCCTAATTGAAAATCCTACAAATGCTATGTACTAAACCTTAGGGTTAAACCCTAAGGGTCAAACCCTAAGAGTTTGTCAAGATTACAAGATTTGCCCTTAAATTTGCAAGGCTATGGACCAAAATACCCTTTTGAGCATTCTTTAATAGCTTGCTTGTAGAATTAGTTAAAACTTTAGTTGCTCAACAACTCTAGCAACTCCATTGACTTAAAAATGCCAGCACATCAGCTTCTAGATTAGCCATTCATGCATCCAAGACTTCTATATACAGATTTGGAGAGAGAGAATTTCATTTGTTAGCCATTTTGTGCACAACACTCAAGCTAACTCTCTCAAGCCTCATACATCCAAAATATTAATCTAGATCAGTCCCAAATATAAGCCCCACGAAATTCACTAACAAATCAGAAGCCAGAATCAAGGATTTGCTCAAAAGAGGTAGAACCCAAATCTTAAAAAAAAATCTGACTTTGATCCTCTATTTGATGTTAAGTTTTTGTGTTAAAGATGTTGTATGGGGTCTAGTTAAGTGATCTGGGTTGCTAGATGTTAGATCCATAACATCTAGAGGCTCAGATTTGAAGAATTACCAAATCTAGAAAAGGTTCAAACTGTGGTCTGACAACGAATGTCAGTGGCCACAAATCTTTGGTCGTTTTCGATTTTTGTTGTTTTTAAGTTGTTGTGTGTAGTTTGTAATGTGGTCTTTAATCTGCAAAAAGAATCAAAGCTAGTTGATGTCTAGGTTGGTAGTTATTAACGGTCAAATGCCGTTGACCGGCATTGACTGGACCTTTTCTGGGCAGCCTAGAAAGCCACGAACAGCGTCTGACAACATCTTCAATCGACTAGATCTATCAGGTTTTTGATGTTTTGAGGTTGTTGTTAAGACCATATTATAGTATGTTAGTTTAACTCTTGATCCACGTTTTTAGAACCTATAGATAATTCATGTACTAGTTTTGGTAGTTGGTCAAAAGAGGTCCGACGATCATGAACTCAGTTTTCTAGGTAACCTAGAAAACTGATGATCATGATCTCTAACAACCTTTGACCGGATCAAATATGCTTTCTTTGTTGTTCATATGGTGATGTTTTGTAATGGATTTGTAGTATCACATGTTGTCTACAAGCTGGAACTTTTAGATCGCAAAAACAACACTTATATCACAAGTTGTGGAAGCCCAAAGTAGGCTACATGAACTGTTCTTCATTTCTGGGTAACCCAGAAATGAAGAACAGCCTCTGACAGCTACTTTAATGGCTCAGGTCTCTTTCGTTATGTGTTGTATGAACCTGTTTGTTGTTGGATATTGTAGTCTTGCACTTGTCCTACATGATCGAATGCTTAGTTGGTCCAGAATCACATTATACACTGAGTTATGTATGGTCAAACGTGGTCACTCGCTCATTGACATGATTATCTAGGCAGCTTAAGAACACCTCAAGAACACCTATAACGACAGTTTTGTCGCTATAGGGCCTTTTAACGACACTTATTTCGGAAATTAATTAATTTAATTAAATAAATAGAAAAGAAAATAGTTTTTAATTGTTAAAAATACCAAATAAATTATTAAAAATTATTTTAAATTCTAAAAATTAGTTTTTAATTATTTTAAGTATATTTCATAAATATTTATTATTTTTGAAATATTATTAGTATTTAATTTATTTAATTATAATATTAAATAAATTAGATAAAAATGATTTTAATATTTGAAAAATCATTTAAAATTATATTATGATATAAGAAAATATTTTAAGTTATTTTTAATGACTTTTAATATTTTGTGATGAAATTCATTAATAAATTAATATTAATGATAATTAAGTTAATTACTAAATAAATGAAATAAATTAATTAAAAATGATTTTGTTATATTAAAAATTATTTTAAATATTAATAAGGTATTTAAAAGTATTTTAAGTTATAAACTATAACTTTTAATATTTAAAGGTAAATTTTATTAACTAATTATTATTAATGATATTAAAATTATTTAATAATTATATTAAATAATTGAGTTTAAAAATTATTTTAATATTAGAACAAAATCATTTTAAATGAAAATAAAGTGTTTAAAGATATTTTAAGTTATAAAACATAATTTTTAATATTTAAAGAATAATTTCATAAATAATTTAATATTAATGATATTAATTTAATATTAGATGATATTAAATTTATTTAATAATTATATTAAATAAATAGTTTAAAATGATTTTATTAATTTAAAAATCATTTAAAAAGGATATAAATGAATTAAAAATATTTTAAGTTATAATTAATGATTTTTAATATTTTGACAAATAAAACATTAATACTTTAATATTAATAGTAATTATTTAAAAATGATTTTAAATGTTTTAAAAATCATTTAAGGGTAATATAAATACTTTAAAAATATTCTAAGTTATTATAAATAACTTTAATATTTTGGCAACAGTTTCGTTAATAGTTTAATATTAATTAAATATTAATGATAATAGAATTGTTTAATATTTAAATCATTTAAAACAGATTTCAGTGTTTGAAAATTCATGATAAATTATAATAAATGTTTAAAAATTATTATAAGTCATTTAAAAATAATATGACTGATAATTACAGATATTGAGCTACAGGATAGAGTCCTAGACTCGATAATTACCCGATAAAGCTGTCGATACACCACCATGTTTCAGAAATTGATCTGGACTTAAATAATTTGATTAGATATGTGTTTATTTGTGATTCAATGGTTATTAAACTTATGTGTCAATGTGATTAGGATATGTGCTGACTGCAATAAGCAGTATTATGTGTTGAGATATATTGTTCTAATCGAACGAATGATCTGATTAATGATGGGTCGTGATATAAAAGATAGAACTAAGTTGCAAATTGTAAGTAGCGTATCAGGCAAGTATCTTACCTTTGCATTTTATTTATGCAATGGACATGAATAAGAATGTTTCTAAATTATATTAATACTGTAAAGATTACTAACTCTATATTATATACGATTATTGATTATCAACATGTTAGTATATGTTAATTCAGATATATATATATATATATATATATATATATATATATATATATATATATATATATATATTATGTTTGTTAATTTCTATAAATTGTTATACAAGTGTCCCCACTTGGATAATCATTGTATTTAATCACATGTTGATACACCTTTGTCAATTAACCGTATATATATATATATATATATATATATATATATATATATATATATATATATATATATATATATATATATATATGTTGGATTATAGATTATTGTTGAACACGATAAAACCTTTGATTTGGAACCCAGACAAGTATGAACATCCCTACACGGGAAAACTTTAATGCGCCCAAGGCGGACAGAGTGAACAATACCCTCGTTCTTGCATGTAGTGTTGATCAATACAGGATACAACGGACTGATCACCCCCATGCCCGTAAGTCATGACAGTTTACAGATGAAGTTCTGTTTAGCCTTTTTGAAAATAAAAACAATGTTCATAGTATGTCTCCTTAACCTTTTTTTTATAGTCATTATGTAGTTTCAAAAATTTGAAAGAAGGTTGTTATGTTATTATTATCGGTATAGATACTTCATAACTATTGATCTGTTGTAGAAGGGTAGTATAAAGAGAACATTTAAATTCTTTCAACTAATATATATATAATTGTTATTACTTGCTGGGTACTCAAATGCTCATCCTTGCTTAATTTAAATATTTTTAGCTACGTGTGAAGAACCAGAGGGCTCATGCAGAAATAAAGAAAAAGGAAAGCTAACCAAATAATATTTGTGGTAGTTTATGTAATAGTTTGATATTACTATTAAGACAATTAAGATGTATATTATCTATCATGGGTTGTAATGTATGTTTAAAGGTTACGTACTTGGGAGCTAGACTCTGATAATCATGTAAATTAAGTTAATCTTTATATTATTGTTATTATTATTAGTATTATTCCGCTCATAGAAATGGCATCGTGAAGCACCGAGTTCGGGTTTTAAGTACCCGGATTTGGGGGCTTTACAGGTTGGTATCAGAGCCAGGTTAAAAACCTTAGGTGGACTAGACCTTAGGCTATAACCTTATAACAGAAGAAAACGTTGAAAATATAAATAACTCATATAGAGTTTAAAAGGAGATGGATTGAATAAATTTATCGTCAAACAAAATAAAAGATAACTTATATAAAACTCTTATTTGATGTGTGTATATTCTATATGCTAACCAGGATAACTTATGTGTGTAGATGTCTGATGGAAAAGGCTTGTTATATGCTTATAGTATGAAGAAGAATCAAACCCAAACACCCGAGCTGATATCAAAGCCAATAGCTGAAATAGAGGCTCACAATGAAACCAACTCGGACGAGGTGGTTATCGTGGAAAACATAGTACCAGATTCGGAGATGGTGGAGCTAACAGATAGTGATTCGGACACTAAAGTTGTGACGCCCCCAAAATTAGGTATACATCACCCATCTTGGGTCGTCAGATACAAAGTACAGAATACAAATACAACTTACTAATACAACTGTCGTGTACAATACGACAAAACATAAACTGCGAGTTTGAATACAAATATTATCTTCTAGAGAGTATTCATACTCAAAAGGAGCCCTCATTACATTTATTAACACACTATTACATAGAATAGTGAGGACTACTAACTAATACTATCATTCGAACCATCACTCCGTTCCCCGACTTGTCCCAGCTACGTTCTCATTTCCTGAAGAGAACAGTGAAAGAAAAGGTGAGCTCAACTAGCCCAGTAAGAAATATTATGACTAAGATAATGCAGAATAAATTATCATTAGCCTTCAACTGCAGTGGAACAAGCAATCCATTAAAAGAGTCAAGTAGAAAATAAACTCTACTATCTTTTATGATTTAAAAGGTTTTTCAACACTGTTATCGCTGTGACTCAGCTTAATAAAATAATCCACATCATCGAATCACCCCTGCACTACGGCCAAGGATATTCGTGTATTCATTAATGGTCATTATCATGCCAACAACTGTCCATCAATGCACTACGGGCCAATGATGACTTTTACCACATCATTTGTAACATTACGGTCATGATTATACCGAATAATCCCTGGTCATAATCATACCAAGTCCATCTATGCACTAAATGCCACAGATGACTTTCAACATTTTATAAACATGAGGATGACGACAATGATACAAGAATTCAATAAAACAAGTTCAAGAATTAATTTATCCAAGAATTAATAACGTCCAAATTGTCAACATGATACTGCTTTGTGGAGTAAAATTCAAGAATGCTTAGAAGAATATTTTCATGAAAAGATACTGGATGAAACGCAATTATCAAGGATATTCCACAAATTTCATGGAGTATAGAAGTCAAAACTTAACCAACTGAGTACAATAAAGAATGGAATAACAAAAGAAATAACCATGCATGCGATAGACCGCACAGACAGGTTATTCTTAACAGAATAATAATAATGGAACCAGGTCCGGCATAAACGCACAGACAGGATATTCCGACAGAATAATAAACAACAGTATAATAAATAATGGAACCAGGTCCGGTGTAAAACACACAGACAGGATGTTCCAACAGAATAATAATAAAAACGGAACCAGGTCCGGTGTAAAACACACAGACAGGATGTTCCAACAGAATAATAATAAAAACGGAACCAGGTCCGGTGTAAAACACACAGACAGGATGTTCCAACAGAATAATAGAAGAATGTCACCAAGTATAGGGTAGATCCGCGTATACAGGTTATTGCAACAGAATAATAAGAAATGGAATAACAACAGTTCTCTTCATGAATAAGAAAGAATAACACCCCTTACCGTTTTAAAGACGAGCTGAAATAAGGAAGTAGTTAAGTAGCAGAATACTCTTCTTCTCTCTCTCTATAGTTTCTCTCTCTAGAGTTCAGTGAATTCGTAAGAAATAATGAACGGTCCAGATTGATTACTTTAATCTGACGGTCCATATTTAAAGAAAAATCTTTTAAATAAAATATAATATATTCTATTTATAGAATAACTTTAATAAAGTATTCTGTTTTATATAAAAAGATGTTTCTGTTTTATTACGTTAATAATACGAATAAAACAAAACGTCATTATCGCTAAATAATTCATATTATTAACTGACAATAATTAACTCAAACTGAGTGACTTCTCACATAAGCATTAATAATCAATACCGTGTGTTACTATGCAACCACATGTATTACTGTACTTTTACTACCGAGTAGTTTAACAGTAACAATGGTAAAACTTCCGCCGTTATTTTTAATAAAATATTTTTGTCATTTTCTCAATCCGACAATAATTCTGTTGTGGGGTCCACCAATGATTGTGTCGTTGTACGAATATTCCCTGTTAAAACGAATATTCCCCGACCAATCGAATATTATATAACAACTTGCGTACTTTGCAAAATTTATAAATATTACCCACAACTATAACATTATATCAAATTAACTCCATAATATTCAAAAATGATATTTATAGAAAATTCATCTTTATTTATAAATGTTAGGGTCTTACAACCTCCCCTTCTTATGAAATTTCGCCCTCGAAATTAGAGTACGTACCTGGTATGTCGAAGAGGTAAGGATACCTTGATTTTATTTCAGATTCTAACTCCCAAGTCATTTCCTCAACATCGTGGTTTCTCCACAAAACTTTGACTTGAGGTATAACCTTGGAGCGTAGAATATGTTCCTTCTTATCCAAGATTTGAACAGGAACTTCTTCATACGTCAAATCCTCCGCTATTTCGTCCGGTTCTAACTCAATAATGTGGTTCGGGTCTTCCACATATTTGCATAACATGGATATGTGAAAAACGTTATGAACACGAGACATACTTGGCGGTAAAGCGAGTCTATAAGCCACAGTTCCTACTCGATCGAGGATTAAAAATAGACCGATGAATCGAGGATTGAGCTTTCTTCTCCTTCCAAATCTCGTAACTCCTTTCCATGGAGCAACACGTAAGAACACATGATCTCCTACATCAAATTCCACGTCCTTTCGATGAAGATCAGCATAACTCTTTTGTCGATCTTGTGAGGTTTTTATACGTTGTCGGAACGTTTGAATCTTTTCTGTAGTCATACGTACCAACTCCGGTCCCAACAACGTTGCTTCACCCACCTCATCCCAGCATACTGGAGAACGACATTTTCTTCCATACAATGCTTCAAATGGAGCCATGCCAATACTTGCTTGATAACTGTTGTTGTAGGAAAACTCCACCAATGGTAAGAACTTGTCCCAACTTCCCTTGAAGTCAAAGACACAGAGTCTTAATAGATCTTTAAGAGTTTGAATAGTCCTCTCTGATTGTCCGTCCGTCTGAGGATGATATACTGAACTAAATCGTAAATCCGTGCCCATAGCTTTTTGTAAACTAACCCAAAATCGTGAAGTGAATCTTGGGTCTCGGTCAGAAACTATGGATACTGGCATACCATGCAGTCTTACAATCTCGTTTATGTACATACGAGCAAGACGTTCAAGTGTATAAGTTTCTCGTATCGATAAGAAATGAGCAGACTTGGTCAATCTATCAACAATGACCCAAATCGCATCAATACCTTGAGAAACCCTAGGAAGACCGGTAACGAAATCCATGGTAATGTGCTCCCACTTCCATTCTGGAATTTCAAGTGGTTGCAATGGACCTTTTGGTACTTGATGCTCCGCTTTGACTCGTTGACAAGTTAGACACCTTGAGATAAACAACGCTATCTCTCTCTTCATATTGCTCCACCAAAATATATGACGAAGATCATGATACATTTTGGTACTTCCAGGATGGATTGCAAACGGTGTGTTGTGCGCCTCCATCATGATTTCATACTTTAAATCAGGGTTGTTAGGAACACAAAGTCTAGAGTTGACTCGAAGTATTCCTTCTTCATCGATTCTTGCTTCCGGCATAGCACCTTCTTGCGCTTTCTTCCTTATACGCATCAGCTCCAGGTCTGTAGCTTGAGCAGCTTTAACTTTATCGATTAAAGTCGGTTATACTCGTATATTCGCCATCATCACATGGGTCCCTGGAGTCTTTAACTCTATCTCCATCCTTTGCAAATCACACAAAATGGGCCTTTGTGTTGACAATATCGCACTCGTACTTGCATATGATCTTCTACTCAATGCGTCAGCTACCACGTTCGCTTTTCCAGGATGGTATTGAATGGTATGATCATAATCTTTCAACAGTTCAAGGCAACGTCGTTGTCGCATGTTGAGTTCCTTTTGAGTGAAGAAATATTTAAGGCTTTTATGATCCGTAAAGATCTCCACCTTCTCCCCATACAAGTAATGTCTCCAAATTTTAAGTGCAAAGACAACAGCTGCCAACTCTAGATCATGAGTAGGATAATTCCTCTCATATTCCTTGAGTTGTCTTGATGCATAGGCTATGACTTTTCCATGTTGCATGAGAACGCATCCCAACCCTTTGCTCGAAGCATCACTGTAGATGACAAATCCCTCTGAGCCAGATGGTATTGTTAGAACAGGTACTGAAATGAGTCTCCTCTTGAGTTCTTGAAAACTCTGCTCACATTCTTCGCTCTAACCGAACTTTGTATCTTTCCGAGTCAGCTGAGTTAATGGAGTAGCGATTCGAGAAAATCCTTCCACGAATCTCCGATAATAACCAGCTAAACCAAGAAAGCTACGTACCTCGGTCACTGATTTAGGTTGCTCCCAGCTTTGAATAGCTTCAATCTTTGCCGGGTCAACCGATATTCCACGACTTGATACTACGTGCCCAATGAATGCTACCTCTTCCAGCCAGAACTCGCATTTCTTCAACTTGGCATAAAGTTTGTATTCACGAAGCTTTTGGAGTACCAACCTTAAGTGTTGCTCATGATCTTCACGGCTTTTGGAATAAACAAGGATGTCATCGATAAAGACGACCACAAAGTGATTCAAATATTCCTTGAATACCATGTTCATCATATCCATGAAGGCAGCAGGAGCATTAGTCAATCCGAAAGACATAACTAAGAATTCATAATGCCCATACCGAGTTCTGAAGGCAGTCTTTGGAATATCCTCAGTTCTAACCTTCAGCTGATGATATCCAGAACGAAGATCGATCTTTGAAAAGAATTGTGCTCCTTTCAACTGGTCAAACAGGTCATCAATACGTGGCAATGGGTACCTATTTTTGATGGTGACATGATTCAACTCCCGATAATCAATACAAAGTCGCATACTCCCATCTTTCTTCTTCACGAACAGAACAGGAGCACCCCAAGGAGAAGTACTAGGACGAATAAAACCAATGTCTAACAATTCCTGCAGTTGGGTCTTTAACTCCTGAAGTTCAATAGGAGCCATTCGATATGGGGCTTTGGAAATGGGTTTTGTACCGGGTTCAAGGTCGATACAAAATTCAATTTCACGCTCTGGGGGTAGGCCAGGAAGTTCTTCGGGAAATACGTCAGGAAATTTATTAACAACATAAATATCATTCAAAGCTGACGTATTTTTGTTTAGATCTGTGACATGAGCTAAGAAAGCTTGACATCCGTTTTTCAATAAACGAATAGCTTTATGGCTTGAGATGACAGCGATTGATTTTAATGGTTTGGTTGCTTGAATTCGCATAATAGGTCGATTAGGAATATGAAAGCTAACAACCTTACGAAAATAATCAATTTTTGCATAATGAGTAGTTAACCAATCAATCCCTAGAATCACGTCAAATGCAAGTATTTTTAATGAAATAAGATCGACAGGTAATGTGTGGGTACCAACTTGAACCAAACAAGACTTATAAACCATGGATGTAATGAAGGTTTCTCCCAATGGAGTTTCAACTGCTAAGTCAAAGTCTAATTTCTCCGGAATCAAATTTAATCGATGAGCGCAAGTAGGAGAAATAAAAGAATGGGTAGAACCGGTATCAAATAAAGTATAGACTTCGTTAGAGTTTATGATAAGCTTACCCGTGATGACCTCATTCGGGTTCCTTGCTCTCTGGGAGTTCACAACAAACGCTCTTCCTTGCACAACCGGTTTTGACTTTTTTGGGACGGCCTTTGGTGCCTCCATCCTAGCTGAATTTGTCTTCGATAAACGACAAAATCGGGCTAAATGACCTTCTCTTCCACAATTATAACATGCTTTGGACGGCATCACGCAGTTTGGACTGATGTGACCCTCCCCTCCGCATTTGAAACATATGATAGGTGGTCGTTCTCCTTCCTTAACGACAGGTGCTGATGCTGACGTCTTTCTATCATTGTTGAATCTCCTCTTCTTGAAATGCCCATTCTTATTGTTTTGGCCCTGATTACCACCGAAGTGGTTACCATTTCTGGCCTGTTGATTCCCTCTACGCTTGTTGTCACCGCTTCGATGACTGCTTTCACTGGTATTATCATTTTGTCGGCTGCTCTCTTTTGGTTGCGTTGTCTCGTTATCGCGCTCCACCAACTGAGCCCTATTTACAACATCTGAATACAAACACAGTTTATGAGAAACAAGGTGTTGACGTATCTCCGGCTTCAAACCTCTTAAAAACATCCGCGTCATTCTTTCTTCATTATCCACCAGGTGGGATGCAAACCGGGATAACTCCACAAATTTTGCCTCGTACTACGACACGGTCATATTATTCTACTCCAATTTGATGAACTCCACCTCCTTCATATGACGAATACTCTCGGGAAAGTATTTGTCGTTAAACAGCTCTTGGAACTTCTCCCAAGACATCTTCAGTGCGGCAGGTTGAGTACGCTTTATCGATTCCCACCAGTAATCTGCCTCTCCTCGCAACATAAAGGCGGCAAAGGGAACCTTTTGCTCCTCGGAGCAACCCAAGACATCAAATATCTTGGTGATCTGCTTTATCCATGTTTCAGCTACAAGTGGTTTGGGTTCTCCCTTAAACTCCGGTGGTCCCAGCTCCTTAAACTGCTTAGCGGTGACCGCCTGAGAGTTTCCAGTATTTTCACCTACGTTGTGGACAGGAGCCGCTTTCACCTGTTGTTGCATGAATTGCATAAAACCTCTGAACATTCCATCATTTATCATCTGGTCAGTGTTGTTGTTTGCATGAGGATTGTCACCTTCCTGATGAACATTATCCTGATTATTGATATGTGGTGAATCAATAATCGCCTGTGCTCCATTGCTATTCTCAACATTCTCAGATGCCATTTTCAGATACTGCCACAAAATAAAAGTTAATTGATATGTCATATATTATCCTTATATTATGACCGACCAATTAAATACCATGCAAATAAACTTAGGTAGGTCATACTAGCGAAGGAATTCCCCGTCTCTCCCCTCCTAGTTCTATTTTCACATCTTAGCCAGGGATCATATCCCTAGGCTCTGATACCAACTGTGATGCCCCCAAAATTAGGTATACATCACCCATCTTGGGTCGTCAGATACAAAGTACAGAATACAAATATAACTTACTAATACAACTGTCGTGTACAATACGACAAAACATAAACTGCGAGTTTGAATACAAATATTATCTTCTAGAGAGTATTCATACTCAAAAGGAGCCCTCATTACATTTATTAACACACTATTACATAGAATAGTGAGGACTACTAACTAATACTATCATTCGAACCATCACTCCGTTCCCCGACTTGTCCCAGCTACGTTCTCATTTCCTGAAGAGAACAGTGAAAGAAAGGGTGAGCTCAACTAGCCCAGTAAGAAATATTATGACTAAGATAATGCAGAATAAATTATCATTAGCCTTCAACAATGTTAAACTGATAAAATATAATAGACATCAAGTTTAACTGCAGTGGAACAAGCAATCCATTAAAAGAGTCAAGTAGAAAATAAACTCTACTATCTTTTATGATTTAAAAGGTTTTTCAACACTATTATCGCTGTGACTCAGCTTAATAAAATAATCCACATCATCGAATCACCCCTGCACTACGGCCAAGGATATTCGTGTATTCATTAATGGTCATTATCATGCCAACAACTGTCCATCAATGCACTACGGGCCAATGATGACTTTTACCACATCATTTGTAACATTACGGTCATGATTATACCGAATAATCTCTGGTCATAATCATACCAAGTCCATCTATGCACTAAATGCCACAGATGACTTTCAACATTTTATAAACATGAGGATGACGACAATGATATAAGAATTCAATAAAACAAGTTCAAGAATTAATTTATCCAAGAATTAATAACGTCCAAATTGTCAACATGATACTGCTTTGTGGAGTAAAATTCAAGAATGCTTAGAAGAATATTTTCATGAAAAGATACTGGATGAAACGCAATTATCAAGGATATTCCACAAATTTTATGGAGTATAGAAGTCAAAACTTAACCAACTGAGTACAATAAAGAATGGAATAACAAAAGAAATAACCATGCATGCGATAGACCGCACAGACAGGTTATTCTTAACAGAATAATAATAATGGAACCAGGTCCGGCATAAACGCACAGACAGGATATTCCGACAGAATAATAAATAACAATATAATAAATAATGGAACCAGGTCCGGTGTAAAACACATAGACAGGATGTTCCAACAGAAAAATAATAAAAACGGAACCAGGTCCGGTGTAAAACACACAGACAGGATGTTCCAACAGAATAATAATAAAAACGGAACCAGGTCCAGTGTAAAACACACAGACAGGATGTTCCAACAGAATAATAATAAAAACGGAACCAGGTCCGGTGTAAAACACACAGACAGGATGTTCCAACAGAATAATAGAAGAATGTCACCAAGTATAGGGTAGATCCGCGTATACAGGTTATTCCAACAGAATAATAAGAAATGGAATAACAACAGTTCTCTTCATGAATAAGAAAGAATAACACCCCTTACCGTTTTAAAGACGAGCTGAAATAAGGAAGTAGTTAAGTAGCAGAATACTCTTCTTCTCTCTCTCTATAGTTTCTCTCTCTAGAGTTCAGTGAATTCGTAAGAAATAATGAAGGAATGAGCTGCTATTTATAGAAAAATAGAATGCATAGTAACTAATCCATGAACGGTCCAGATTGATTACTTTAATCTGACGGTCCATATTTAAAGAAAAATCTTTTAAATAAAATATAATATATTCTATTTATAGAATAACTTTAATAAAGTATTTTGTTTTATATAAAAAGATGTTTCTGTTTTATTACGTTAATAATACGAATAAAACAAAACGTCATTATCGCTAAATAATTCATATTATTAACTGACAATAATTGAATCAAACTGAGTGACTTCTCACATAAGCATTAATAATCAATACCGTGTGCTACTATGCAACCACACGTATTACTGTACTTTTACTACCGAGTAGTTCAACAGTATCAATGGTAAAACTTCCGCCGTTATTTTTAATAAAATATTTTTGTCGTTTTCTCAATCCGACAATAATTCCGTTGTGGGGTCCACCAATGATTGTGCCGTTGTACGAATATTCCCTGTTAAAACGAATATTCCCCGACCAATCGAATATTATATAACAACTTGCGTACTTTGCAAAATTTATAAATATTACCCACAACTATAACATTATATCAAATTAACTCCATAATATTCAAAAATGATATTTATAGAAAATTCATCTTTATTTATAAATGTTGGGGTCTTACAAAAGTTGAAGCTAATCAAGCATTAACGGAGGTACAGGATCTGAGGAACAAAGTTTCTTTTCTAGAAAGGCTGTGGGAAATAGAAAAACTGTTGAATAGTCAGTTGCGTCAAGCGTTAATAGAAACAATGGAAGAACAAGATAAGCTTAAAATCCAAATTGATCAAATGGGAGCCACAAGCAACACATCGTGTGCCGCTCCGAGTAAGAAGGGAAAAAGAAAGATAGAAGACCATGACTTAAGAAAACCCGATAAGAAGAATGGGAAAAGAATATGTTATCTATGCGGTTATGAGGGACATACCACTCAGTATTGTCCTAACTACAAACCAGGAGCATGTTTTATCTATGGGATGGAAGGTCATCAAGCGAAAGGTTGTCCGACAAAAAAGTGTAGTGAATAGGTAGTATAGGTTCTGTTGTGTAGGTTTGTTTAATGTAATATATATGATAAGTATGTTATGTAATGTTACGTTCTTAACTTTTGTATTAGTCAAGACTGTAAATCCCGACTTTTGTGGTCACAAAGGGATAGTTGATGTTTAAAGCAATATGTGTTATGCTATGTAAAATATTCGATAAATGGATATTAATCTATGTTTGAGTGATAAAACAAGTTTAAAATATTAAACTTATACGATAAGGTTTAGAATGTAAGTTAAATTTATGATTTTATTTAATCAGATAATGCCGCCAAGAGGTCGAACTCGAAATCAAAAGGCAGAAGAATATGTCAACAACGTCGAAGGACAATAACAAGCAGACCCGATACAGAACTTCGCGAACATGATAGCTTAGGCTATGCAACAGGGAATACCAGTGTTGATTGATTTTGCAATCAATGAATACGTGCAAGTATACACGGTCAACAAGTAATAAAGTGAAAGTAGAGTATCGTTCCCACGAGGAATTATTTAATAAAAATTACCAAATACTAATTCTTAACCAAATCAATTTTATTTAAACAACCAATAATTGTGATTTCTAGATTTAAGAAAACTAAATTAATCAAAACAAAAAGATTATTCTAAAAGAAAGCAAATAAACAACTAAGAATTGATGGAATTCAGATAAATAAGAATTAAGACTCCAATATCCCCAATTATGAATTATAAATTAATTATTCAACTATCCCAATTATTATATCTTCTGAATTGTTAACAGAAATTCTCAAATGCCAAAAGCCCTCTCTCGAGTGATCAATTGCCTTCTATTTAACCCAGATTAATTTTGCTATATCTCTATGCAAAACAATTGAATTAAACTCGCTACAAACCCAATTCCTCTTATGTTACATGCGGCAAATAGATATTCTCATTCTATTCACAAACCTAATTATTCACTGTGCAAATAACTAAGTCACATGTCACCAAGCCCAGTTATAACCCTAGAATTCCTTTCCCAATTCCTTCTAGAGTAACAAGGTAATTATTGATCAGATAATTAATCAATAAGCTCAAAGCAAGATGAACAATTCACTTCAACACAAATAATTAGAATAAATCAAATAACTAATTTATAGCCATAAAAAGTTCAATTGAAATCTTAATAAAAGAGTTAGATCATAATTAATGAATTAAAACCAAGAATCCACAATTGAATAAACATTAAAAGATAAAAGTATGATAAGAGAAGATAATAGAATCTGTTATCAGCAAATCTGATGCTCCCTCTTGCTCCTGCTCTTGATCTTCAATGATCTCCAAGTTGTTTCAATCTCCAAAACTAATAAGAACTAGGGTTAATGTCTAATCTAATGGAGTGTTTAATCTAGTTTACTCTATGTAATCCCCCTTTATTTTATGCCTCCCATCATGTATTTATAGGTTACAAGTCAAATTTTTAGGTTAGGAACAAACCCAATCCAATTTAGAGTCAAAAAGGTGTCAAAATTCGCCCAAAACGCGTCCAGGCCATCACCAAGCCCTTCCCCAGCGCCCCAGCGCTGGGCACGACGCTGGTATTCTGCCATATAGCGCCTCGGCTCTGGAAAATGAACTGAAAATAGCGCCCCGGCGCTGTTACAAGTTCTGACATTTTCTGCTCCGACGTCCTTTGGAAAAATGGCCATAACTTCTTCGTCCGAACTCCGATTTTGATGATTCAAGATGTTCCGAAAAGAGGAGAAGTAGATCTACAACTTTCATTCTTTAAGGTTTTCGAAATAACGTCCGTAGAAATACTCAAATTGGCTCTGAAGTGACTGTTGTGTAAATGGCAAGCCGAAAACGCGAATCTAGCCACCCCAAACGTCGATCCAAGTAACTTTTGTCCCAAATCCTACAAAACAATGTAAAACATGTATGAATGGACACAAATACTTAAAAACTATTCTAAAAGACTTGAGAATAACAATAAATTAAGCCCGAATGTTTCCAATTCATGTGTATAAAACTCACTCATCAAATACCCCCAAACTTAAACATTTGCTTGTCCTCAAGCAAAAACACAAAAGAACTAAAAATAAACAAACTAACTCAATTACATGAATGTATATGCATGATCTACTTTATAATATACCTACGAACCTAGTAATAAATCAGTATGATATATAGCAACAGGCCTCAAAGATACCATTGGTACTCAAACAATATATCCAATCAAATCAAAATCGATAACTCTAACTAATTAGTCAATCCAAACCTGTCATCACCCATGTTGTGTGTGTGTGCTTGTTAACCATTCTAACCAACCATAATTCAAGATAATCACATAACAAACTTCTTAGAAGGAAAATTTCAGTTCCAATTCAATTACTTTTGTGAATATGACAACTCCGGTTAAAACTAAGCAATTACCAAGTCTAAGGGTAAATACAAGATTTATTTATACTTTTATTCAACCACGAGGGCATTTTGCTCTTTCTCGTGTTTTTTTTTTCATTTTTTTTATTTTCTCATGGTTGTGCAATGTCTTATTCCCTTAGGCTTTTTAGTGCTACCTTAACGAGCTTTCGACCAACGACTCCCAAGTCATTAAGACCTTAGGGCGCTAGGTGTAAAGACAATCCCCTCGGGCTTACTTACTCAAGTAACAAAGGCCACAAAACTAGACAAGCATGCCACGGTGTTTATTCTCTTTTTTTTTCTTTTTCTGGATTTTCTATTTTTTTTTCTTTTCATCATTTCTTTTTTCTTTTTTTTTTCATTTTCATTTTGTATATATATACCCCATAGATTCCCCCAAACTCAAGTTTTTACGTCATTCCAACCTTTACCGCCAGTTCACTAATTTCCTTAAATTTTAACCAAGATTTTCCCTCAGAAACAAATTATGAAACCTTTGAACCAAGTGGATTAAAACAGTTAAACTTTAAGTGCTAATCGGTTACATAAGTTTCAGACAGGCTCAGATTATCATCATGATTAAATTTAAAACTCATCATCAATTATCAACACTGTTCAAGTTAACAATTAATACCAATCTTATCATAGGCCGAGCTAAGACCACACCAACCGATCACACAGATTCATGCAAAAAAAATAAAAATAAAAATATGCAATTATACTACATGAACACATACTAATGCAACACATATATGAATATGCAAATAACTACCATGTACTATATGCAACCTAAAAAAACACAATGCTAACACACAAAAAAAATGAACTACTATGCAGATAACTAACTATATGCAATACGACACTAAAATGCCCCCAAACTTAAACTAGACATTGTCCTGAATGGATGAAATATAAAAAAGTAAAGCATAGGACTTTCCTGAAAATATAGCAATCTTCCTCATTGTCCACTAAGTTTGGAGAATATGCTAGGCACATGGAACAAATTAGGTACCACACTTGAATTTGACTTGAATAACCTGTAAAACAATGATAGAAGCAATTTTATTAAATCCTAAATAAATGCAAATTCAAAACTACTAATATAAAACCTAATAAATACTAAAAATAAAAATTAAACTTGGGTTGCCTCCCAATAAGCGCTTGTTTTATAGTCTCAGCCTGACTTCTTCAATTCTCTATCCAATTCCTCTTCGAAAGTTGAGGAACCCTCCATCCATCAGAAATAATATAGCTTTTGGGAGGTTCCCAATTGCGATAGCCATTGTATTAAAGTCACCTAGCATGCTTTGTTTAGATAAGATCACATTAAAGAACGTCCAACATCTAGGTGTTTTTTCCATTGTGTCTGCGAATAGATTCTGGCATTGAGGCTTGTCAGACACAACAATCTCTTCTTCTATCTTCTCCAACTCATTGAACCATGGCTTCGAAGTTTTACTCGCTTTTACATCACAAGGAGTATTGCCGACGACATGACTACCTATTGGGCATGGTTTTGCAAAACTGCCCGGATTCTTGAACTTTGGTGGAGAAGGTACATGGGACACTATCAAGATTGGCTCATCTTCGTTGGTACTCAAAGTTAGATCTTTGCCAATCTCTTTTTGTTGGTCTCCAAGTCTTTCTTCTCTTTTAACATCTATATCATTTGGCACATCCGATTACAGATTTGGTTCGGGCTCATCATCAGTCTCGTCATCCTTGTCATAGAGCCAAGTGTATTGAGGATGGTTGTTCAACGCATGTGCTATCTGCCCCAATTGATTTTCCAGATTCTTGATTGATGCATTCTGACTTTGTATACTTAGCTCCATTTGATCAAATCTCTTATCACTCTCCTCACTCCTTTTTTCAGACGCTCTAATGAATTTTTCTAAGGCTTCCTCCCAATTTGAATGTTCTTCATGTTGTAGTGGAGGTGGACACGAGAAATCCGGTGGGTATGTTGGACTTGGAGCATAAAATTGATCTTGATTGCTACTCCATGAAAAATCCGGGTGATACCCCAAATCCTGATGATAGTTGTTGGGATAGACATAACTATTGGGGTAATCACCACTATACTGTACCGGCTCGAAATTGATGGCGCATTGATAACTCATATGATTTCCAGCACAATAATCACAAGTAACCGCCACACTTTGACGACGTTGAGCTTCAAAAGCTTCAAGCATCCTCGAAAGTGTCTCCATCTGTGCTGACAATGCAGAAAGTTTCTTGAGTCTGTCAATCTCCGCTCCCCTTGGTTGAGTCATGTTCGTGTATGACCATTGATACGCAAAGTCATCCATGGTACCTAAAAAGAGAGAAATATAGGAAGAGAATGAGAAATAAAAATAAAAATAAAAATGTTTAAATTAAGACTAATTTGATTGAAATTAATATTGGTAAATAATTATTAAATTAATTCCCCGGCAACGGCGCCAAAAACTTGTTGATTGATTTTGCAATCAATGAATACGTGCAAGTATACACGGTCAACAAGTAATAAAGTGAAAGTAGAGTATCGTTCTCACGAGGAATTATTTAATAAAAATTACCAAATACTAATTCTTAACCAAATCAATTTTATTTAAACAACCAATAATTGTAATTTCTAGATTTAAGAAAACTAAATTAAACAAAATAAAAAGATTATTCTAAAAGAAAGCAAATAAACAACTAAGAATTGATGGAATTCAGATAAATAAGAATTAAGACTCTAATATCCCCAATTATGAATTATAAATCAATTATTCAACTATCCCAATTATTATATCTTCTGAATTGTTAACAGAAATTCTCAAATGCCAAAAGCTCTCTCTCGAGTGATCAATTGCCTTCTATTTAACCCAGATTAATTTTGCTATATCTCTATGCAAAATAATTGAATTAAACTCGCTACAAACCCAATTCTTCTTATGCTACATGCGGCAAATAGATATTCTCATTCTATTCACAAACCTAATTATTCACTGTGCAAATAACTAAGTCACATGTCACCAAGCCCAGTTCTAACCCTAGAATTCCTTTCCCAATTCCTTCTAGAGTAACAAGGTAATTATTGATCAGATAATTAATTAATAAGCTCAAAGCAAGATGAACAATTCACTTCAACACAAATAATTAGAATAAATCAAATAACTAATTTATAGCCATAAAAAGTTCAATTGAAATCTTAATAAAAGAGTTAGATCATAATTAATGAATTAAAACCAAGAATCCACAATTGAATAAACATTAAAAGATAAAAGTATGATAAGAGAAGATAATAGAATCTGTTGTCAGCAAATCTGATGCTCCCTCTTGCTCCTGCTCTTGATCTTCAATGATCTCCAAGTTGTTTCAATCTCCAAAACTAATAAGAACTAGGGTTAATGTCTAATCTAATGGAGTATTTAATCTAGTCTACTCTATGTAATCCCCCTTTATTTTATGCCTCCCATCATGTATTTATAGGTTACAAGTCAAATTTTTAGGTTAGGAACAAACCCAATCCAATTTAGAGTCAAAAAGGTGTCAAAATTCGCCCAAAACGCGTCCAGGCCATCACCAAGCCCTTCCCCAGCGCCCCAGCGCTGGGCACGACGCTGGTATTCTGCCTTATAGCACCCCGGCTCTGGAAAATGAACTAAAAATAGCGCCCCGGCGCTGTTACAAGTTCTGACATTTTCTACTCCGACGTCCTTTGGAAAAATGGTCATAACTTCTTTGTCCGAACTCCGATTTAGATGATTCAAGATGTTCCGAAAAGAGGAGAAGTAGATCTACAACTTGCATTCTTTAAGGTTTTTGAAATAACGTCCGTAGAAATACTCAAATTGGCTTTGAAGTGACTGTTGTGTAAATGGCAAGCCGAAAACGCGAATCTAGCCACCCCAAACGTCGATCCAAGTAACTTTTGTCCCAAATCCTACAAAACAATGTAAAACATGTATGAATGGACACAAATACTTAAAAACTATTCTAAAAGACTTGAGAATAACAATAAATTAAGCCCGAATGTATCCAATTCATGTGTATAAAACTCACTCATCAACCAGCTGCAGGGAACCAGCCGGACAACCACTTAGCTAACTTCAAAGACTTTAAGGCTGTAGGACTGTCGGAATTCAAAGATACAACTGACCCTGTTGAAGCCCAAACTTGGGTCAAAGAAATTGAAAAAGCATTCGTGATAACTAGAGTAGATGAAGGGCAGAAGATTGCTTTTGCCACTTACATGATGAAGGGTGAGGCAAATTTTTGGTGGGAAACGAATCAAGCGATGGCAGGAGAAGGTGTAGTTACATGAGATAGGTTCAAAACTCTGTTTTTCGAAAACTATTTTTCACCTAGTATGCAGGCTAGGATAGAGGTTAAATTTTTAGAGTTGAAGCAGAAGAATATGACGGTGTCAGAATACGCCGCCAAGTTCAATGGGTTAGCTAGGTTTGCCCCGCATCAAGTTGATACGGAGGCTAGAAAATCGAGAAGGTTTGAGCTGGGATTGAAATCCTGGCTCTACAACGAGGTGACAGTGTTACAGATCCCTACATTTGCAGCACTCATGGAGAAAGTGATCATAGCTGAGGAGGGAAGTGAGGCCATGAGTCTCTACAATAAGGAGAGGAAGAATAAGGGTAAGACCGAAGGAGCTGGGAAGGTAGGAATTAATAGTGGGAGCAGGAGTGGAGATGGAAGGAGGAAAGTGAATAACTTTGGGAATGTTCAGATCAAGCAGGAAGGAGTTAAGAAGCCAGCTGTATAGTGTAAGACGTGCAGAAAGAACCATTCAGGAGAGTATTTGAAAGGAAAGTTTGTTTGCAACAAGTGCTGGCAGGAGTGCCATATCTCTCCCAACTGCCCCAATCATAGAATAAACAGTGGATGTTTTCTGTGCGGATCGACTGAGCACAAGGTGAAAGATTGTCCGAAGAGGAGGGTGGAGGCATGAAGTGTGAATACTGGCACTAGCAGCGAGACTTTAGCAATCATGGGACCTACATCATCGAGCAAGCCAACAAAATCAATAGCAAGGGTCTACAACATGACTGTCCAGGACGCGATGGCAACTGGCAATGGGATTTCAGGTATTATTTGTACAACTTTTATTTTATTATACATGATTTTCCTATATATAGTAAATTATTATATAAAGAAATTTTGAGGGAGAAATTTGAGTTCTTTTAGAAATTAAATTTTCATTTAATCAGAAAGACAAGCTTGATGTCAATAGTTAAAGATCAGTTCGATCAAATTATGATCGAGATCTACTTGCAAGGATTGTGTGTGCTATGTACCCTTGTATGTATAGGTTTTAAAACGGTGATTCCGGGGACGGAATCTTTATAAGGGAGGGTGAATGTAACAACCCGATATTTTCTATATAAATAAATAAGAAATTTTACGTATAATTTTTTTTTATATATTTTAAGGATGAGAATTTGTACAAGATAAGATATATATGTATTTATGTGTTAAATAAAAATATATTTATTACATGAATAATTACAAATAATTTTATTTTAGAATTATTGATTAGTATAAAGTATATTCTTATAATAATTAATTTTATGGTAGAAAGGTTTTTATTAATTATTTTCTATGAAAATATAGTTATATAATATTTAAATAATATATGGAGTGATTTTTAAGAATAATTATAATAATTATTTTATTATATGAATTTTAGTACAGATTATTAAGTTAATTAATTTACCTTAATTATTAAGGTTAAATATGGAAGAATAAATTAGATATGGAATCCAAACCCTAATTTTGGATTTTTATCAAGGAATGAGAATAATAATATAATATTAATTATATTTTGATTTTTCAGTGCTATAAAAATGTATTGTATGTACGTATTGATGATGGTTGGTCAATTATAGTGTTTAATGTTAAAACCTTAGTTTTATTGGGGGGAAACCCTAATTTAAAATCAACTGTGAGTTTAAAACTGTTATATAGCTGTGTTATATGATTTATGTTGTGTTATATAGAATTCTATGTTAATTAGGAAAACCCTTATTAATTTTGAAAACCCTAATTAGCTAGAAACTCTAATCCTAAAATTAGTAACCCTAATTAATATTTCGAAAACTCTAATTTTTGTAATGAGAAACCCTAATTTGAAACTTAAATTAGAGTTCGAGATTGTTTGTAATTGTGTTAATGTGATTAATTAACAAGTATTAGTATTACAATTGTTATTTATGGAAACCCTAAATTGTTAAACCCTAATTACTAAACTAGAACCCTAATTTAGTAATTGGAAACCCTAACTTTAATTGGGTAACCCTAATTACCAAAAGTATAAACCCTAATTGATTACTTAGTAATGTTAATCATAATTACTAATATGAAACCCTAATGTTCCTGTATAAAGTAATTTGAAAATTAATCATAATTAGGCAACTCTAATTTCAAATTTTTAGAAATTAAAATTTATTTAAATTTTTTGCAAACCCTAATTGAAAATCCTTCAAATGCTATGTACTAAACCTTAGGGTTAAACCCTAAGGGTCAAACCCTAAGGGTTTGTCAAGATTACAAGATTTGCCCTTAAATTTGCAAGGCTATGGACCAAAATACCCTTTTGAGCATTCTTTAATAGCTTGCTTGTAGAATTAGTTAAAACTTTAGTTGCTCAACAACTCTAGCAACTCCATTGACTTAAAAATGCCAGCACATCAGCCTCTAGATCAGCCATTCATGCATCCAAGACTTCTATATACAGATTTGGAGAGAGAGAAATTCATTTGTTAGCCATTTTGTGCACAATACTCAAGCTAACTCTCTCAAGCCTCATACATCCAAAATATTAAGCTACATCAGTCCCAAATATAAGCCCCACGAAATTCACTAACAAATCAGAAGCCAGAATCAAGGATTTGCTCAAAAGAGGTAAAACCCTAATCTTAAAAAAAATTGACTTTGATCCTCTGTTTGATGTTAAGTTTTTGTGTTAAAGATGTTGTATGGGGTCTAGTTAAGTGATCTGGGTTGCTAGATGTTAGATCCATAACATCTAGAGGCTCGGATTTGAATATTTGCCAAATCTGGAAAAGGTTCAAACTGTGGTCTGACAACGAATGTCAGTGGCCACAAATCTTTGGTCGTTTTCGATTTTTGTTGTTTTTAAGTTGTTGTGTGTAGTTTGTAATGTGGTATTTAATCTGCAAAAAGAATCAGAGCTAGTTGATGTCTAGGTTGGTAGTTATTAACGGACAAATGTCGTTGACCGGCATTGACTGGGCCTTTTCTGGGCAGCCCAGAAATCCACGAACAGCGTCTGACAACATCTTCAATCGACTAGATCTGTCAGGTTTTTGATGTTTTGAGGTTGTTGTTAAGACCATATTATAGTATGTTAGTTTAACTCTTGATCCATGCTTTTAGAACCTATAGATAATTCATGTACTGGTTTTGGTAGTTGGTCAAAAGAGGTCCGACGATCATGAACTCAGTTTTCTGGGTAACCCAGAAAACTGATGATCATGATCTCTAACAGACTTTGACCGGATCAAATATGCTTTCTTTGTTGTTAATATGGTGATGTTTTGTAATGGATTTGTAGTATCACATGTTGTCTACAAGCTGGAACTTTTAGATCGCAAAAGCAACACTTATATCACAAATTGTGAAAGCCCAAAGTAGGCTACATGAACTGTTCTTCATTTCTAGGTAACCCAAAAATGAAGAACAACTTCTGATAGCTACTTTAATGGCTCAGATCTCTTTCGTTACGTATTGTATGAATCTGTTTGTTGTTGTATATTGTAGTCTTGCATTTGTCCTACACGATCGAATGCTTAGTTGGTCAAGAATCACATTATACACTGAGTTATGTATGGTCAAACGTGGTCACTCGCTCACTGACATGATTATCTGGGCTGCTCAAGAACACCTCAAGAACACCTATAACGACAGTTTCGTCACTATAGGGCCTTTTAGCGACACTTATTTCAGAAATTAATTAATTTAATTAAATAAATAGAAAAGAAAATAGTTTTTAATTATTAAAAATACCAAATAAATTATTAAAAATTATTTTAAATTCTAGAAATTAGTTTTTAATTATTTTAAGTATATTTCATAAATATTTATTATTTTTGAAATATAATTAGTATTTAATTTATTTAATTATAATATTAAATAAATTAGATAAAAATGATTTTAATATTTAAAAAATCATTTAAAATTATATTATGATATAAGAAAATATTTTAAGTTATTTTTAATGACTTTTAATATTTTGTGATGAAATTCATTAATAAATTAATATTAATGATAATTAACTTAATTACTAAATGAATGAAATAAATTAATTAAAAATAATTTTATTATATTAAAAATTATTTTAAATATTAATAAGGTATTTAAAAGTATTTTAAGTTATAAACTATAACTTTTAATATTTAACGGTAAATTTCATTAACTAATTATTATTAATCATATTAAAATTATTTAATAATTATATTAAATAATTGAGTTTAAAAATAATTTTAATATTAGAACAAAATCATTTTAAATGAAAATAAAGTGTTTAAAGATATTTTAAGTTATAAAACATAACTTTTAATATTTAAAGAATAATTTTATCAATAATTTAATATTAATGATATTAAATTTATTTAATAATTATATTAAATAAATAGTTTAAAATGATTTTATTAATTTAAAAATCATTTAAAAAGAATATAAATAAATTAAAAATATTTTAAGTTATAATTAATGACTTTTAATATTTTGACAAATAAAACATTAATACTTTAATATTAATGGTAATTATTTAAAAATAATTTTAAATGTTTTAAAAATCATTTAAGGGTAATATAAATACTTTAAAAATATTCTAAGTTATTATAAATAACTTTAATATTTTGGCAATTGTTTCATTAATAGTTTAATATTAATTAAATATTAATGATAATAGAATTGTTTAATATTTAAATCATTTAAAAATGATTCCAATGTTTGAAAATTCATGATAAATTATAATAAATATTTAAAAATTATTATAAGTCATTTAAAAATAATATGATTGATAATTACAGATATTGAGCTACAGGATAGAGTCCTAGACTCGATAATTACCCGATAAAGCTGTCGGTACACCGCCATATTTCAGAAATTGATCTGGACTTAAATAATTTAATTAGATATGTGTTTATTTGTGATTCAATGGTTGTTAAACTTATGTGTCAATGTGATTAGGATGTGTGTTGACTGCAATAAGCAGTATTATGTGTTGAGATATATTGTTCTAATTGAACGAATGATCTGATTAATGATAGGTCGTGATATAAAAGATAGAACTAAGTTGCAAATTGTAAGCAGCGTATCAGGCAAGTATGTTACCTTTACATTTTATTTATGCAATGGACATGAGTAAGAATATTTCTAAATTATATTAATACTGTACAGATTACTAACCCTATATTATATATGCTTATTGATTATCAACATTTTAGTATATGATAATTCAGATATATATTGTAAGACCCCAACTTATTAATGAATAAAATCAAATTTTCTCTAAATATTATTGTGAATAATACGGGGTTAATTTGATATAATACTTTGGTTATGTGTGAAATGTGCAAATTTTACAAAATAAGTAAGTGGTTATAAAATATTCATTTTGTCGGGGAATATTCGTTTGGTCGTGGAATATTCTTGCTGTCAGGGAATATTCGTACGACGGCGCAGCCTTGTGTAGGCCCCATAACGGAAAGCGATTGGATGAAGAAAACGACAAGTATAAGTTGTTTATAAATAACGGCGTAGTTGTTACCGTTAATACTGTTAGAATACCCAGTGGTTAAAATACAGTAGTACACGGTATTGCACCAATTATTGATTCTTACGTAAGAAGGCACTGCTCAATAATTGTTACAGTAGTTATTGTTCAATATTTTATTTTATTGATTCAATAATTGCTGCGTTGATATTTTATATTATTGTTGTTTCAATAATTGTTGCTGCATAGTATTTTCCATTATCAGATCAATAATTCATATTATTTGAATAATATTATTAGATAGCATTATTGGCAATGTCTAGAAAGTTTTGTCTAAGGAGAGGTTTGGTCATCTAATTACGCACCAGTAAGGAGAAATCCTTATTGGAAAGCCCCCTCTTTCCTGGGAATGGCCTGGTTGTCATAATTGTGATTCTGTGACATTATTTATGAATAATTAATTATTGATTTATATGATAAGAAAATATTTTTTTTTTTTTGTGGATATAAATGAGGGATATATTTTTGTGGTTATAAATGAAGGAATTAATGCTGAGATGTTTTATCAGTATTTTTGTCAGAATGAAGGTATTAAAAATTAATCAGGGTTTTTGAGATATATTGCGGGGGTTATAATTTTTAATTCGACCGTTGGATCGTTGTGATTTTTAGATATGTTATACATATATAAGTTGAGTATATGTCCATAAATTTTGAAATGTTAAAATTGAACGTATGATTTGTTATGAATTTTAAGAGATGACTGGTTCAGAAATTGTTGAAGTTTCAGAATTTATCATTTTGGTGGAAATTTCTAGAATTGGTGGGCCCCATTTTTGGTTGGTGAAAAATGTGCTGAAATTTTTATTCAAATGCGGTGGGTGGGAATAGTAGCAGGTAAAGCCATCAGGTTGCAGGTAAAGTCTGCTTCGGCGTGCTAACATTTTCCTATAAATAGAGGGCTAAGTTAGAATTGAAAATCACACCAGAATTCATAAGTTTTCTCTCTCTATATTCTCGAGCGTATTTTGTGAGAATTCTGATACTTTGAGAGTTGCTATTCAGCACAAGTTTCATTCAGCCTCATATACGATATTCTGATCAGAAGTACTATTCGTTTGAGGTAAGGGATATTATTTTCTTATTAAATGATATTATTTCTTCAATATCATTATACTAAAATATTGATATGAACTTTTTATCAAATTTAAAACTTTTTGTGTCGGGGTTACTATTCACGTATACGACACTATTCACGAATTCGGCACTATTCACCAAAAAATAAAATTTTTTTCTTTTTATCCAAGATGGCTATTATGGTTACTATCTTAGATTGTATCCATGTTTTGATCTTTATTTTTGAATTCTACTTCACAATTGGTTGTTATGGATTATTATTGCACTTGGATAAACTGTAATACGAATCCCTAATATTTGTCCTTCTGTCTCACTGGATTCGTTTCCTTTAAAATATTTTTCATCATCCTCAGTCCTAAATTATGATATTACTGAATATCTTTGGCTTGTAGTGCAAAGATGAATGATTAACTGATGAATATCTTTGGCCCGTAGTGCAAAGATGAACAGGTGTTGAGATGAACATGACCGACTGGTGATACAAATGAATATCTTTGGCCTGTAGTGCAAAGATGAATATTTAATTAAAGATGATTATTGATTGTTGTTACAGGGATAAAATATTGATGATGGACTTTTAAATCTTAGAAGATAGTAGAACTCATTCTCTACTGGACTCTTCTAATGGTTTGCTGTTTCCGCTGCAGTTGTTGATCTAAAACTTGTTGTCTATTATATTTTATCAGATTTTTTCATGTTGAAGACTAATGATAAGTTGTTGTTTATTATCTTAGTCATAATATTCTTTACTGGGCTAGTTGAGCTCACCCTTTTCCTTTTTGTTCCATTTTTCTCAGGAGGCGAGAATATAGCGGGAACTTGTCGGGGTGTGGAGTGATGTTTCCAGTTAGTTGTGTTAGCAGTCCTCACTATTTTGTAAAATAGTGTTTCAATAATTGTAATGAGGACTTATTTGAGTTTGGATATTGTCTAGAAGATAATATTTGTATTTAAACTCACAATATTTGTGTTGTCGTATTTTGCACGATAATTATTAGAGTGAAGTTGTATTTGTTTCTGTACCATGTATTTGGCGACTCAGAATGGGTGATGTATACCTATTTTGGGGGTGTCACAGTTGGTATCAGAGCTTAGGGATATGGTCTCTAGCGGAGATCGGGGAATAGAACTAGGAGGGGAGAGACGAGTAAATCCTTCGCTAGTGTGTCCTACATAAGCTTATTTGTTAGTTGGTCATAATATAGGGATATTATGTGATATGTTAATTTGTTTAATTAACCCTTGTTTTATGGCAGTATTTAGGAATGGTTGCTGAGAACGTTAACAATGGAGTGTATGAGACCGTGGAAACAACTTTAGTTACCAATCAGGAGAATGTGCAACAGGCTGGCAATATTCCTCCTGTAATCAACATTACCGAGCAAACGATGAATGATGGAATGTTTAGGAGCTTTTTACAGTTCATGCAAAATCAGACTAGGGAGACTCGTGTGCAGAATATGGGTGGAAATGATAACAATGCGCGGCTTGTCACAGCCAAGCAGTTCAAAGAGTTGGGACCACCAGAATTTAAGAAAAAGCCGGATCCGATCATGGCGAAAACGTGGGTCAAGCAAATTACCAAGATATTCGATGTCTTGGGATGCACGGAGGAACATAAGGTTCCATTCGCCACCTTTATGTTTCGCGGTGAGGTAGACTACTGGTGGGAGTCTGTGAAGCGTACCCAGCCTGACGCACTCAACATGTATTGGGAAATATTTCAAAAACTGTTTAATGACAAGTACTTTCCTGAAAGTATTCGTCATATGAAGGAGGTAGAGTTTATTAGACTGGAACAAAATAACATGACGGTGTCCCAGTACGAGGCGAAGTTTGCAGAGTTATCCAGGTTTGCACCTCATTTGGTCGAGAATGAGGAACGAATGACAAGGATGTTTCTGAGAGGTTTAAAACCCGAGATTCGGCAATATCTTATCTCTCATAAATTTTCTTTATATTCAGATGTTGTAAACAGGGCTCAATTATTAGAGCGAGATAATGATTATATTCAACCGAGGGAACACAACCAAGGTAATACCGGTGGCAGTGGTCATCGGACCAATGAAAACTAGCAGGGAGAAAAATATTCAGACAAAAGCGGTAACCACTCTGGTGGAAATCGTGGTCGTGATAATAGAAGGAGCGAGTCGGGAGGAGATTTTAAGAAGAGAAGGTACAACAATGATAACGTAAAAACGTCAGCACAAACATCAACTGTTTCTAGGGGTGGAGAACGAGCACCGGTCGTTTGTTACAAATGCGGGAAAGAGGGACATATCAGCCCAAACTGCCCACAACAATCCAAGGTATGTTATAACTGTGGAAAGGAGGGTCATATAGCTCAAGAGTGTTCTGTAGCAAAGCCAAGTTCAGCGGGGATGGTGACTCCAAAAGCTGTCCCGGATAAGTCGAAATCAGCGGTTTCCTGAAAGAGCGTTTTTCGTGACTGGCCAAAACGTGAGAAACCCGAACGAGGTGATCACGGGTAAGCTAATCTTGAATTCTTGCGAAGTTTATACTTTACTAGATACCGGTTCTACCCATTCTTTTATCTCTCCTACTTGTGCTCAACGTTTAAACTTGACTCCAGAGAAATTAGACTTTGACTTATCTGTGGAGACTCCGTTAGGAGAAACTTTTATTACATCTACAGTTTATAAATCATTCTTAATCCAAGTTGGCACAATCACATTACCTGTTGACCTTATCTCTTTAAAGATACTTGCTTTTGATGTGATTTTAGGAATTGATTGGTTAACTACTCATCATGCCAAAATTGATTGTTTTCGTAAGGTTATTAGTTTTCATATTCCTAACCAACCTGTTATGCAAATTCAAGAAACCAAACCATTAAAATCAATCGCTGTTATATCAAGCCATAAAGCTATTCGTTTATTGAAAAACGGATGTCAAGCTTTCTTATCCCATGTTATGGACTTGAACAAAAACACCTCAGATTTGAATAATATTTCTGTTGTTAGTGAATTTCCTGACGTATTTCCTGAAGAACTTCCTGGTCTACCCCCAGAATGTGAAGTTGAATTCTTTATTGACCTTAAACCCGGTACAAAGCCCATTTCTAAAACCCCATATCGAATGGCTCCTATTGAACTTCAGGAGTTAAAAGTCCAATTACAGGAATTGTTAGACATTGATTTCATTCCTCCTAGTACGTCTCCTTGGGGTGCTCCTGTTTTATTCGTAAAGAAGAAAGACGAGAGTATGCGACTTTGTATTGACTATCGAGAATTGAACCATGTCACCATCAAGAATAGGTATCCGCTACCTCGTATTGATGACCTGTTCGACCAATTGCAAGGAGCACAATTCTTTTCAAAGATCAATCTTCGTTCTGGATATCATCAGCTGAAGATTAAAACTGAGGATATTCCAAAGACTGCCTTCAGAACTCGGTACGGGCATTATGAATTCTTAGTCATGTCTTTTGGATGGACTAATGCTCCTGCTGCCTTCATGGATATGATGAACCGTGTGTTCAAAGAATATTTAGATCAGTTCGTTGTTGTCTTTATTGATGACATCCTCATCTATTCCAAAAGCCGTGAAGATCATGAGCGCCATTTGAAGTTGATATTGGAAAGGCTTCGTGAAAACAAGCTATATGTCAAATTGAAGAAATGCGAGTTCTGACTTGAGGAAGTAGCATTCCTTGGGCACGTGGTGTCAAAACATGGAGTATCTGTGGACCCGGCGAAGATTGAAGCCATACAAAGTTGGGAGTAACCGAAGTCGGTAACCGAAGTACGTAGCTTTCTGGGCTTAGCTGGTTATTATCGGAGATTTGTGGAAGGATTTTCTCGAATCGCTACTCCGTTAACTCAGCTAACTCGAAAAGACACAAAATTTGTATGAAGTGGGGAATGCGAGAAGAGTTTCCAAGAACTCAAGAGGAGACTCATTTCGGCACCTGTTCTGACAATACCATCTGGTTCGGATGGATTTGTTATCTACAGCGATGCTTCAGGCAAAGGGTTAGGATGTGTTCTCATGCAACATGGGAAAGTCATAGCCTATGCCTCGTGACAACTCAAAGAATATGTGAGGAATTATCCTACTCATAATTTGGAGTTGGCAGCGGTCGTTTTCGCGTTGAAGATCTGGAGACACTATCTGTATGGGGAGAAAGTGGAGATCTATACAGATCATAAAAGCCTCAAATATTTTTTCACCCAAAAGGAACTCAACATGCGGCAACGACGTTGGCTCGAGCTGCTGAAAGATTACGATCATACCATCCAATATCATCCTGGAAAAGCAAACGTAGTAGCTGACGCATTGAGTAGAAGATCATATGCGGGTACGAGTGCAATATTGTTAACACAAAGGCCCATTTTGTATGACTTGCAAAGGATGGAGATAGAGATGAAGGCTCCAAGTACCCACATGATGATATCAAATATACGAGTAGAACCGAATTTAATCAATAAAGTTAAAGCTGCTCAAGTTACAGACATGTAGTTGATGCGTATGAAGAAGAAAGTGCAAGAAGGTGTTATTCTAGAAGCAAGAATCGATGAAGAAGGAATACTTCGAGTCAACTCTAGACTTTGTGTTCCTAACAATTTTGACTTGAAGCATAGAATAATGATGGAGGCACACAACACACCGTTTACAATCCATCCTGGGAATACCAAAATGTATCACGATCTTCGACATACATTTTGGTGGAGCAATATGAAAAGAGAGATCGCGGAGTTTATCTCGAGGTGTTTAACTTGTCAACGTGTAAAAGCGGAGCATCAAGTACCAAAGGGTCCATTGCAACCACTTGAGATTCCGAAATGGAAGTGGGAATACATTACTATGGATTTCGTTACGGGTCTTCCCAAGGTGTCTCAAGGCATAGATGCGATTTGGGTCATAGTTGATAGATTAACCAAGTCTACCCATTTCTTGCCTATACGTGAGACTTATTCCCTTGAACATCTTGCTAGTATGTACGTGAATGAGATTGTGAGATTGCATGGCATGCCAGTATCCATAGTTTCGGATCGTGACCCAAGATTCACTTCACAATTTTGGATTAGCTTACAGAAAGCTATGGGCACGGATTTACGATTCAGTTCAGCATACCATCCTTAAACGGACGGGCAATCAGAGAGGACTATTCAAACCCTTGAAAATCTATTAAGACTCTGTGTTCTAGATTTTAAAGGAAGTTGGGATAAGTACTTGCCACTGGTAGAATTCTCCTACAACAACAGTTATCAGGCAAGTATAGGTATGGCTCCATTTGAATCCTTGTATGGACGAAAGTGTCGTTCTCCAGTATGCTGGGACGAGGTGGGAGAAGCAACGTTGTTGGGACCAGAATTGGTACGCATAACTACAGAGAAGATCCAAACGATTCGACAACGTATACAAACGACACAGGATCGACAAAAGAGTTATGCAGATCTTCATCGAAAGGATGTAGAATTTGGTATTGGGGATCATGTATTGTTACGTGTTGCACCATGGAAAGAAGTTACAAGATTTGGGAAGAGAGGAAAGCTCAATCCACGATTTGTTGGTCCATTTGAAATTCTTAACCGAATAGGAAATGTGGCATATCGACTCGCATTACCTCCAAGCATGTCTCGTGTTCATAATATTTTTCCCGTATCTGTGCTTCGTAAATATGTGAAAGACCCGAACCACATAATTGAGTTAGAACCAGACGAGATAGCCGAAGATTTAACATACGAGGAGGTACCTGTTAAGATCTTGGATAGGAAAGAGCATATTCTACGCACGAAGGTTATACCACAAGTTAAGGTTTTGTGGAGAAACCATGATATTGAAGAAATGACCTGGGAGTTGGAATCAGAAATGAAAGCGAGGTATCCTCACCTTTTCGAAACACCAGGTACGTACGTCAATTTCGAGGACAAAATTTCATAAGGAGGGGAGGTTGTAAGACCCCAACTTATTAATGAATAAAATCAAATTTTCTCTAAATATTATTGTGAATAATAAGGGGTTAATTTGATATAATACTTTGGTTATGGGTGAAATGTGCAAATTTTATAAAATAAGCAAGTGGTTATAAAATATTCATTTTGTCGGGAAATATTCGTTTGGTCGTGGAATATTCTTGCTGTCGGGGAATATTCGTACGACGGCGCAGCCTTGTGTGGGCCCCATAACAGAAAGCGATTGGATGAAGAAAACGATAAGTATAAGTTGTTTATAAATAACGGCGTAGTTGTTACCATTAATACTGTTGGAATACCCGGTGGTTAAAATATAGTAGTACACGGTATTGAACCAATTATTGATTCTTACGTAAGAAGGCACTACTCAATAATTGTTACAGTAATTATTGTTCAATATTTTATTTTATTGATTCAATAATTGCTGTGTTGATATTTTATATTATTGTTGTTTCAATAATTGTTGGTGCACAGTATTTTCCATTATCAAATCAATAATTCATATTATTTGAATAATATTATTAGATATCATTATTGGCAATGTCTAGAAAGTTCTGTCTAATGAGAGGTTTAGTCATCTAATTGCGCGCCAGTAAGGAGAAATCCTAATTGGAAAGCCCTCTCTTTCCTGAGAACGGCCTGATTGTCATAATTGTGATTCTGTGATATTATTTATGAATAATTAATTATTGATTTATATGATAAGAAAATATTTTATTTTTTTTTGTGGATATAAATGAGGGATATATTTTTGTGGTTATAAATGAAGGAATTAATTCTGAGATGTTTTATCATTATTTTGTCGGAATGAAGGTATTAAAAATTAATCAGGGTTTTTGAGATATATTGCGGGGGTTATAATTTTTAATTCGACCGTTGGATCGTTGTGATTTTTGGATATGTTATACATATATAAGTTGAGTATATATCCACAAATTTTGAACCGTTAAAAATGAACGTATGATTTGATATGAATTTTAAGAGATGACTGGTTCAGAAATTGTTGAAGTTTCGGAATTTATCATTTTGGTAGAAAATTCTAGAATTAGTGGGCCCCACTTTTAGTTGGTGAGAAATGTGCTGAAATTTTTATTTAAATGTAGTGAGTGGGAATAGTAGCAGGTAAAGCCATCAGGTTGCAGGTCAAGTCTGCTTCGGCGTGCTAACATTTTCCTATAAATAGAGGGCTAAGTTAGAATTGAAAATCACACCAGAATTCATAAGTTTTCTCTCTTTCTCTCTCTATATTCTCGAGCGTATTTTGTGAGAATTCTGATACTTTGAGAGTTGCTATTCAGAACAAGTTTCATTCAGCTTCATATACGATATTCTGATTAGAAGCACTGTTCGTTTGAGGTAAGGGATATTATTTTCTTCTTAAATGATATTATTTCTTCAATATCATTATGCTGAAATATTGATATGAACTTTTTATCAAATTTAGAACTTTTTGTGTCGGGGTTACTATTCACGTATACGGCACTATTCATGAATTCGGCACTATTCACCGAAAAATAAAAAATTTTCTTTTTATCCAAGATGGCTATTATGGTTACTATCTTAGATTGTATCCATGTTTTGATCTTTATTTTTGAATTTTACTTCACAATTGGTTGTTATGGAGTATTATTGTACTTGGATAAACTGTAATACGAATCCCTAATATTTGTCCTTCTGTCTCACTGGATTCGTTTCCTTTAAAATATTTTTCATCATCCTCAGTCCTAAATGATGATATTACTGAATATCTTTGGCCTGTAGTGCAAAGATGAATGATTAACTGATGAATATCTTTGGCCCGTAGTGCAAAGATGAACAGGTGTTGAGATGAACATGGCCGACTGGTGATACAAATGAATATCTTTGGCCTGTAGTGCAAAGATGAATATTTAATTAAAGATGATTATTGATTGTTGTTACATGGATAAAATATTGATGATGGACTTTTAAATCTTAGAAGATAGTAGAACTCATTCTCTACTGGACTCTTCTAATGGTTTGCTGTTTCCGCTGCAGTTATTGATCTAAAACTTGTTTTCTATCATATTTTATCAGATTTTTCCCTGTTGAAGACTAATGATAAGTTGTTGTTTATTATCTTAGTCATAATATTCTTTACTGGGCTAGTTGAGCTCACCCTTTTCCTTTTTGTTCCATTTTTCTCAGGAGGCGAGAATATAGCAGGAACTTGTCGGGGTATGGAGTGATGTTTCCAGTCAATTGTGTTAGCAGTCCTCACTATTTTATAAAATAGTGTTTCAATAATTGTAATGAGGACTTATTTGAGTGTGGATATTGTCTAAAAAACAATATTTGTATTTAAACTCACAGTATTTGTGTTGTCGTATTTTGCACGACAATTATTATAATGAAGTTGTATTTTTTTCTGTACCATGTATTTGGTAACTCAGAATAGGTGATGTATACCTATTTTGGGGGCGTCACATATATATATTATGTTCGTTAATTTCTATAAATGGTTATATAAGTGTCCCCACTTGGATCATCATTGTATTTAATCACATGTTGATACACCTTTGTCAATTAACCGTATATATATATAAAAATGTTGGATTATAGATTATTGTTGAACACGATAAAACATTTGATTTGGAACCCAGACAAGTATGAACATCCCTACACGGGAAAACTTTTATGCGCCCAAGGCGGACAGATGAACGATACCCTCGTTCTTGCATGTAGTGTTGATCAATACAGGGTATAACGGGCTGATCACCCCCGTGCTCGTAAGTCATGACGGTTTACAGATGAAGTTCTGTTTAACCTTCCGAAAATGAAAAAAATGTTCATAGTATGTCACCTTAACCTTTTTTTTATAGTCATTATGTAGTTTCAAAAATTTGAAAGAGGGTTGTTATGTTATTATTATCGGTATAGATACTTCACAACTATTGATCTGTTGTAGAAGGGTAGTATAAAGAGAACATTTAAATTCTTTCAGCTAATATATATATAATTATTATTACTTGCTGGGTACTCAAATGCTAAACCTTGCTTAATTTAAATGTTTTCAGCTAAGTGTGAAGAACCAGAGGGCTCATGCAGAAATAAAGGAAAAGGAAAGCTAACCAAATAAGATTTGAGGTAGTTTATGTAATAGTTTGATATTACTATTAAGACAATTATGATATATATTATCTATCATGGGTTGTAATGAATGTTTAAAGGTTACGTACTTGGGAGCTAGACTCTGATAATCATGTAAATTAAGTTAATCTTTATATTATTGTTATTATTATTAGTATTATTCCGCTCATAGAAATGGTATCGTGAAGCACCGAGTTCGGGTTTCAAGTACCCAAATTTGGGGGCTTTACAGGCGAAAGTCCTGGAAATTCTCCAGAAACACATCTACAAATTCCCTAACCACTGGTATCTCTTCCAGTTTCACACCCTTCTTCTGAGTATCGACTATGTAAGCTAAATAACACACACAGCCTTGACTCAACAACTTTTTGGCCTGCATAATCGTCAGACATCTCATTTGTCTATGCGATTTGCTACTATAGAAAACTACCTTTGACGGAGTCATAAGGTTTACATATTTCTTTTGGCAATCAATTACTGCTCCATAATTGAACAGCCAATCCATTCCCAAAATAACATCAAACTCTCCAAGTCTAATCGGAATAAAATCTACCATCATGATATTCCCCTTACTATTTACCCTACAATTCTTGTATACGAGCCTAACAGGAATTACTTCCTTATTCGCAATTTCTATGTTTAAAGGGAAATTCAATTCTTCACTAGGCAATCCTAACCTCTTAGCAAATTCATCAGATATAAACGAGCAAGTAGCACCCAAATCAAATAATACATAAGCATCAATATCATTGATTGGGATAATACCTGACACCACATCCTTTGATTGCACAGCATCTTGCACAGTCATGTTGAAGGTTCTGGCTGTGGGTTTGTTTGATGTCGTTGGTCCAGCAATGGCCCATATACCTCCACTGCTACCTCCCTTGCTTCCTGCTGTCTCTCTAGCCTTCTTCTTAGGGCACTCACGAGCAAAGTGATCCTTGGACCCACACGTGAAGCAAACGTTCTTTTTGGTTGATTATAATTTGGGGCGATGTGACCCTCCTGGCCACAGTTAAAGCATACACGTTTCCCCATTAAACATACACCCTTGTGAAACTTCCCACATGTAGCACATGCTTCAAACTTCTTCTTCAGCTAGTTACCCTGCTGGTTTCCAGCACCCACATTTCCATTCCATTTTTTCTTCAGATTGTTGTTGTCGTTTCCACTACTACCACCACCATTCTTAATCTCCACTTCATTCTTCTTCTTTTTCTGTTCTTGATTGAACTTTGTTACAATGTCGCCTCCACCTTCAACGAGAATTGCCTTCTCCATTTTCGTTGTAAATGTCTTCAGCTGGAACAGGGAGACCCAACTGTACAACTAGGGCTTCAGTCCCTGTTCAAACCTCTTAGCCTTGCGTTCATTTGTGCTGACTTGATATGGCGCAAACCTCACCAACTCGTTAAATTTTACGACATACTATGATACCGTCATTGTTCCCTGCTTTAGTTCTAGAAACTGCACCTCCAGCTGACTCTTCGAACTCTCTGAGAAATAAGTCTAGAAGAATATCTCCTTAAACCTATCCCAAGTCATAACCCATTGTCCTCCTCGAGTTTTATTGGCCTGCCACCAATAACTAGCCTCTGCTTTCAACATAAATGTTGTAAAAGTAGTCTTCTGATCCTCCCCTACTCTCGCAACATTGAACACTTTCTCTATTTCCATGATCCAGGTCTGTGCCTCAACTGGATTTATGGATCCACGGAATTCTAGTGGTCCAACCACCTTGAAGTCCTTAAACGTTGTAGCTTGATTCTGCGGCTGATTCTACAGTTCACCCGTCAGTAACGTCACTAGCTGCTGGACTGGGTTAGCATCAACATTGTCGTTATTGGTGGTTCCCTCAGCAGTTCTTTAACGAGGTTGACGTCTTGGAGGTATTTTCTGTTAAAATACACTCATTAGATTATTACTCAATATTTTTTAAGTATTTTCTACTTAACTTACATCTCATAAAAGAAATCATCACATAACACATAACACTTTGAATATAATAAAATAACAACTTTTATTCATTCACAATCTTTCTGAAAACATAAGAACAATAGCATCACTGCTATTTACATTACTTTCCTGAACTGCTAAAGTTTGAGGATAACATCATCATCATATCCCATAGGTTACATAACACTTGGGATTTACATATTATTTAACATATTATTACTCGCATATCAGGTATATTCACTACGATCTCCTACTAAGATACTGCGTAGCCTTTTGACGCTCTTCCTCCATAATACGGAACATTATTCTGCAATCTAATATGAATGATGGCAGCGTGTCAAACTGAATAGAATAACCCATGACCCGATCTTGAGCTCGATTAATCACGGTGTTAAATACGTTATTCATCTCCTCCATCTTCATCCTCTTTGCTTGTGCGTCTCTCTCTGCTATCCCGGCTCATTGATAAGCTTTCTCGTACGCGTCTTCGGCTCTTTCCCTCTTAGTAGATTCTTCCTTCAGCTTGTTCTTCAGTTTTGCGATCTCCTCTGTCATTTGTTCATTCTCTTCTTCAGTGTGGACCACCTTCTCTTCGATATTATTCAGACGTTCCTCTCGATCTTGGATCTCGTCGTCCTTCTGTGCCATCGAGGTCTGTTGTTCAGCTACTATCTCTGCCAACTCCTCGACCGTATCCTGAAGTTCCACATTGCGGTCGTACACTTCATCGTACATACGAGCAGTGATCGAGGTTAGTGGAATCTCTTCCTCCTCGTCCTCCTCATCCTCATTCGACTGTGGCAGTTGTAAGACCCCAAATTATTAATAAATAAAATTTAATTTTCTCTATTTATTATTTTGAAATAGTAAGGGTTGAATTAATTAATGAGGTTAGTTATGGGTAAAATGCGCAAATATTTTAAATAAGCAAGTGGTTATAAAATATTCATTGTTGTCGGGAAATATTCGTTTGGTCATAGAATATTTTTCCTGTTGGGGAATATTCGTACAACGGCGCAGTCTTTTGTGGGCCCCAAAACAGAAAGCGATTGGAAGAAGAAAACGACAAGTATAAGTTATTTATAAATAACGGCGTAATTGTTACCGTTAATACTGTTGGAATACCCGGTGGTTAAAACACAGTAATACGCGTTGTTGCACAGTAGCACACGGTATTGCACCAATTATTGATTCTTACGTAAGAAGGCACTACTCAATAATTGTAACAGTAATTACTGTTCAGTATTTTATTTTATTGATTCAATAATTGTTGCGTTGATATTTTATATTACTGTTATTTCAATAATTATCACTACACAGTATTTTCTATTATCAAAGCAATAATTCATATTATCTGAATAATATTATTAGATAACATTATTGGTAATGTCTAGAAAGTTCTGTCTAAGGAGAGGTTTGGTCACCTAATTACACGCCAGTAAGGAGAAATCCTTATTGGAAAGCCCCCTCTTTCCTGGGAATTACCTGGTTGTCATTATTGTGATTCTGTAATATTATTTATGAATAATTAATTATTGATTTATATGATGAGGAAAATATTGATTTTATGTGGATATAGATGGAGAAAATTTTTAATGTGACAATTGTTGAAAATTAATATTCTATCTTTTTCTGATAAAATAATTCATTTAAATATATTATTATATTTTAATAATATAATAATGGTGATATTTTTACAACGAATGTGGGATATATGGGTACATGAGGAGAAATAGTATTTTTGTTGCATTAAATGATTAACACATGTTTTGTATGTCGGTGAACCCCATTTCTTGACTGAAACTTGATTATAGCCTGTAAAATCGCCCGTTTGTGGATTTCGGTCAATTTCTGTTTGGAATTTGGAAAAATTTTCTTCTGCAAAGTTGTAGAGAATGAAATTTCCTACGCAATGTGCATGAGGTTTGAATTTTTCTAATAAAAGGGCTATTTATTATGAATTATTGAAGTTCTGAAGTTCCAAAATAATTATTTTTAAAAGTTTTAAATTTGTTTTAAAAGAAAAACGTTTTTGAAATGTTTGTGGGCATCATTAACATGTGCTAGGTGGCTGAAATCAGTTGGTAAAAGTGGGCGTAGGAATTTGTAATATAAATAATAATATTTTATTAAATTTTCTACTTTGGTGTTCTAAGCATTTTTCTATAAATAGGGTGCTTAGGTTAGAATTGAAAATCACACCAGAAACTGAAATCTTTCTCTCTCTATATTATCGAGCGTATTCTTGTGAGTATTTTAAGACTTTAAGTGTTGCTATACGGTGCAAGTTTCCTTCAGCTCTATATCCAGTACTCCAGTCAGAAGTACTGTCTTTTCGAGGTAAGGGATGTTATTTTTTTTATAAATGATATTATTTCTTTCAATATCATTATGCCGAAATATTGATCTGAATTTTTTTTATCAAATTTGGAACTTTTAGTGTCGGGATTACTATTCACGTATACGACACTATTTACGAATACGACACTATTCACCAAAAAATTAAATTTTCATTTTTATCCAAGATATCTATTTTGGATACTAGCTTTGATTGTATCCATGTTTTGATCATTCTTGAATTTGACTCCACTATGATTATTTATGAAGTATTTTTGAACTCGGATTGTTTAAAGTACGAATCCTTAATATTTGTTCTTTTGTTTCACTGGATTCGTTTTCTTTAAAATATTTTTCATCATCCTCTGTCCTAAATGATGATATAACTGAATATCTTTGGCATGTAGTGTAAAGATTAATGATTTTATGATGAATATCTTTGGCCCGTAGTGCAAAGATGAACAGGTGTTGAGATGAACATAACCAACTGATGAATATATTTGGCCTGTAGTGCAAAGATGAATATTTGATTCAAGATGTTTATTGATTAATATTACAGGGATAAAATATTGATGATGGACTTTTAAATTCATAGATGATAGTAGATTTTATACTCTACTTAACTCTTCTAATGAATTATTATTTCCGCTGCGAATATTGATTTAAAATTTGTTGTCTATTGTATTCTATTAAATTTTTACCTGTTGAGGACTAACGACAATTTGTTCTATATTATCTTAGTCATAATGTTTTTTACTGGGCTAGTTAAGCTCACCCTTTTTCCTTTCTGTTCTATTTTTCTTCTCAGGAGGCTAGAATGTAGCGAGTACTAGTCGGGGTATGGAATGATGGTTCTAAAAAGTTGTTTAGTAGTCCTCACCATTTTTGTAAAATAATGTATCAATAATTGTAATGAGGACTTATTTGAGTGTGGATATTGTCTAGAAGACAATATTTGTATTTAAAATCACAGTTTTTATGTTGTATTAATAAAGTTGTAGTTGTTTCTGTACCATGTTATTGACGATTCAAAATGGGTGATGTATACCTATTTTGGGGGTGTCACAGTTGATATCAGAGCTTAGGGATATGATCTCTGGCGGAGATCGGGGAATAGAACTAGGAGGGGAGAGACGAGTAAATCCTTCGCTAGTGTGTCCTACCTAAACTTATTTATTGGTTGGTTAGAATATAGGGATATTATGTGATATGTTAATTTCTTTAATTAACCCTTGTTTTATGGCAGTATTTGAGAATGACAACTGAGAATGTTAACAGTGGAGTTAACGAAACCGTGGAGACACCTTTACTCACCAACGAGGAGAACGTGCAACAGGCTGGCAATGTTCCTCCTGTGAACAACACCACTGAGCAGATGATGAACGATGGGATGTTTAGAAGTTTTTTGCAGTTCATGCAAAATCAGACGAGGGAGACTCGTGTTAAAAATTCAGGAGGAAATGATAGCAATTCACAGTTTGTCACTGCCAAACAGTTCAGGGAGTTGGGACCACCAGAATTCTGGGGAAAGCCAGATCCGATTAAGGCGGAGACGTGGGTCAAACAGATTACCAAGATATTCGATGTCTTGGGATGCAAGGAGGAACAGAAAGTTCCATTCGCCACTTTTATGTTCCGTAATGAGGTAGATTACTGGTGGAATCTGTGAAGCGTACCCATCCAGACGCACTTAGCATGTCTTGGGAAACGTTTCAAAAACTGTTCAATGACCAAGTACTTTCCTGAAAGTATTCGTCATATGAAGGAGGTAAAGTTTATTAGACTGGAGCAGAATAACATGACGGTGTCCCAGTACAAGGCGAAGTTTGCAGAGTTATGATGCGGATATTTTTGAGAGGTTTGAAACCCGGCATACGTCAATATCTCATTTCACATAAATTTTCTCTTTATTCAGATGTTGTCAACAGGGCTCAATTATTAGAGCGAGATAACGAGTACGTTCAACCGAGGGACCACAACCAGGATCATACTGGTGACAGCAGTCATCAGAACAACGATAACCAGCGGAGAAAGAAAAATACGGACAAGAGCGGCAACCACTCTGGTGGTAATCATGGCCATGAGAATAGAAGAAGCGAGTCGGGAGGAGATTTTAAAAAGAGGAGATTCAACAATAACAATACGAAGACGTCAGCACCAACAGCAACTGGTTCCAAGGGATGAGAACGACCACCGGTCATATGCTATAAGTGCGAAAAAGAAGGACATATCAGCCCAAACTGCCCACGACAGTTTAAGGTATGTTATAACTGTGGAAAGGAAGGACATATCGCTCGAGATTGCACTGTAGCGAAACCAAGTCCAGCGGGGATGGTGACTCAAAAAGCTGTCCAGAAAAGTCAAAGTCAACGGTTCCTGGAAGAGCATTTGTCGTGACTGGTCAACATGCGAGGAACCCAAACGAGGTGATCACGGGTAAGCTAATCATAAATTCATGCGAAGTTTATTCCTTACGAGATACCGGTGCTACCCATTCATTTATTTCTCCTGCTTGTGCTCAACATTTAAACTTGATTCCGGAGAAATTAGACTTTGATTTATCTGTGGGGACTCCGTTAGGAGAAACTTTCATCACATCTACTGTTTATAAATCTTGTTTGATCCAAGTTGGCACCATCACCTTACCTGTTGACCTTATCTCTTTAAAGATACTTGCATTTGACGTGATTTTAGGGATTGATTGGTTAACTACTCATCATGTCAAAATTGATTATTTTCGTAAGGTTGTTAGTTTTCATATTCCTAACTAACCTGTTGTGCGAATTCAAGCAACTAAGCCATTAAAATCAATCACTGTTATATCAAGTCGTAAAGCTATTCGTTTATTAAAAAACGGATGTCAAGCTTTCTTAGCCCATGTTATGGATTTGAATAAAGACACGTCAGATTTGAATAATATTCATGTTGTTAGTAACTTTCCTGACGTATTTCCTGAAGAACTTCCCGGTCTATCCCCAGAACGTGAAGTTGAATTCTTTATTGATCTTGAACCTGGTACAAAGCCCATTTCTAAAATCCCATATCGAATGACTCCTATTGAACTTCAGGAGTTAAAGGTCCAACTACAGGAGTTATTGGACATCGGTTTTATTCTTCCTAGTACATCTCCTTGGGGTGCTCCTGTTTTATTTGTAAAGAAAAAAAACGGGAGTATGCGACGTTGTATTGACTACTGGGAATTAAACCATGTCACTATCAAGAATAGGTATCCGCTACCTCGTATTGATGACCTGTTTAACCAGTTACAAGGAGCACAATTCTTTTCAAAAATTGATCTTCGTTCTGGATATCATCAGCTGAAGATTAGAACTGAGGATATTTCAAAGACTGCCTTTAGAACTCGGTACGAGCATTATGAATTCTTAGTCATGTCTTTTGGATTGACTAATACTCCTGCCGCTTTCATGGATATGATGAACCGAGTATTCAAGGAATATTTGGATCAGTTTGTTGTTGTTTTTATTGATGACATCCTCATATATCCCAAAAGTCGTGAAGATCATGAGCACCATTTGAAGCTGGTTCTCTAAAGGCTTCGTGAAAACAAGTTAAATGCCAAGTTGAAGAAATGCGAGTTCTGGCTTGAGGAAGTAGCATTCCTTGGGCACGTGGTGTCAAAACATGGAGTATCTGTTGACCTGACAAAGATTGAAGCAATACAAAGTTGGGAACAACCGAAGTCGGTGACCGAAGTACGTAGCTTTCTAGGCTTAGCTGGTTATTATCGGAGATTCGTGGAAGGATATTCTTGAATCGCTACTCCATTAACTCAGCTAACTCGGAAAGATATCAAATTTGTATGGAGCGAGAAATGCGAGAAGAGTTTCCAAGAGCTTAAGAGGAGACTCATTTCGGCACTTGTTTTGACCATACCATCTGGTTCGGATGGATTTGTTATCTATAGCGATGCTTCAGGCAAAGGGCTAGGATGTGTTCTCATGCAACGTGGAAAAGTTATAGCCTATGCCTCACGACAACTTAAAGAATATGAGAGGAATTATCCTACTCATGATCTAGAGTTAGCAGCAGTCGCTTTCGCGCTAAAGATCTGGAGGCACTATTTATATGGGGAGAAAGTGGAGATATATTCAGATCATAAAAGCCTCAAATATTTCTTCACTCAAAAAGAACTCAACATGCGGCAACGACGTTGGCTCGAGCTGTTGAAAGATTACGACCATACCATTCAATACCATCCTGAAAAAGCGAACGTGGTAGCCGACGCATTGAGTAGAAGATCATACACGGGAATGAGTGCGATGTTGTCAACGCAAAGGCCCATTTGGTGTGATTTACAAAAGATGAAGATAGAATTCAAGACTCCGGGGACCCATGCAATAATGTCAAGTATGCGTATAGAACCAACTTTGATCGAAAAAGTTAAAGTTGCTCAAGCCACAGACCCGGAGCTGATGCGTATGAAGAAGAAAGTGCAAGAAGGTGCTATTCCAGAAGCAAAAATCGATGAAGAAGGAATACTTCGAGTCCACTCCAGACTTTGTGTTCCTAATGATTCTGATTTGAAGTACAAGATCATGATGGAGGCACACAATACACCATTTGCAATCCATCCTAGAAGTACCAAAATGTATCGTGGTCTTCGACATATATTTTGGTGGAACAATATGAAGAGAGAGATTGCAAAGTTTATCTTGAGGTGTTTCACTTGTCAACGTGTAAAGGCGGAGCATCAAGTGCCTAAAGGCCCATTGCAACCACTTGAGATTCCGAAATGGAAGTGGGAACACATTACTATGGATTTTGTTACGGGTCTTCCCACAGTTTCTCAAGGCATAAATGCTATTTGGGTTATTGTTGATAGATTAACCAAGTCTGCTCATTTCTTGCCGATACGGGAGACTTATTCCCTTGAACGTCTTGCTCGTATGTACGTAGATGAGATTGTGAGATTGCATGGCATGTCAGTATCCATAGTTTCGGATCGTGACCCAAGATTCACTTCAAGATTTTGGGTTGGCTTGTAAAAAGCTATGGGCACGGATTTACAATTCAGTTCAGCATACCATCCTCAAACGAACGGACAATCAGAGAGGACTATTCAAACTCTTAAAGATCTATTAAGACTCTGTGTCTTAGACTTCAAAGGGAGTTAGGATAAGTATTTACCATTGGTGGAATTCTCTTACAAAAACAGTTATCAGGCAAGTATAGGTGTGGCTCCATTCGAAGCATTATATGGACGAAAGTGTCGCTCTCCAATATGTTCGGATGAGGTGGGTGAAGCAACATTATTGGGACCAGAGTTGGTACGTATGACTACAGAAAAGATCCAAATGATTCGACAACGTATACAAACGGCACATCATCGACCAAAAAGTTATGCGGATCTTCATCGAAAGGACGTGGAATCTAGTATTGGGGATCATGTATTGTTGCGAGTTGTTCCATGGAAGGGAGTTACAAGATTCGAAAAGAGAGAAAAGCTCAATCCATGATTTATTGGTCCATTTCAGATTCTTGACCGAGTAGGAAATGTGGCCTATAGACTCGTGTTACCTCCAAGTATGTCTCATATTCATAATATTTTTCATATATTTGTTCTACGTAAATATGTGAAAGACCCAAACCACGTTATTGAGTTAGAACCGGACGAGATAGCCGAAGACTTAACGTACAAAGAGGTACCTGTCAAGATCTTGGATAGGAAAGAGCATGTCCTACGCACAAAGGTTATACCACAAGTTAAAGTTTTGTGGAGGAATCATGCTATTGAGAAAATGACCTGGGAGTTGGAAACGGAAATGAAAGCGAGGTATCCTCATCTTTTCGAAACACCAGGTACGTACGTCAATTTTGAGGACAAAATTTCATAAGGAGGGGAGGTTGTAAGACCTCAAATTATTAATAAATAAAATTTAATTTTTTCTATTTAATATTTTGAAATAGTAAGGGTTGAATTGATTAATAAGGTTAGTTATGGGTAAAATGCGCAAATATTTTAAATAAGCAAGTGGTTATAAAATATTCATTGTTGTCGGGGAATATTTGTTTGGTCGTGGAATATTCTTCTGTTGGGGAATATTCGTACGACGGCGCAGTCTTTTGTGGGCCCCATAACGAAAAGCGATTGGATGAAGAAAACGACAAGTATAAGTTGTTTATAAATAACGGCGTAATTGTTACCATTAATACTGTTGGAATACCCAGTGGTTAAATCACAGTAATACGCGTTGTTACACAGTAGCACACGGTATTGCACCAATTATTGATTCTTACGTAAGAATGCACTATTCAATAATTGTTACAGTAATTACTGTTCGGTATTTTATTTTATTGATTCAATAATTGTTGCGTTGATATTTTATATTACTGTTGTTTCAATAATTATCACTACACAGTATTTTCTATTATCGAAGCAATAATTCATATTATCTGAATAATATTATTAGAAAACATTATTAGTAATGTCTAGAAAGTTCTGTCTAAGGAGAGGTTTGGTCACCTAATTACGCGCCAGTAAGGAGAAATCCTTATTGGAAAGCCCCCTCTTTCCTAGGAACTGCCTGATTGTCATTATTGTGATTCTGTAATATTATTTATGAATAATTAATTATTGATTTATATGATGAGGAAAATATTGATTTTATGTGGATATAGATGAAGAAAATTTTTAATGTGACAATTGTTGAAAATTAATATTCTATCTTTTTCTGATAAAATAATTCATTTAAATATATTATTATATTTTAATAATATAATAATGGTGATATTTTTACAACGAATGTGGGATATATGGGTACATGAGGAGAAATAGTATTTTTGTTGCATTAAATGATTAACACATGTTTTGTATGTCGGTGAACCCCATTTCTTGACTGAAACTTGATTATAGCCTATAAAATCGCCCGTTTATGGATTTCGGTCAATTTCTGTTTGGAATTTGGAAAAATTTTCTTCTGCAAAGTTGTAGAGAATGGAATTTCCTACGAAATGTGCATGAGGTTTGAATTTTTCTGATAAAAGGGCTATTTATTATGAATTATTGAAGTTCTGAAGTTCCAAAATAATTATTTTTAAAAGTTTTAAATTTGTTTTAAAAGAAAAACGTTTTTGAAATGTTTGTGGGCATCATTAACATGTGCTAGGTGGCTGAAATCAGTTGGTAAAAGTGGGCGTAGGAATTTGTAATATAAATAATAATATTTTATTAAATTTTCTGCTTTGGTGTTCTAAGTATTTTTCTATAAATAGGGTGCTTAGGTTAAAATTAAAAATCACACCAGAAACTGAAAATTTTCTCTCTATATATTATCGAGCGTATTCTTGTGAGTATTTTAAGACTTTGAGTGTTGCTATATGGTGCAAGTTTCTCTATATCCAGTATTCTAGTCAGAAGTACTGTCTTTTCGAGGTAAGGGATGTTATTTTTTTATAAATGATATTATTTCTTTCAATATCATTATGCCAAAATATTGATCTGAACTTTTTATCAAATTTAAAACTTTTAGTGTCGGGGTTACTATTCACGTATACGACACTATTTACGAATACGATACTATTCACCGAAATATTAAATTTTCATTTTTGTCCAAGATATCTATTATGGATACTAGCTTTGATTGTATCCATCTTTTGATCATTCTTGAATTTTACTCCATTATGATTATTTATGAAGTATTTTTGAACTTAGATTGTTTAAAGTACGAATCCTTAATATTTGTTCTTTTGTTTCACTAGATTCATTTTCTTTAAAATATTTTGCATCATCCTCAGTCCTAGATAATGATATAACTGAATATCTTTGGCCCGTAGTGCAAAGATGAACAGGTGTTGAGATGAACATGACCAACTGATGAATATCTTTGGCCTATAGTGCAAAGATGAATATTTGATTCAAGATGTTTATTGATTGATGTTACATGGATAAAATATTGATGATGGACTTTTAAATTTATAGATGATAGTAGATTTCATACTCTACTTAACTCTTCTAATGAATTATTATTTCCGCTGCGAATATTGATTTAAAATTTGTTGTCTATTGTATTCTATTAAATTTTTCCCTGTTGAGGACTAACGATAATTTGTTCTATATTATCTTAGTCATAATGTTCTTTACTGGGCTAGTTGAGCTCACCCTTTTTCCTTTCTGTTCCATTTTTCTTCTTAGGAGGCAAGAATATAACGAGTACTAGTCGGGGTATGGAATGATGGTTCTAGAAAGTTGTTTAGTAGTCCTCACCATTTTTATAAAATAATATGTCAATAATTGTAATGAGGACTTATTTGAGTGTGGATATTGTCTAGAAGATAATATTTGTATTTAAAATGGATGATGTATACCTATTTTGGGGGTGTCACAGCAGCTCAACCGGATCCTCCTCATCCGTTTCCACATCATTATCCTCATCAGGTACACCCTCCTGTTCAACTACTGTGACCAACGGGGCTGACTCCCGTGGAAGTAGTTGTTCCCAAACCACCTGAATGACACGAGTCTCCTCCTCTCTAGGCATCTGAGGTCCTTCCTCCCTTGCCTGACTGGATTCTCCGATATTGGTTATCCTGACAACAAAATTTTTAAGTTTTAATTATTACTTGTTACTACTCGACACTTACGAGTACACAGTTGTAATCACATAAGCACATAAGTTTTTTATTACTTCTTACTTAAAACTCGATAAGAGTTTATCATCACTATCTTTTAGAAGGTTATTTCTAAGGCTTTTCTTCACCTAAAGTTCATAACCTAAAGCTTTGATACCAACTTGTGACACCCCCAAATCTGGGTACTTCATTCCCCTAAGACTTAGTGTTCACTTTCTATACATTCATACTATCTACCCAAATAAAATAACATTTAAACCATAAATTCTCCCTATAAAAAGGTTACATCATTAATTCCAAAATATCCCAAGTTGTTTAACCTTAATATCAATCAAGTGTGGAAATAAAATAATTACATCACATCATTAAATATAAAGTCTATTAACATAAAAGTCATTATATTACAAGTCTTCATCACTTGTACATTTTTTCCTTTCCTTTGCTAGTTGTAGGTTCATCGACCTTCTCAACTTTAGCTGCAATGAGTGTATACGTAATAACCCATATTTTTTTTAAAAAATTAGATATTAATTAATTTTATTGTATACAATTGTATTTAAATTGGAAAAGGTAAATGATTTTTTTTCCCCTCTTTTCTTCCTTGTTTTGTTTGGAAAATTAAATTCTTTTAGTAGATAATTAATTAACTGATTAAATTAAAATTTAGGAAGATAATTCTTTTTTTTAAAAGTCTTGTGGTAAAATCATTCGGAGCGGGAAGCTACTTGGAAGATAGAGGATTCTATTCAAGCGGAGTATCCGTATCTTTTGATAATTAGCTACGTTCATTCTTTTGATTCAGGGGACGGAATCATTTTTAAGGGGTAGGTGATGTAATACCCGGTAAAAAAAATAATAATAATAATAAAGAAATAAGTAAATAAATAATATTTAAATCCATATTTTTAATTGAGCTTTTCTTATGTTGGGTCAAATTGTATTTAATTTGTGGGAACTATAATAAGTATATGATTACATTAATTTGGGCTTTTATACTAATTGGGTCTATTTTGTATTTGGGTAATATTAAAATCCTATTAAAATTAGGAGACACAATAAGTTATATAAATAAACAAGTAAAACCTAATTAGACTCCCATACGCTTTATACGCAACTGAAGGAAAAGAAGGGAGAAAAGCGGTTGTGGAAGAACAAAACAAAACGGAAGAAGATTCTTTCAGTAAGATAATATTATTACTTTGTGAATCAGTATACTTTATTTTGTGTATATATATATATATATATATATATATATATATATATATATATATATATATATATATATATATATATATATATAGTATTACATCAAGTGACCAATTGGTGAATCAGGCGAGGAGCCAGTTAATGGATTAATAGTTAATTTAATATAATCCTTATATATTATATTAGATTGGTTTAGGTGTAGTTATCAATTTAATTAGATCTATATTTTTATTAAAGTTTGATTTTTGCAACAGAGGATGTGAAGTTCTAATTAAATTTTGTAAGTTGAGATTTGCTTCAGGAATTAAGTTTATGCAAGCTTAAAAAAAAAGATGATAATAGAGTAATTAAGATCGGTAATTTGGAGGACAAATAAAGTTCAATCGGAGGGAGTATTTAATTATTGATATGCGATTTAATTTATGTTTTTGCTATGCAATACAATCTGAAATATATATCGTAATAACATGTGCAGTCAACATGAAGAATTGTGAATCCTAATAGAGACTTGCTCATTAAGTTTGGCTTAGTCATATTTTTCAATGTTTTAATGTGGGGATGCTACGTAAATAGTCTGAAAGCTCTATCATCTCTACAAGCCACAGTGACAAACTTTGCTACCAACTTTTTATCTTCGGGTTTAGCTAGATTTTTTTTCTTCTTTTTTTTAAGAAGCACTATCATATCAGTTCAAACGGAAGAGAATTATCAATAGATGTATATAGTTATAGAATTTATAAATTTATAAATTTTGACTATATTAATATGATTAATAATAATAATAATAATACGAGTTTAAAAAAATAATAATTAGTAATTAATAATTAAACGCATAGTTTATTAATTTATTTTAATAATTTGTGTAATTAGTTCGATCGGAGGGAATTTAAAGAGTTATACTTAGTGTATAAATTTTGGAGTATTAATAATTGATTTAAGGCGATGATTAAAGGCATATTAAATAGATTATGAATTATTTTGGAATTATTAGTTTGGATTGTTTTTAATTTAAGGTGAATATGTTTAGGTTGCGAATAACGTTTCGTATTTGATATCGTTGGCACTTAAGGGTAAGATTTTGTGGAGTGTGCTATAAATAGTTTGGAAGTATCAGGTACAGATTTCGTACTCCTTCAGCGATACTCTTGTTAAATTTGATTTGTTCGTTTATTTCCTTATTTTGAATTCTGTTATGATTTCACATAATTATTTCCTGTGAAATAAATATATTAATTTCATTTTGGAGTTGATACACATGACTCGTATTTGTACTCTTTGAATTAGAATATCTTGTTTAGTATTTATTGTTTGATAATTGTAAAGCGGTACATGTACCTTGTGACTATAATTTGATTTGATTCAACATGTACATATAGAACCCTTTTGTTGGTATTATGTCGCATGTGTTGTGACATGGTATTTTTGTTAGAATATACCGTAGGGTATACCTGAGCCATAACCACCTGTGGGGGTACCACAGGCATGTCGTCTTGGCACGAGAGACATGACACTCTCCGTAGCGGTGTGATTAGTCCACGGCGTCTCCGTTTTGGGCTCTGGAGGAAGTGGGCCATTTGGTATTTTGTTGTGGGAGGCGTATGGGTTAACCCTAGCTTTCTGTTCTGCGAATTGGTGATGTTGTGCCAAACACACCTATTCGATTTGCATACATTTGGATTCGCGGTCCAATGTGTAAGTGCATGTATGCCATCATTTGATTTGCCTGTGTGGCATTATTTTGACTTGCCTGTGTGGTATTGTTTTGATTTGCCTGTGTGGCATTAGTTTGACTTCCTGTGTGGCAAGATATATTTCTGAGCTCAATCGGTATGAAATAACCCCAGCCATTTGTTTCAGCCTATTATTTTATTATATTAGTTTTGTTGGCTTCTGTTCAGTTCAATTTATTGGGTTAGTTACGTTAGTTCGTTATTTATTTACTATTCTGTTTGGGTTCGTTAATTCTGTTGGTTTAAATATATTCGATTCAAATCTTCAGAGATTTTATTTTTGTCAAAGGCAATATTTTGTATATGTTGATATCGTATTTCAGTTGTATATCTTTTGTATCTTTATATCCATACTGGGCAATTGGTTCATGCTGTGTTTTTCTTCCGGCAGGGTTGCAGAGGTGATTCAGGGCTACTGTGATGAGAGTGTTGCCTTTGACCATCTAGGTTTATTCAAATTTTAAGTCTTGATTATTTTGACCCTATTTGGAGAATTGTATTTAGTACTTTATTAATGGATCACCACTTTTAATATTTTGAGGTTGTTAGTGCTCTGTTTATTTATTTTGAGGTTCGTTGTGCTTTTTGCGTGACCTCCCTTTCCTTTTCGGGAAGGGGGTGTTACAGAGATGGTATCAGAGTTTAGGTTCTTTCTTGTCGAAAACCTATTTAGGTTTGACCTGTGAGTTGTGGGTAAATCACTGGGTAGACGTCGTAGGAATTTTATTCGATTTTGTTCTTTGTTTGGTTGGTCTTGATTTTGACCAAGTGTCATTCTCTCCTCGAGTTGTAGTTGATTTGTGAAATGTGAGATACATTGTTAAGATTATTATTGTTATGCACTGGAGCAATAAAATTAGTTAAGGATTGTGATTGGATATCATTAAGGAGAATAAATATGTGATTATGATTGTGATTGGATATTTTGTACCGTTAAGAAAGGATTATATGATTATGATATGGGCATTTGTATTAGCGAGTTTTAATATTGGAGAGTTGTTTGTTAGAGTTATTTCAGGTAATTACAAATTATTATGATTTTGGAATTGAGGATTTGATTTGGGTTAGATTTTGATTTTTGTTAAGTTGTGGATAATTTGAGGTATGTGTATTGATGGGATACTATGATAAAGTGAAAACTATTAAGTATAGAGGATTTCTTGTAATTTGAGTTGTTGATATTTGAGGTAATTAGATTAATCTTTTGGAGTTAATGATCAATATTGTGGTTATTTCCTAGTAGGATATTGGAGTTATGTCCTATGAAGTTTAATTGTGATAGTATGAGGAGACATTGAAATTTATTGGATTATGATTTGCAATAAGGGATGATTGATTTATTATATGATTAGATAGTAAGTGATGAAATTCAATTAATTTGGAGAGATCTTGAATAGTTATAGTTGCTTATGCAAATTGTAGAATATGTTATTTTGAGTTTGATACGGTGTTGAAGAGATCTTCATATTTTATTATTTGGTGTAATAATATTTGAAAACTAATTTGGATTGAGGTTTGAATATTTTGAAACTCTTGAGGATTCAGGAAGAGATATAATTTGTAGAGTTGTTTTGTTTATTTCGACATCCTTAAAGTTTTGCATGAATTTATGTAAAATAAATAAATAAATAAAACAAAAATAATTTGTTAGATCCTTGTCATGTGTGAAACATAAACATTTTACGAATTAAAAATAATTTTAAATATTTTGCGTATTCGAATCGTATTTAGATGAAGAGAAATTTTTGTGATTTCAAATTATGTTCCGAAGAGTATATTTACAAGAATTAAACTCAAAGATATTAGCGATAGTCGCACCAACGGTGGATCAGGTGATCTAATTTGATGCAACACGAACAACCTTACCGAGGCTTGACACGATAGCTGACGAATCTTTTACGAGTACATTGATAATTACGTGGACCGATGACTTATCCGCGTTGATCGTTACAAATGGCGATGCTACGTCGTAGCTAAATTTATTTATTTTTTTTGTAGCTTATTTGAATTCCGAGGACGGAATTATTTTTAAGGGGTGAAAAATGTAATAACCCATATTTTTTTTAAATTATATATAAATTAATTATATTGCATACAATTGTATTTAAATTGGAAAAGGTAAATGATTTTTCCCCCTCTTTTCTTCCTTGTTTTGTTTGGAAAATTAAATTCTTTTAGTAGATAATTAATTAACTGATTAAATTAAAATTTAGGAAGATAATTCTTTTTTTTAAAAGTCTTGTGATAAAATAATTCGGAGCGGGAAGCTACTTAGAAGATAGAGGATTCTATTTGAGCGGAGTATCCACATCTTTTGATAATTAGCTACGTTCATTCTTTTGATTCCGGAGACGGAATCCTTTTTAAGGGATATGTGATGTAATAAATAAAGAAATAAGTAAATAAATAATATTTAAATCCATATTTTTAATTGGGCTTTTCTTATGTTGGGTCAAATTGTATTTAATTTGTGAGAACTATAATAAGTATGTGATTACATTAATTTGGGCTTTTATACTAATTGGGTCTATTTTGTATTTGGGTAATATTAAAATCCTATTAAAATTAGGAGACACAATAAGTTATATAAATAAACAAGTAAAACCTAATTAGACTCTCATACGCTTTATACGCAACGGAAGGAGAAGAAGGGAGAAAAGCAGTTGTGGAAGAACAAAACAAAACAGAAGAAGATTCTTTCAGTAACATAATATTATTACTTTGTGAATCAGTATACTTTATTTTGTGAATTAATATATATATAGTATTACATCAAGTGGCCGATTGGTGAATCAGGTGAGGAGCCAGTTAATGGATTAATAGTTAATTTAATATAATCTTTATATATTTTATTAGATTGGTTTAGGTGTAGTTATCAATTTAATTAAATCTATATTTTTATTAAAGTTTGATTTTTGCAACAGAGGATGTGAAGTTCTAATTAAATTTTGTAAGTTGAGATTTGCTTCAGGAATTAAGTTTATGCAAGTTTTAAAAAAAAAGATGATAATAGAGTAATTAAGATCGGTAATTTGGAGGACAAATAAAGTTCGATCGGAGGGAGTATTTAATTATTGATATGCGATTTAATTTATGTTTTTGCTATGCAATACAATCTGAAATATATATCGTAATAACGTGTGCAGTCAACATGAAGAATTGTGAATCCTAATAGAGACTTGCTCATTAAGTTTTGCTCAGTCATATTTTCAATGTATTAATGTGGGGATGCTACGTAAATAGTCTGAAAGCTCTATCATCTCTACAAGCCACAGTGACAAACTTTGCTACCAACTTTTTATCTTCGGGTTTAGCCGGATTTTTTTTCTTCTTTTTTTTGAAGAAGCACTATCATATCAGTTCAGACAAAAGAGAATTATCAATAGATGTATATAGTTATAGAATTTATAAATTTACAGATTTTGACTATATTAATATGATTAATAATAATAATAATATGAGTTTAAAAAATAATAATTAGTAATTAATAATTTAACGCATAGTTTATTAATTTATATTAATAATTTGTGTAATTAGTTCGATCGGAGGGAATTTAAAGAGTTATACTTAGTGTATAAATTTTGGAGTATTAATAATTGATTTAAGGCGATGATTAAAGGCATATTAAATACATTATGAATTATTTTAGAATTATTAGTTTGGATTGTTTTTAATTTGAGGTGAATATGTTTAGGTTGCGAATAACGTTTCATATTTGATATCGTTGGCACTTAAGGGTAAGATTTTGTGGAGTGTGCTATAATTGGTTTGGAAGTATCAGGTACGGATTTCGTACTCCTTCAGCGATACTCTTGTTAAATTTGATTTGTTCGTTTATTTCTTATGTTGAATTCTGTTATGATTTCACATAATTGTTTCTTGTTAAATAAATATATTAATTTCATTTTGGAGTTGATACACATGACTCATATTTGTACTCTATGAATTAGAATATCTTGTTTAGTATTTATTGTTTGATAATTGTAAAGCGGTACATGTACCTTGTGACTATAATTTGATTTGGTTCAACATGTACATATAGAACCCTTTTGTTGGTATTATGTCGCATGTGTTGTGATATGGTGTTTTTGTTAGAACATACCGTAGGGTATACCTGAGCTATAACCACCTGTGGGGGTACCACAGGCATGTCGTCTTGGCACGAGAGACATGACACTCTTCGTGGTGGTGTGATTAGTCCACGGCGTCTCCGTTTTGGGCTCCGGAGGAAGTGGGCCATTTAGTGTTTTGTTGTGGGAGGCGTATGGGTTAACCCTAGTTTTCTGTTCTGCGGATTGGTGATGTTGTGCCAAACACACCTATCCGATTTGCATACATTTGGATTCGCGGTCCAATGTGTAAGTGCATGTGTGGCATCATTTAATTTACCTGTGTGGCATTATTTTGACTTGCCTGTGTGGTATTGTTTTGATTTGCCTGTGTGGCATTAGTTTGACTTGCCTGTGTGACAAGATTTATTTTTGAGCTCAATTGGTATGAAATAACCCCAACCATTTGTTTCAGCCTATTATTTTATTGTATTAGTTTTGTTGGCTTCTGTTCAGTTCAATTTATTGGGTTAGTTACTTCAGTTCATTATTTATTTACTATTCTGTTTGGGTTCGTTAATTCTGTTGGTTTAAATATATTCGATTCAAATCTTCAGAAATTTTATTTTTGTCAGAGGTAATATTTTGTATCTGTTGATGTCGTATTTCAGTTGAATATCTTTTGTATCTTTATATCCGTACTAGGCAATTGGCTCATGCTGTGTTTTTCTTCCGGTAGGGTTGCATGGGTGATTCAGGGCTATTGTGATGAGAGTGTTGACTTTGACCATCTAGGTTGATTCGAATTTTAAGTCTTGATTATTTTGACCCTGTTTGGAGAATTGTATTTAGTACTTTATTAATGAATCGCCACTTTTAATATTTTGAGGTTGTTAGTGCTCTGTTTATTTATTTTGAGGTTCGTTGTGCTTTTTGCGTGACCTCCTTTTTCTTTTCAGCAAGGGGGTGTTACAGTATATATGTAAGAGTGAGCAAACAACGCTCACTTGAATAATAATGAATAAACATCATATCAACTGCCAAATGAATAAGCTCAATAGAAATGAATAAAGTACGTCATCAATAATAATCAGGAACAGAATTTGAAATATATAACCGAGGGTTAAAAGACCACGAACTATGTCCATAGTTATAAGTAATCTTTCAACTTAAACTTTAACAGTCGTAAGACTATAAGGACTCCTCGTACTTAGGGGGATCAGCCCTTCGTATAATGTATTGTGCACAAACATTTTAACGCTATACGTAAGTTATCCCCTATAATAGGGTTGTTCATCTCAGCATTTAGAATATGAGTCGGCACCAAAGTAAGTTTGGTTTGGATAAGTTTCAAGGTAATTTAGAGTTTACGAACATCAACTAAGGATTAGTTGAATAAAACTGTAATAACATTATGTTATGGAATAATTCATAAGTGAATCAACATTGTGTACTAAGGTCATGCTTTAGGAATAATATAAGAGCATAAGTATTGAATAATGTAACATACCTTGCTTGAACAATGTTAAGCTAAGGTTAAAACCTTATTTAGAGTTGAATCTTAAGCATGCATAACAAATAGTAAGTTGAATGATAAAACTTGTTCAAGATTAGTGTGTTAGAATGTAGAAATTTGCATGCTAAATAACAAGTTAAAGATTGGGTCAATATCAAGAGATAAGGTTTAGGAGCTTGCACGATATAATTAGGGTTAAGAAACTTGCACAAAGAAAGCTTGGAGTTAGAAAAACTTGCTCAAAGATTGAATACATACTTGCACAATTATAAAAGTAGAGTTAGAGAACTTGCCTCGTACGTAGGTTAAACAATCACTATCCACGTTCACCACAAGTCCTACACATACCATATGTATTAAAAATACACATTAGTTACGCTAATATTAGCTTCATATAGCTCACTAGCAACATCACATCTTTTCATGAACATCACTATTTAGCTTTATTACAACTACTTAAGTGATCATGTCAGTAAGACCCCAACTTATTAATGAATAAAATCAATTTTTCTCTAAATATTATTGTGAATAATAAGAAGTTAATTTGATATAATACTTTGGTTATGGGTGAAATGTGCAAATTATGCAAAATAAGCAAGTGGTTATAAAATATTCATTTTGTTGGGGAATATTCGTTTGGTCGTGGAATATTCTTGCTGTCGGGAAATATTCGTACGACGGCGCAGCCTTGTGTGGGCCCCATAACGAAAAGCGATTGGATGAAGAAAACGACAAGTATAAGTTATTTATAAATAACGGCGTAGTTGTTACCGTTAATACTGTTGGAATACCCGATGGTTAAAATACAGTAGCACACGGCATTGCACCAATTATTGATTCTTACGTAAGAAGGTATTACTCAATAATTGTTACAGTAATTACTGTTCAATATTTTATTTTATTGATTCAATAATTGCTACGTTGATATTTTATATTATTGTTGTTTCAATAATTGTCGCTGCACAATATTTTCCATTATCAGATCAATAATTCATATTATTTGAATAATATTATTAGATAACATTATTGGCAATATCTATAAAGTTCTGTCTAAGGAGAGGTTTGGTTATCTAATTGCGCGCCAGTAAGGAGAAATCCTTATTAGAAAGCCCCTTCTTTCCTGAGAACGGCCTGGTTGTCATAATTGTGATTCTGTGATATTATTTATGAATAATTAATTATTAATTTATATGATAAGAAAATATTTATTTTTTTTGTGGATATAAATGAGGGATATATTTTTGTGGTTATAAATGAAGGAATTAATGTTGAGGTGTTTTTGTCGGAATGGAGGTATTAAAAATTAAATCACTGTTTTTGAGATATATTGCGTGAGTTATAATTTTTAATCCGACCGTTGGATCGTTGTGATTTTTGGATATGTTATACAGATATAAGTTGAGTATATGTCCACAAATTTTGAACCGTTAAAAATGAACGTATGATTTGTTATGAATTTTAAGAGGTGACTAGTTCAAAAATTGTTGAAGTATCCGAATTTAGCATTTTGGTGGAAAATTTTAGAATTGGTGGGCCCCACTTTTGGTTGGTGAGAAATGTGCTAAAAATTTTATTCAAATGTGGTGGGTGGGAATAGTAGCAGGTAAAGCCATCAGGTTGCAGGTCAAGTCTGCATCGGCGTGCTAACATTTTCCTATAAATAGAGGGCTAAGTTAGAATTAAAAATCACACCAGAATTCATAAGTTTTCTCTCTTTCTCTCTCTATATTATCGAACGTATTTTGTGAGTATTTAGATACTTTGTGAGTTTTTATTTATCAGTGTAAGTTTCCTTCAGCCTTATACCGATATTCCGAACAGAAGTACTGTTATCTTGAGGTAAGGCATGTTATTTTCTTCTTAAATGATATTATTTTCTTCAATATCATTATGCTGAAATATTATGAACTTTTTATCAAATTTGGAACTTTTTGTGTCGGGATTACTATTCACGTATACGGCACTATTCACGAATTCGGCACTATTCACCGAAAAATAAAATTTTTCTTTTTTATCCAAGATGGCTATTATGGTTACTATCTTAGATTTTATCCATGTTTTGATCTTTATTTTTGAATTCTACTTCACAATTGGTTGTTATGGAGTATTATTGCACTTGGATAAACTATAATACAAATCCCTAATATTTGTCCTTCTGTCTCACTGGATTCATTTCTTTTAAAATATTTTTTCATCATCCTTAGTCCTAAATGATGATATTACTGAATATCTTTGGCATGTAGTGCAAAGATGAATGATTAACTGATGAATATCTTTGGCCCGTAGTGCAAATATGAACATGTGTTGAGATGAACATGATCGACTGGTGATACAAATGAATATCTTTGGCCTGTAATGCAAAGATGAATATTTAATTAAAAATGATTATTGATTGTTGTTACAGGGATAAAATATTGATGATGGACTTTTAAATCTTAGAAGATAGTAGAACTCATTCTCTACCGGACTCTTCTAATAGTTTGCTGTTTCCGCTGCAGTTGTTGATCTAAAACTTGTTGTCTATTATATTTTATCAGATTTTTCCCTGTTGAAGACTAATGATAAGTTGTTGTTTATTATCTTAGTCATAATATTCTTTATTGGGCTAGTTGAGCTCACCCTTTTCCTTTTTATTCCATTTTTCTCAGGAGGCGAGAATATAACGGGAACTAGTCGGGGTGTGGAGTGATGTTTCCAGTCAGTTGTGTTAACAGTCCTCATTATTTTGTAAAATAGTGTTTCAATAATTGTAATGAGGACTTATTTGAGTGTGGATATTGTCTAGAAGACAATATTTATATTTAAACTCACAGTATTTGTGTTGTCGTATTTTGCACGACAATTATTATAATGAAGTTGTATTTGTTTCTGTACCATGTATTTGGTGACTTAGAATGGGTGATGTAGACCTATTTTGGGGGCGTCATTGTTGGTATCACAGCTATAAGTAAAGAGCCCGAGCCTCTCGCTGGTGACTTCCTTGGGTGGGATGCACCGAAGCCAGACTCTCCGTAGGGGACGCCGTTCTGCGGTGGCAAACTGATAGGTACCACTGTGAGGTGCTGTCCACGGTTGGGACATGAGTCACAATTGGTATCAGAGCTTAGGGAAATGGTCTCTGGCGGAGATCGGGGAATAGAACTAGGAGGAGAGAGACGAGTAAATCCTTCGCTAGTGTGTCCTACCTAAACTTATTTGTTAGTTGGTCATAATATAGGGATATTATGTGATATGTTAATTTGTTTAATTAACCCTTGTTTTATGGAAGTATTTAGGAATGGTTGCTGAGAACGTTAACAATGGAGTGTATGAGACCGTGGAAACACCTTTAGTTACCAATCAGGAGAATGTGCAACAGGCTGGCAATATTCCTCCTGTAATCAACATTACCGAGCAAACGATGAATGATGGAATGTTTAGGAGCTTTTTGCAGTTCATGCAAAATCAGACGAGGGAGACTCGTGTGCAGAATACGGGTGGAAATGATAACAATGTGCGGCTTGTCACAACCAAGCAGTTTAAAGAGTTGGGACCACCAGAATTTAAGGGAAAGCCGGATCCGATCATGGCAGAAACGTGGGTCAAGCAAATTACCAAGATATTCGATGTCTTGGGATGCACGGAGGAACAGAAGGTTCCATTCGCCACCTTTATGTTTTGCGGTGAGGCAGACTACTAGTGGGAGTCTGTGAACCTTACCCAGCCTGACGCACTCAACATGTCCTGGGAAACATTTCAAAAACTGTTTAATGACAAGTACTTTCCTGAAAGTATTCATCATATAAAGGAGATAGAGTTTATTAGACTGGAACAAAATAACACGACGGTGTCCCAGTACGAGGCGAAGTTTGCAGAGTTATCCAAGTTTGCACCTCATTTGGTCGAGAATGAGGAACGAATGATAAGGATGTTTCTGAGAGGTTTAAAACTCGAGATTCGGCAATATCTTATCTCTCATAAATTTTCTTTATATTCAGATGTTGTAAACAGGGCTCAATTATTAGAGCGAGATAATGATTATATTCAACCGAGGGAACATAACCAAGGTAATACCGGTGGCAGCGGTAGTCGGACCAATGAAAATCAGTAGGGAGAAAAATATTCGGACAAAAGCGGTAACCACTCTTGTAGAAATCGTGACCGTGATAATAGAAGGAGCTAGTCGGGAGGAGATTTCAAGAAGAGAAGGTACAACAATGATAACGTAAAAACGTCAGCACAAACATCAATTGTTTCTAGGGGTGGAGAACGAGCACCGGTCGTTTGTTACAAATACGGGAAAGAGGGACATATCAGCCCAAACTGCCCACAATAATTTAAGGTATGTTATAACTGTGGAAAGGAGGGTCATATAGCTCGAAAGTGTTCTGTAGCAAAACCAAGTTCAGCGGGGATGGTGACTCCAAAAGCTGTCCCTGATAAGTCGAAATCAATGGTTCCTGGAAGAGCATTTGTCGTGACTGGCCAAAACGCGAGAAACCCGAACGAGGTGATCATGGGTAAGCTAATCTTGAATTCTTGCGAAGTTTATACTTTACTAGATACCGGTTCTACCCATTCTTTTATCTCTCCTGCTTGTGCTCAACGTTTAAACTTGACTCCGGAGAAATTAGACTTTGACCTATCTGTGGAGACTCCGTTAGGAGAAACTTTCATTACATCTACAGTTTATAAATCTTGCTTAATCCAAGTTGGCACAATCACATTACCTGTTGACCTTATCTCTTTAAAGATACTTACTTTTGATGTGATTTTAGGAATTGATTGGTTAACTACTCATCATGCCAAAATTGATTATTTTCGTAAGGTTGTTAGTTTTCATATTCCTAACCAACCTGTTATGCGAATTCAAGCAACCAAACCATTAAAATCAATCGCTGTTATATCAAGCCATAAAGCCATTCGTTTATTGAAAAATGGATGTCAAGCTTTCTTAGCCCATGTTATGGACTTTAACAAAAACACGTCAGATTTGAATAATATTTCTGTTGTTAGTGAATTTCCTGACATATTTTCTGAAGAACTTCCTGGTCTACCCCCAGAACGTGAAGTTGAATTCTTTATTGACCTTGAACCCGGTACAAAGCCTATTTCTAAAACCCCATGCCGAATGGCTCCTATTGAACTTCAGGAGTTAAAAGTCCAATTACAGGAATTGTTAGACATCGGTTTCATTCGTCCTAGTACGTCTCCTTGGGGTGCTCCTGTTTTATTCGTAAAGAAGAAAGACGGGAGTATACGACTTTGTATTGACTATCGAGAATTGAACCATGTCACCATCAAGAATAGGTATCCGCTACCTCGTATTGATGACCTGTTCGACCAATTACAAGGAGCACAATTCTTTTTAAAGATCGATCTTCGCTCTAGATATCAACAGCTGAAGATTAAAACTGAGGATATTCCAAAGACTGCCTTGAGAACTCGGTACGGGCATTATGAATTCTTAGTCATGTCATTTGGATTGACTAATGCTCCTGCTGCCTTCATGGATATAATGAACTGTGTGTTCAAAGAATATTTAGATCAGTTCGTTGTTGTCTTTATTGATGACATCCTCATCTATTCCAAAAGCCGTGAAGATCATGAGCGCCATTTGAAGCTGATATTGCAAAGACTTCGTGAAAATAAGTTATATGCCAAACTGAAGAAATGCGAGTTCTGGCTTGACGAAGTAGCATTCCTTGGGCACGTGGGGTCAAAACATGGAGTATCTGTCGACCCGGTGAATATTGAAGCCATACAAAGTTAGGAGCAACCGAAGTCGGTAACCGAAGTACGTAGCTTTCTGGGCTTAGCTGGTTATTATCGGAGATTTGTGGAATGATTTTCTCGAATCGCTACTCCGTTAACTCAGCTGACTCGGAAAGATACAAAATCCGTATGGAGTGAGGAATGTGAGAAGAGTTTCCAAGAACTCAAGAGGAGACTCATTTCGGCACCTGTTCTGATAATACCATCTGGTTAGGATGGATTTGTTATCTACAGCGATGCTTCAGGCAAAGGGTTAGGATGTGTTCTCATGTAACATGGAAAAGCCATAGCCTATGCCTCGCGACAACTCAAAGAATATGAGAGGAATTATCCTACTCATGATTTGGAGTTGGCAGCAGTCGTTTTCGCGTTGAAGATCTGGAGACACTACATGTATGGGGAGAAAGTGGAGATCTATACAGATCATAAAAGCCTCAAATATTTCTTCACCCAAAAGGAACTCAACATGCGGCAACGACGTTGGCTCGAGCTGCTGAAAGATTACGATGATACCATCCAATATCATATTGGAAAAGCAAACGTAGTAGCTGACGCATTGAGTAAAAGATCATATGCGGGTACGAGTGCAATGTTGTTAACACAAAGGCCCATTTTATATGACTTGCAAAGGATGGAGATAGAGATGAAGGCTCCAAGTACCCACATGATGATATCAAATATACGAGTAGAACCGACTTTAATCAATAAAGTTAAAGCTGCTCAAGCTACAGACGTGGAGTTGATGCGTATGAAGAAGAAAGTGCAAGAAGGTGCTATTCTAGAAGCAAGAATCGATGAAGAAGGAATACTTCGAGTCAACTCCAGACTTTGTGTTCCTAACGATTTTGACTTGAAGCATAGAATAATGATGGAGGCACACAACACACCGTTTGCAATCCATCGTGGGAGTACCAAAATGTATGATGATCTTCGATATACATTTTGGTGGAGCAATATAAAAAAAGAGATCGCGAAGTTTATCTCGAGGTGTTTAACTTGTTAACGTGTAAAAGCGGAGCATCAAGTACCAAAGGGTCTATTGTAACCACTTGAGATTCTGAAATGAAAGTGGGAACACATTACTATGGATTTCGTTACGGGTCTTCCCAAGGTATCTCAAAGCATAAATGCGATTTGGGTCATTGTTGATAGATTAACCAAGTCTGCCCATTTCTTGCCTATACGTGAGACTTATTCCCTTGAACGTCTTGCTAGTATATACGTGAATGAGATTGTGAGATTGCATGGCATGCTAGTATCCATAGTTTCGGATTGTGACCCAAGATTCACTTCACGATTTTGGGTTAGCTTGCAGAAAGCTATGGGCTCGAATTTACGATTCAGTTCAGCATACCATCCTCAAATGGACGGGCAATCAGAGAGGACTATTCAAACCCTTGAAGATCTATTAAGACTCTGTGTTCTAGATTTTAAAGGAAGTTGGGATAAGTACTTGCCACTGGTGGAATTCTCCTACAACAACAGTTATCAGGCAAGTATAGGTATGGCTCCATTTGAAGCCTTGTATGGACGAAAGTGTCGTTCTCCAGTATGTTGGGATGAGGTGGGAGAAGCAACGTTGTTTGGACCAGAATTGGTACGCATAACTATAGAGAAGATCCAAATGATTCGACAACGTATACAAACGGAACAAGATTGACAAAAGAGTTATGCAGATCTTCATCGAAAGGATGTAGAATTTAGTATTGGGGATCATGTATTGTTACGTGTTGCACCATGGAAAGGAGTTACAAGATTTGGGAAGAGAGGAAAGCTCATTCCACGATTTGTTGGTCCATTTGAGATTCTTGACCGAATAGGAAATGTGGCCTATAGACTTGCATTACCTCCAAGCATGTCTCGTGTTCATAATGTTTTTCACGTATCTGTGCTTCGTAAATATGTGAAAGACCCGAACCACATAATTGAGTTAGAACTAGACGAAATAGCCGAAGATTTAACGTACGAGGAGGTACCTGTTAAGATCTTGGATAGGAAAGAACATGTTCTACGCACGAATGTTATACCACAAGTTAAGGTTTTATGGAGAAACCATGCTATTGAAGAAATGACCTGGGAGTTGGAATCAGAAATGAAAGCGAGGTATCCTCACCTTTTCGAAACACCAGGTACGTACGTCAATTTCGAGGACAAAATTTCATAAGGAGGGGAGGTTGTAAGACCCCAACTTATTAATGAATAAAATCAAATTTTCTCTAAATATTATTGTGAATAATAAGGTGTTAATTTGATATAATACTTTGGTTATGGGTGAAATGTGCAAATTTTGCAAAATAAGCAAGTGGTTATAAAATATTCATTTTGTCGGGGAATATTCGTTTGGTCGTGGAATATTCTTGCTGTCGGGGAATATTCGTACGACGGCACAGCCTTGTGTGGGCCCCATAACGGAAAGCGATTGGATGAAAAAAACGACAAGTATAAGTTGTTTATAAATAACGGCGTAGTTGTTACCGTTAATACTGTTGGAATACCCGGTGGTTAAAATACAGTAGCACACGGTATTGCACCAATTATTGATTCTTACGTAAGAAGGTATTACTCAATAATTGTTACAGTAATTACTATTTAGTATTTTATTTTATTGATTCAATAATTGCTATGTTGATATTTTATATTATTGTTGTTTCAATAATTGTCGCTGCACAGTATTTTTCATTATCAGATCAATAATTCATATTATTTGAATAATATTATTAGATAACATTATTGGTAATATCTAGAAAGTTCTGTCTAAGGAGAGGTTTGATCATCTAATTGCGGGCCAGTAAGGAGAAATCCTTATTGGAAAGCCCCTCTTTCCTGGGAACGGCCTGGTTGTCATAATTGTGATTCTGTGATATTATTTATGAATAATTAATTATTAATTTATATGATAAGAAAATATTTATTTTTTTGTGGATATAAATGAGGGATATATTTTTGTGGTTATAAATGAAGGAATTAATGTTGAGGTGTTTTTGTCGGAATGGAGGTATTAAAAATTAAATCACTGTTTTCGAGATATATTGCGTGAGTTATAATTTTTAATCCGACCGTTGGATCGTTGTGATTTTTGGATATGTTATACAGATATAAGTTGAGTATATATCCACAAATTTTGAACCGTTAAAAATGAACGTATGATTTGTTATGAATTTTAAGAGGTGACTGGTTTAGAAATTGTTGAAGTATCCGAATTTTGCATTTTGGTGGAAAATTCTAGAATTGGTGGGCCCTACTTTTGGTTGGTGAGAAATGTGTTGAAATTTTTATTCAAATGTGGTGGGTGAGAATAGTAGCAGGTAAAGCCATCAGGTTGCAAGTCAAGTCTGTTTCGGCGTGCTAACATTTTCCTATAAATAGAGGGCTAAGTTAGAATTGAAAATCACACCAGAATTCATAAGTTTTCTCTCTTTCTCTCTCTATATTATCGAGCGTATTTTGTGATTATTTAGATACTTTGTAAGTTTTTATTTATCAGTGCAAGTTTCCTTCAGCCTTATACCGATATTTCGAACAGAAGTACTGTTATCTTGAGGTAAAGGATGTTATTTTCTTCTTAAATGATATTATTTTCTTCAATATCATTATGCTGAAATATTATGAGCTTTTTATCAAATTTAGAACTTTTTGTGTCGGGGTTACTATTCACGTATATGGCATTATTCACGTATACGGCACTATTCACGAATTCGGCACTATTCACTGAAAAATAAAATTTTTTCTTTTTATCCAAGATGGCTATTATGGTTACTATCTTAGATTGTATCCATGTTTTGATTTTTATTTTTGAATTCTACTTCACAATTGGTTGTTATGGAGTATTATTGCACTTGGATAAACTGTAATACGAATCCCTAATATTTGTCTTTCTATCTCACTGGATTCGTTTCCTTTAAAATATTTTTCATCATCCTCAGTTCTAAATGATGATATTACTGAATATCTTTGGCCTGTAGTGCAAAGATGAATGATTAACTGATGAATATCTTTGGCCCGTAGTGCAAAGATGAACAGGTGTTGAGATGAACATGACCGACCGGTGATACAAATGAATATCTTTGGCATGTAGTGCAAAGATGAATATTTAATTAAAGATGATTATTGATTGTTGATACAGTGTTAAAATATTGATGATGGACTTTTAAATCTTAGAAGATAGTAGAACTCATTCTCTACTTGACTCTTCTAATGGTTTGCTATTTTCGCTGCAGTTGTTGATCTAAAACTTGTTGTCTATCATATTTTATCAGATTTTTTCCTGTTGAAGACTAATGATAAGTTGTTGTTTATTATCTTAGTCATAATATTTTTTATTGGGCTAGTTGAGCTCACCCTTTTCCTTTTTGTTCCATTTTTCTCAGGAGGCGAGAATATAGCGGGAACTAGTCGGGGTGTGGAGTGATGTTTCCAGTGAGTTGTGTTAACAGTCCTCACTATTTTGTAAAATATTGTTTCAATAATTGTAATGAGGACTTATTTGAGTGTGGATATTGTCTAGAAGATAATATTTGTATTTAAACTCATAGTATTTGTGTTGTCGTACTTTGCACGACAATTATTATAATGAAATTGTATTTATTTTTGTACCATGTATTTGGCGACTCAGAATGGGTGATGTATACCTATTTTGGGGGCGTCACAATGTCATTGCACCACATACACATTAACAACTTGATACAACATCCTATTACATATTCAACATATTATCATTAGGTTATATTAATACACAAAGGATTACACTTGCATCCGCGCATCCCGACGCCCTCCGATTGCCACCAAATACACAACTGTCCTAAAGATAGCTATTTTGACCCTTCATAACGATTTCAAATTGAAAACCTTAAAGAATAAACGTTATAGCCATATTCGTCCTCATTCCGAATCATCTTGAATCACATCAATCGGAGTTCGTATGAAAACGTTATGCTCATTTTAGTAAACTATGTCCTGTCAGTTTTTTTCAAAATTTTGGCTTGGCAGAATACCCCCTACCGGGGCGGGGGTCCCTGCTGCAATTTTACGATTTCAGCTCTAGAACACTACAGAAAGCCAAATTAGGCTTCCAAACTCCTTTCTAACAACCATACCGACCTACCCAAGGTGTAATAGGTTTACAGAAACATAATCTAATATTTTCTAGCGCATTTTTAGCCATCTAAACAACATAAACATCCAAATTACAACCATAAATTTTTACTATTTTTGCTAAAACTTCACTTTTTGAAAGTTTCAGTGAAAAATCATCACTGTGATTTTGTTTTCAACCAAAACAGTTAACTCAACATACTATGCTTATGTTTATTCATCCTCTTTCGAATTCAATAGTCAATATATATATTAAACAACTAAGCAAATCTCAATTTTACTTTAAACTAAGCCAAAATCATATATATTCATACCAATTCACTGTAATATGATTTTCTTCACAAATTACATGCATAACATGAATTCATTGACTATACTCATATATAAACTTATGAAAACAGTTTCACAACAACTAATTTATCATATAAAACTATATATAATAATTAATGCAACCTCTACAAAGATTTTACAAAGAATTTTGGAAGAGAAAAACTAAAACTTTAAAAAAACTTAAAAAGAGTAAGATGATGCCTTGTTTTCTAAAAGATGATAACTTTTATTTGATTCTCAAACTTCTTTTCTCCAACTTCTCTCTCAAATTCTCTAGCCTTTCTTCTTCTCTTCTTTTTCTTCTTCTGAGTTCTTTCTTCCTAACTCTAACTTGTGTACTAACAAATATAACGTATATGATATAATATATAATAATTGTATAGTATAAATATATCTATTAACTGACATCAGTGTTTTTTTTAAAACTCAAAAGCCATAAGGCTTATTTGGCTAACTAACAAAAAATTTAACCCATTAAATCTTACACCTTGTTTGGTAAAATAGATTTAAATTAAATACTTAACATTCATTAAGCCTTGTTTGGCAAAACTGAATTAACATTAACTTATTTTAATAACTCCTTTATAATATAGTTTATGGTTACACTTAATTTAATTAATTCTAATACAATTTATTAAATAAATTTACCACATAGATCAATTTACCACATAGATCAATACAACATAATTATAATTTTCTTTATAATTATAATTTTATTTAATCAACTAAATAATAAAATATTATCTCATGATGATCAATTTCTTTAACTCGTTAATTATTTATTCAACAAATAAATAATCAAATCAAATCAAATTAAACAAATATTTATTCTACAATAAATACATTAATTAAATATTTATATAATTCCATAAACATTTAAAATTATAATTTAAATTTTCGGATTGTTACATCCTTCCCTCCTTACAAGGATTCTGTCCCCAGAATCACAACTCAAGCAAATCATTCGTCACATCTTAACCTTAGAAAAATAAGTTACGTATATTTACTTAGCCCTCAGTTACACAAACCAAGAGTCTCAGCAGTTAGAAAATACAAAGGGTCTCTAGGCCATGTTTGGCTAGAACCCAAAATCCCTTTTTAATTTATTTTAATATTCCTCTATTATATGGTACATTTGTCACACATAACCAAACTAATCTTATAAATTCATATTAAGTTACATTGGCTTTATTAATAACTTAATTTATCAAATCACTCCTTATCAACATAATAAATTTATTTAATAAATCATTCATCCTCTAATTTAATTATTTAATTAAATTAGAGCATTGTCATTCAATTAGCTTAATAAAATACGCACCGATTATAAAATTGTTTATCATCAATTTACTTAATATCATCATACATGAATAAATTGTTCCATAATAATTTCCATCAAATATTTACTTTATTTAATAATTATCTCAACTAAAATATTTATTTTACTCGATAATTATCTTAACTATTTACAAAATTCACAATCAAATTACATTAACATATTACATTTATATGTAACTCATTACCCTCTCATTTTATTAAAACAAATATATTTACATTAATTTATTATTTTAATTAAGTGAATTACTCTCAATATTTATGAAATTTAATTCATAACAATTCTATTGCCAATAAGGCATAATAATCAAATTATATTATTTCATAATATAGTTTTCAACTTAATTAAATTAATTAATAACATTCAATCAATTTTGTTTTCGTAACAATTTCATTTACTCTCTTCAATAGTTAAATTAACTATTAAACCTCACTTTCCCAATATATGAATATATATTTCTCTTCACACCAGATCACATATCTCAAAATATATAGCACGTATATATACATACTCAAACTCAAAACATCTCATAATAAGAATTTTAATTATTAAATTCTTATTTTAATAACTTATAAAAATTCAGGTTGTCACATCCTTCCCCCTTTATAAGAATTTCGTCCTTGAAATCAACGAAACCTCCCTTACTCGGTTTTCACCAAATCTCTTTTCAAAATTTATCGTTGAATATCTTCAACACATTACCTTAATATAGGTTTTATTTATTACCACTACAACAATTCTTCATAATAAATTCTTGTAAGTTTTATTTCATAACCTTTACTTAGACTCAATTATATTTGAGTATTACATATTCTTTGACATGTTCATTATCTTTCTCTAAGGATCATTATCATGTACTATATTCTCAAACTCTCGGGACATTACAGTCGCCGGTTCTCTCATTGGCATGGGAAGACCAAGTAGTTCCATCTCTTTGGTCTAAGCTGATGATGTGTAGTTTGGAGGTTTGAAGGATGATCTCAATACCATTGATAAGTTTTTGTGTTTTGGTAGGGGTGAGATCGAACCGAGAATGGGTGCCTACGTACTCCCATTGAGAAGGGGAGATCAAGTCTGCGTAGTTCGAACCTAGCGTGAAAAGGTTCAAATTTGTAAATGGAGAAAAGGGTGTAGAGATGTTTTTTTTTCTTCTATAGGTATACCAGACCATAAAAATTGCTGCCTACGTACTCTCGTGTATTACGGAGATCTGGTCTGCGTAGTTCACCCCTGGTGGGACAGACTGCATATGTGAAAAGTTTTATCCCTAGTGGGACAAACTGAAGGTGTGAAATGTTTTATCCCTAGTGGGACAAACTGAAGGTGTGAAAAGTTTTATCCCTGGTGGGACAAAACTAAAAGTGTGAAAGGTTTTGAAAAAACCTGAGTTGAGTGTAGGATCTGATGATCCAGAACCAGGCTGCTAGTTGGAGAGGTTGTTTGTCCCTAATGGGGCAAACAGATGTGAAGAAAGGTTTTATGTAGTGAAGGGTTTTGAAAACCTGAACTATTTGGGGATCTGACGATCCAAGACCAGGATGTTGGTTTGTAGGTAACTTTAGACATAGTACCATTTCATGGTGTCAAAGTTAATTAGTTGTGGAAATTCATCGTCATCCGTCTCTTGTAGTCTGAGGGCTCCTCTTGTCAATACCTCCTTGACAACAAACGGGCCTTCCCAGTTTAGGGCAAATTTTCCTTTGGATTGATCTTGGTTGTCAAGAACCTTTGTTGATATAACTGACCATGGAAGATGGTTGCGACCCGCCTCTCATCTATTAGAGACAATTGGTGGTACCGATCTTGTAACCATTAGTCTTCATCCAGCTGAGCATCTATCAACACTCTGAGGGATTCCATTTCCACTTCTATGGGGAGCACTGCTTCCATCCCATAGGTTAATGAGTAGGGGGTTTCCCAGTGGAAGTGCGCATGGACGTTCTGTAGGCTAATAGAGTCAGAGGCAACACGTCAGGCCATCTTTTATGATTGGTGGACATCTTTTGCATGATCTTTTTGATATTCTTATTAGTCGCTTCAACAACATCATTCATCTTTGGACGATAGATGACGGAATTGAGATGTTTGATGTGGAATTTACTACATAACTCCTCCATCATTTGGTTGTTGAGGTTTTTATCATTGTCTGACACAATCACCTCTAGTTGTCCATATTGACAAACGACATTATTTCTGATGAAACCACTGATAACTTCTTTAGTAACCCTGGGGGAAGAGGTTGCTTTTACCCACTTGGTGAAGTAGTCGATCATGGTGAAGATAAACCGATGCCCATGACTGGCTTTGGGCTCGATGGGCTCGATCATGTCCATTCCCCACATTGAGAAGGGCCAGGGTAAACTTTTATTGTGGAGCTCCCTTGGAGGGGCGTGGATAACATTCCAATGAATTTTGCATTGGTAACATCTCTTGACGTGATCATCACAGACAACCTTGAAAGAGAGCCAGTAATGCCCTGTTCTTAGGATTTTCTTGACAAGTAGAGGGTCGTTCATATGTGGGCCGCATACTCCACCATAGATTTCATCCATGAGCCTCTGAGCTTGGTCTTTATCTAGACATCTGAGAAGACCTAGTCCCGCATCTCTTTTGTAGAGTGCGTCTCCACTTAGGTAGAATTTCATAGCCATTCGATCGATCTGCTTTTTTTCAACTTGACTCGCCTCAGCGGGTGTAGATCCATCTCGCAGATACTCCTTGATATGTTGATACCAAGGATATTGGATGAAAGGTAGCTCATCCGATACTTCTCCAATGTAGTTCCCATAGGCTGGACCCTTTTGCAGGGAAAATGTGATATTTGGCATGTATTCCTTATCAAATATGTTGATTAAGGAGGCCAAAGTTGCTAGTGCATCCGTAAAGTCATTCCTATTCCGAGGAATGTGGAGTAATGATATTTCTTTAAACTCCAAAGCCATCTGGATAACCTGCCGATGGTAAGGCAGCAAATGTAGCTCTTTGGCGTGATAGATCTCAGTGGTTTGTCTGATTACCAATTCAGAATCTCCAAAGATAGTTAACCGTCTGACGCCCATGGATTGGGCTAGTTTTAACCCCATGATATAGCCTTCATACTCAACCGTGTTGTTGGTGTTGGAAAACTGTAATTTGACGACAACGAGATATTGCTCCCCCGTAATGGATACTAGAACTGTTCCAGCTCCAAAGCGTTCCATGTTTATAGCTCCATCAAAATATATCTTTCGTGGTTGGTGTGTATCGTCCTGATGGTGTTGCTGAACTGACATTACCCCTTCATCGGGAAAGTATGTTTCCAAAGGTTTAAAATCCCCAATGCTGTGATAGCTGATCTACAGTCACCCTATTTGTAGGTGACATACTATCATACCACAACCTCATACGGGATGCCACCAATATTGGTGGGGTATAATCTATGCAGCTGACTGTCAAAGAAGACATCTGTGTAGGTCGTATCATAAGACCATCCAGGGGTCAATGCTGAATATCTCTGGACATACATACATATGCATAACATGATACATGCATGACAAATAATAGATGGCAGTATGATGTAGGGAATGGAAAACAATACATACATTCCTAAGTACATAATCATCTATATGCATCATCTCTGTATAACTAAAACTATAGGGAAATGGGGCACAGACGCCCTGCGGCTCCCCTGGGTGGGGCCCACCCCTCCGGCTCGATCCAGTTCGAGTTGCAAAGGAGTTCTCACAAGCTGAAAAGGTCAAATCAAGGATAAAAACGCTACGCGATTGAGCAGGATAGCCTGAAATCCAGGTTTTCCCAGGCCAGACTTTAACATTCCAGAATTTTAAATTGTAATATTAAATATTTATTGAATTATATAAGTATTTAATGGATGTGTTTATTGTTGAATAAATAATTGTTCAATTTGATTTAATTTGATTTAGTTAATTATTTGTTAAGTAAATAATTAAGGAGTTAAGAAAATGAATTGTTATGAGATAATATTCTTTTAGAGAGTTTATAATGATTAAATGAATTATTATATTTTAATTTGAATTTTTAATTAAAATAATGTGTTATTTGGTTAAATAAAATTATAATTATAAAGGAAATTATAATTATGTTATATTGATTTATGTGTTAAAGTAATTTAATAAATTGTTATTAGAATTAATAAAATTGATTATTAAAATTTAATTAAATTAAAGTGTGACAAATAACCTTACTATAAAGGAGTTATTAAAATAAATTAAAGGAGTTTAATTGTGTTTTACCAAACAAGGTATAAGGATTAATTGATTTATTTTAATTATGTTAGCCAAACAAGCCTTTTGGCTTTTGATTTTCAAAACCTTAGATAACTGATATCAGTTATATCTATATTTATATTATATAATTAATATATATTATTACCATACGTTATATGTTAGTACGTAAGATAGAGTTAGGAGAAGAAAGACTCAGAAGAAGAAAAAGAAGAGAAGAAGAAAAAATTGAGAGAGAAGTTGAGAGAATCCTAGAGAGGTTTGAGAAAGGAATTGGGAAAAGAAGTCTTGTTGATCAAAGGAAGAAAATTTTCATCTTCTAGCATACAAGGTATCATCTAAACCCTTTTAAAATTTTTAGAGTTTTAGTTGTCTTCTCCTTCTAAAATTCTCTGTAAAATCTTTGTGAAGGATAAATTATTTGTGGTATATGGTTTTATATGTTAAATTATTTGTTATAAAACTGTTTTTCATAAGTTATATATGAGAATAGTCAATTAATTCATGTATGTATGTAATTTGTGAAGAAAACTATATTATAGTGTGTTTATATGAAAATATATGAATATGACTTAGTTTAAAGTAAAATTAAGGTTTAATTAGTTGTATATATATATATATATATATATATATATATATGATGAATAAACATAAACAAGGTATTTTAAATTATATGTTTTGATTGAAAAACACAGTTACAGTGATGATTTGCACTGAAAATGTCAAAAATGGAGTTTTGTCAAAAACAGTGAAATTGGGTGTTGTAAATTCGATGTTTATGTTGTTATATGAGTAAAATAATGTTAGGAGTCTTTAAATTATGTTTAGATGAAGTCTCTATATGTATTACATGTTAATTAGGTTGTTAGAAAGTAACTTGTAGGCCAAATTGGCTTTTGTTCATGCTGTTGCCGAGGCTGGTCGCCGAAGTCTGGAGTTCTGCGCTGCAACGCGGCCCAGTAGTGTAAGTTTCGCACCGCAGCGCCAGTGCCATGCCGCAGCGCCAATTGTTGGCACGTGTCTCGCGCAGTAGCGCCAACGCCGCGCCGCAGCTCGAGTTAGCAGAATGGTCAGACAGTGTGATTTATTTACACAAAGTCAGAAAAAGTTATTATGTGTTATTAGTAGGACTGTTAAGTTATGATTTTGGTATTTCTATACTATGAATGAGCATGTTATTAACGATTAGCTAGTTTTAATGTAATTTGATTATGTGATTAAAAATTAAATCTTACGTGATGAATGTACTTAGTTATATACATAATGTGGTAGTGATTAATTATGTCATGATGACATATATATATATATATATATATATATATATATATATATATATATATATATATATAGGGTATTGTTGTGACGACCCGAAAATTCGGATCGTCCAGAATTTAGGTTTAAAGAATTAGTTATTAATAAAACTAATTTTTATTAATAATATTATGTGCTATGTGTTTATTAATCGTTCTATAACCTAGGATGATTATAAGTTGGGAGTATTCTGGCTACGAGCTAGATTGAACGAGTAAGAATTTTCAAGACGAAAATAAAAATTTTCCGGGAACAAAAATATTTTCGGGGAAAAAGACGAAATAGGCACTATTCATCAGTTTCTGCTCGGAGTTTTATTTTGAAATTCCGAGAATTTAATGATTACGTTTAATTTTGAGACGTGATTGAATATTCAATAATATTTCAGTTATGGCAAAAACAAGGTTTTCACCTACGGACTCAAAACCTAAGGGTTAAGGAAAATGAGTTTCGAGAATACTATGATCACGTATAATAATTAGGGTTATTATGCGTGAGAGATACGAGTATAATACTAGTTATTATACGAGTATAGTACGAAGATTATTACGACGTATAATACGAATATCGTACGAACGATATACGAAAAGAATCCGAGAATACGAGAATGAGATGCGTAGAATACGATTTAGTCTTAAAGGCTAAGTAAGGCATAAGTTAAGTAATAGCTAAGTAAACTTAATAGCTAAGTAAAGTGCTTATGCTTATTGGCTAAGTAAAGTGCTTATAAGTATTGAGTAAGTAAACTTAAGGGCTAAGTAAACTTAAAGGCTAAGTAAACTTAAGGGCTAAGCAAACTTAATGGCTAAGAAGACTTAATGGTTAAGTTAGTGTGGAGTCTAAGTAAACTTGGTGGCTAAGTAAGCTTGGTGGCTAAGGTGGTAATAGTAAGGAGGTGGAATAGTAAGGAGGTTAAGGAGGGCGAAATGACTAAACTACCCCTAACTTTGGTTTTCTATAAATAGGAAGCTCACTTCATTGTTTTGGGATTTTGAAAATCCTAAGACCCTTGAGAGAGAGAGAGAGTTCGAATGGGAGGAAGAGAAGGAGGAAAGGCTAGCCCGTGTACAAACTTTGTTCTACGGGAGAAGATTAAAGAAGAACGGTAACCCAAAACCTAGTCTCTTTTAAAATTTCTTTAAGTTCTATGTTTAAAAACATAACTTAATGAGAATAAGGAGTAAAAGATGTTAGTAATGATTTCATATGGTTGAAATTATAAAAAAATAAAGAAATAAGAATTAGAAGTTTAGTTTATAAATTTCTTAAGGAAGTATAAGATTCGTGAGGATTTTAAGCGATCCAAATGAATATTATGAATGAGTAGGTGAAATAAGTAAGGAATGATGTTCTATAACATCAAATTCCAATAAAAAGTGAAATTGTAATCCAAAATATCGATTAAAATGAAGAACGAACGAAGAACGCGAAGAACACGAAGAACGTTGTTGATGGACAAATTTAATACCATCGTAGTATAATTGTTGTTGATGGACAAGTTTAAAACCATCGCGTTTAAGTTAGGTGCTTATTGCTTGGTTAGGAACGGTAGAAATGTTCATGAGGAACGGATCGAACTTAGCTATAACGAAGTTATGGTGAAATTTTCTTAAAAGACGAACGACAATTAGAAAGTTAGTAAATGAACCCGAACATGTAGGGTTTTGTAAGGAAGTAAGAGAACATAGAAAACGTGAGTCATGGACTCAAGAATGAACGAGTTCCGAGTTCGAATGACCGAATTACGGGCGAATGAGCGAAGAACACTAAAAGCGTAAAAATGAACGAAGGGTGAAGATCAAGCCAATCGAATGGCACGTTAAAAGATTCAGAATGAAGTTCTGTCTGAGGGGTATTGAAGTACGTAAGATAAGGAAGAGAATAACTTTGGAATAACCTCGTTCCGAGTTATAACGAAGAAGTTATGAGATCGGGAATTACGCGTCTCAAACTTGATTCTAGACTTAAAAAAAATTTCAAGAACTAGGGCTTGGCACCGCGGCGCCAGCCATTCCGTGTAGAATGGCGCAGCAGCGCTAGACCGGGAGTCAGGGACTTAAGTCTCACGCCATGGTGCGATAGTTAAAGGAGAGAGTGGCGCCGCAGCGCCAGTGTAAAGAAAAAGTCAGACATGAGCTTTTAACTGCTCAGCTCTTGGGGGAAATGTAAGGGACGATAAAGAACATAATGTCTAATTAATGTAACACTTAATCAAGAGAACTAAACCTATAGAAAAGGTTGAACAGAAATATTAAACAAGATTAAAAGATAAAGAATATAAATGCGGGTTACGGAACTAATATCTGGGGACCGTAGTCGCGATGAATGAACGTGAGGGATTGCTATGATTGTGATTCCTTGGACGTTAAGTGATGAGGGTAATGAATAACATTTTGATGTTATGTCATGATAGTGAGAGATAAGTTTAAAGCGTATAGACGCTATAAATGCAATGTTGTTGCAATGAACGACCGGTCTTAGCATACAACGATCAGTATGGCTTCGACACTAAGAACGAGTAATGAATATGGGGTTCATGTAAGGGATAACGAAAGTATTAAATAAGATATGAATTTTCAAGAAAGCCGTAGTGAACGGTAATAAGATTAATGAAAGCCGAATGTGAGTGGGATAAGGACTGAATCATGAGGTATGGCATTTAGTTGCCAGAAAGCCATAAAGAATAAGAAATTGATTTAACGAACATTAAGTTTAATGGTTCGGATAAGTTCAGATAAGTTTAGGTTGTGGTACAATCCTAACCTTTGATGGTTGACATATGGGAGATGGGCTAAACAATTCCTTTAGAGAGCAAAGGTATATACAAAACTGAAAACCGATCTAACTCACTGTGATGGCAGTGTAGATGAGATGGGAACTAGTTTATTGGTTATTTGTGGGAAACCACTCAGAGTACCATATGGACTACTAGCAGAGACACGAAGTGTGCTGAGTCCTAGTAAGGTTATAAGAAGAAGATAAGAATGTAAATCATCAAAGATGATGAACGTATTGAGTAAGGCATCTCCGTATGTCATGAAGCCGTAACTGGTAAAGGAAGTTAGTCACGTAAACTTTTATTGCAAGAACGCGAACTCTAAGAAGTAAAGTTAAGTAAACCAATGCGTAAGTTCAATATCTAACTAATTGGTGTTTATGTTTTCTCCTTATGTAGTTCAACGTAAGCTGTAGCTGTGCGTAAGGCAAGTTTCCTAACTTCATTCATATTACATGAATGCTAGTTTCTTAAACTTCTCAGATGTTGAACTTGAGAAGTATTGTCTATGTGCATATGTGTGATGTATGTACAAGGTGGTAGTATGTATGAGGCCTTGTGCCACAATTTGAACACTTCGGTGTTTCTATGATATGAATTGTTCTGTGATTGAGCTGTTTAATACAAGTATGTTCTTTTTACACATGAACCGTTATTGTTAAGTCTGTGCTAATGATTCTAGCCAGACAGGATGTGTATGAAAAAGATAGAGAAATGAAAGTATTTAAAAATGAAAGTGACTGATGTTTTAAGATGATAGGAATCAAGACTATTCCTATTATTCAAGCTGCTTCATAACCTTTGTTCGGTTATCGAAGTTCTGAAGAAATGTTTAAACTCTTGAAGTTGTTTGTTCAACTGTTATGACTTGCTGGGCAATTGAATGCTCACACTTGCTTTTAAATGAAAAACATTTTCAGCAAACGAGGTTAGAAGAACTTAAGGATCCTATAAAGATTAAACTGACGGTATCCAGATGAAGTGCCATTCAGAATGTGAATGAGTGAGAAGATCAAGTGAAAACTCGTAATATAGAAAGATGGAATTGAACTATAGACTAGCTTAATGAACTTTTATGTATCCTTGGTGGCGGATAAAAGTTACTCTTGTAAGATGAAATGAATAATGTATTATCATTATTTGTAAGGAAAGATGTTATAAGGTTTCCAGAACCTGAGATTTGAGAGTGTATGTTTTTATATTTCAGAATATAATGATGTATGTTGGAGGAATGATGTACTCGTGACGTACGGAATTCGGGTGTGAAGATAGACCGAATTTCAGGGCGTTACAATTGTGATTCGAGTTGTTACGTTTTAGCTTACACTCAAGGCAAATTCTCTAAATCTATTATTTCAAGGACCAAATTATTGTTTCTAATTCGGATTGCATTACGCATGCTTTCTAAACCTTATTTTGATGTTGAGCAAGTTATTCTTGTCTTTAACTTGTTAATTAGCATGCAAGTTTATATAATATGATATACTGATGTTGAATAGTTTTTATTGTTCAAATTATTATTCATTATGCATGCTTAATTTTCAATTCTAAATAGCCTTGGCTTAATATTGTTCAAGTAAGGTATGCTATAGTTATTCAATATTTATGCTCTTAGATTATTCCTAAAGCATAATTTTAATATACAAATGTTAATTCACTTATGATTCATTCCAAAACATAACGTGATTACCCTTTTATTCAACTAATCCTTAGTTGATGTTCGTTAAATTTCAAATTACCTTGAAATGTATCCAAACCAAACTTACTTTGGTGCGGACTTGTAGTCCAAATACTGAGATGAACAACCCTATTATTAGGGGTTTACGCTTAGCGTTGAAATGGTTGTGCACAATACATTGTACGAAGGGCTGATCCCCCTAAGTATGTGGAGTCCTTATAGTCTTATAACTGTTAAAGTTTAAGTTGAAAGATTACTTATAACTATGGACATGGTTCGTGGTCATTAGACCCTCAGTTGTATGTTTCAGAATGTTAATGGAACATATTGTTCAGTTCTATTGAGCCTATTACTTGGCAGTTGTTGTAAAGATTTTATTCATTGTTATTTCAAGTGAGCTTTGTTTGCTCACTCTTGCTTATATAAATATTACAGCTAAGGATGAAAAGGTCAATGTACCTAGCACCAGTAAAGGAAAGGGAAAGATGAACAAGTATTGAAGACTTGTAATATGTTGACATTTATTTATCAGACCTTAATTTGATTGATGTAATGAAGTATTTATTTAATTTCCGCATTTGAATGATTGTACTTAAAGGTTAGATAACCTGGGAGATTTTTATTAATGTAATCCCTTAAGGGAAGGTTTATTATTCAATTTTTATTGTGATTGGGTAGTTAGATATGAATGTTTTGATTAAGTGAATATCAAATCTTGAGGTAATAAAGTACCCGGATTTGGGGGTGTTACAAGTTGGTATCAAAGCCTTAGGTTATGAACCTTAGGTGGGGAAAAGCCTTTGTAAGTAACCTTTGAAAAGATAGTGGTGATAACTCTTATCGCGTTTTAAGGAAGAAGTAATAAAATACTTATGTGCTTATGTGATTATAACTTATATGCTCGTGAGTGACGAATAGTAATGACTAGTAACTAGAATTTTAAAATTTTGTTGTCAGGATGACTAATGTCGGAGAATCCAGTCAGGCTAGAGAGGAAGGACCTCAGATGCCTATAGAGGAGGAGCCAGGCGACATTCAGGTGGTTTGGGAACAACTACTGCCACGGGAGTCAGCCCCATTGGTTACAGTGGTTAAAGATGAGGATGATGATGTGGAAACGGATGAGGAGGATCCCGTTGAGCTGCCACGGAAGAATGAGGGTGACGAGGACGAGGAGGAAGAGATTCTACTGAACTCGATTGCTGCTAGTATGTATGATGAAGTCTACGATCGTAACGTGTAACTTCAGGACACCGTCGAGGAGTTGTAGGAGATAGTAGCTGAGCAACAAACTTCGATGGCACAGAAGGACGACGACATCCAGGATCGAGATAAACGTCTGACTAATGTTAAAGAGAAACTGATGCAGACTAAAGGAGAGAACGAACAACTGCTCGAAGTGATTACAGATCTGAATAACAAGCTGAAGGAAGAAGCTACTAAGAGGGCAAGAGCTGAAGACGCATGCGAGGAAGCGTATCAATGAACCGAGACAGCAGTGAGAGACGCACAAGCAAAGAGGATGAAGATGAAAGAGATGGACAATGTATTCAACATCGTGATCAATCGAGCTCAAGATCGGGTCATGGGTTATCCGATTCAGTTCGAGACTCTGCCATCCTACGTGTTAGATCGCCGAACAATGTTTCGGATTATGGAAGAAGAGCATCGAAAGGCTACAGAGTATCTTAGTAGAAGATCGTAGGGAATATGCCTGATATACGATGAATAAAGTGTTAAATAATGTGTAAATCCCTAGTGTTATGTAACCATGAGATATGATGATGATGAGGTTATCCTCAAACTGTGTAGTTCATGAGAGTAATGTAAATAGCAGTGGTGCTATTGTTTCTATGTTTCAAAAAATTTTGAATGAATAAAAGTTATTATTTAATTTTATTCAAAGTGTTGTGTTATGTGATAATTTCTTTTATGGGGGGCAAGTTAAGTAGAAATTACTTAAAGGAATTGAGAAACAATCTAATAGATGTATTTTTTTTAATAGAAAATGCCTCCAAGACGTCAACCATCCCGACAAAGAACCTCTAAGGGAACTAACAATAACGATGTCGAAGCTAACCCCGTCCAACAACTAGTGACTTTACTGACGAGTGCATTTCAAAATTAACCCCAGAACCAAGGTACAACGTTTAAGGAGTTCAAGGTGGTTGAACTACCTAAAGTCTGTGGGTCCATGAATCTAGTCGAGGCATAGACCTGGATTATAGAGATAGAAAAGGTGTTTGATGTCGTTAGGGTAGAGGATGATCAGAAGACTGCCTTTGCAACATTCATGTTGAAGGCAGAGGCTAGTTATTGGTGGCAGGCCAATAAAACCCGAGAAGGACAAGGAGTAATGACCTGGGATAGGTTTAAGGAGATATTCTTCGAGACCTATTTTCTAGAGAGTTCAAAGAGTCAGCTAGAAGTGCAGTTTTTAGAACTGAAATAGGGAACGATGACGATATCTGAGTATGCCGTGAAATTTAACGAGTTGGCGAGGTTTGCGACATATCAAGTTAGCACGGACGAACGCAAGGCAAAGAGGTTTGAACAGGGACTGAAGCCCTGGTTATACAGTAGGGTCTCCCTGTTCCAATTGAAGACATTCGCAGCAGTAATGGAGAAGGCAATACTCGCTGAAGGTGGAGGCGAGGCAGTGACAAAGTTCAATCATGAACAGAAAAAGAAGAAGAATGAGGTGGAGGTTAAGAATGGTAGTGGAGGTAGTGGAAATGGCAACAACAATTTGAAGAGAAAATGGAATGAAAATGTGGGTGCTGGAAACTAGCAGGGTAACCAACAAAATAAGAAGTTTGAAGCATGTGTTACATGCGGGAAGTTTCACAAGGGTGTGCGTTTGATGGGGAAACGAGTATGCTTCAACTGTGGCCAGGAGGGTCACATCACCCCAAATTGCACTCAACCTAAGAAGAACGTTTGCTTCACGTGCGGGTCCAAGGATCACTTTGCTCGTGAATGCCCTAAGAAGAAGGCTGGAGAGACAGCAAGAAGCAATGGAGGTAGCAGTGGAGGAACATGGGCCATTACTGGACCAACAGCATCAAACAAACCTACAGCCAGAACCTTCAACATGACTGTGCAAGATGTTGTGCAATCAAAAGATGTGGTGTCAGGTATTATCCCAATCAATGATATTGATGCTTATGTATTATTCAATTCGGGTGCTACTTGCTTATTTATATCTGATGAATTTGCTAAGAGGTTAGGATTGCCTAGTGAAGAATTAAATTTCCCTTTAAACATATAAATTGCGAATAAGGAATTAATTCCTGTTAGGTTCGTATACAAGAATTGTAGGGTGAATATTAAGGGGAATATCATGATGGTAGATTTTATTTCGATTAGACTTTGAGAGTTTGATGTTATTTTGGGAATGGATTGGTTGTTCAATTATGGAGCGGTAATTAATTGCCAAAAGAAGTGTGTAAACCTTATGACTCCGTCAAAGGTAGTTTTCTATAGTAGCAAATCGCCTAGACAAATGAGATGTCTGACGATTATGCAGGCCAAGAAGTTATTGAGTCAAGGCTGTGTGGGTTATTTAGCTTACATAGTCGATACTCAGAGGAAGGGTGTGAAACTGAAAGAGATACCAGTGGTTAAGGAATTTGAAGATGTGTTTCCAGAGGATTTGCCCAGACTTCTGCCTGACAGAGAGATTGAGTTTGTGATCGACTTAGCGCCAAGAACTGCCCCGATATCGAAGGCCCCGTACAGAATGGCTCCGGTAGAGATGAAGGAGCTGATGGTACAACTGCAAGAGCTGCTAGAGAAGAAGTATATTCAACCAAGTGTATCACCGTGGACAATACCGGTGTTATTCGTGAAGAAGAAGGATGGGTCGATGTGTCTTTGCATTGATTATAGGGAATTGAACAAAGTCACTATTAAGAATAAATACCTGTTGCCAAGAATAGATGACTTGTTTGATCAATTAAAAGGTGCTAAATACTTCTCAAAAATAGATTTGAGAAGTGGGTATCACCAATTGAAGGTAAGGAAGGAGGATATACCTAGAACAACATTCAAAACTTGGTATGGACATTACGAGTTTCTGGTGATGTCTTTTGGTTTAACCAATGCCCTGCTGCATTCATGGACTTGATGAACAGGGTGTTTAAACCATTCTTAGACAAATTTGTTGTGGTATTTATCGACGGCATTCTGGTGTATTCCAAAACTCAAGAAGAACACGTGGAACATTTACGTTTAACATTGGAGACACTAAGAAAAGAAAAGTTGTACGTAAAATTCTCTAAGTGTGAATTTTGGCTAGATCGTGTACAATTTTTGGGTCATGTGATTGACCAAGATGGGATTTTAGTGGATCCATAGAAAGTTGAAGCTGTAATCAATTGGGAACAACCAAGGACACCTTTGGACCTGAGGAGTTTCTTGGGACTGGTCGGTTATTATAGAAGATTTATTCAAGATTTTTCTAAAATAGGCACTCCGCTAACAAATTTGACAAGGAAAGTTGTAAAATTCGTTTGGACGGAGAAGTGTGAAAAAAGTTTTCAAGATTTGAAGAAGAAGTTAAATATGGCACCTATGTTGTCATTACCAGATAGTACAAGAAACTTTGTGGTGTATAGTGATGTCTCACATAAAGGGTTGGGTTGTGTTCTTATATAGAACAGCAAAGTTATTGCCTATGCGTTAAGACAACTGAAGGAGTATGAGAAAGGGTATCCGACACATGATTTAGAATTGGCTGCAGTAGTATTTGCTCTCAAGATATGGATACACTATCTTTATGGAGAGAACTGTGACATAGATACAGACCATAAGAGTCTGAAGTATATTTTCACTCAGAAGGACCTAAACATGCGTTAGAGAAGATGGATAGAATTGATAAAAGATTACGATTGTGAGATCTTTTATCATCCAGGCAAAGAAAATGTGGTTGCAGATGCCTTAAGCAGGAAAGGTCAGGAAAAGTTGATGCTGATAACCACTTAGGAGGACCTCATTTCAGCAATGGAAAGGTTAGAGCTGGAAATCAAATTTCCACAGGAATCCGATGAACGACTATTCCAGATAGAAGCTGGTCCAACTTTAGTGGACAAGGTGAAAAACGCTCAACTACAAGATGAAGAATGTGAGAAAATAAAAGAAAAAGTGGTTGAGGGTAGTGATGCAAAGTACAAGATCGATACCGAGGGATTACTATGGTTCGAGGGAAGAATATGTGTTCCAGCAGCACTAGAGATTAAAGAAGAAATATTGACCAAAGCTCATAGTTCAAGATATTCGATTCATCCAGGAAGTACGAAAATGTATCAAGATTTATGCCGACATTTTTGGTGGCCAAATATGAAAAGGGACGTTGCAGAATGCGTAGCAAAATGTTTGGCATGTCAAAGAGTCAAGGCCAAACATCAAATACCAAGCGAATTACTTCAACCGTTAGAAATACCAGAATGGAAGTAGGAACACGTCACAATATATTTTGTGGTGGGTCTTCCAACTACTCAAAGAGGATACGATGCAATGCGATTTGGGTGATAGTGTACAGACTGACAAAATCAGCACACTTTTTGCCAATAAAGATTAGGTTCAATCTTGATCAGTTGGCAAGGTTATACGTTAAAGAGATCGTTTCGAGACATGGAGTGCCAGTATCAATTGTGTCAGATAGAGATCCGCGATTCACGTCAAACTTCTGGAAGAGACTATAAGAATGTATGGGAACACAGTTGTGAATGAGCACGGCTTATCATCCACAAACAGATGGCCAAAGCGAACGAACAATCCAGACTTTAGAAGATATGCTGAGAGCATGCATCATGGATTTCAAAGGAAGCTGCGAAGAACATTTACCCTTTGTGGAATTCGCCTACAACAACAGTTATCACGCGAGCATTGGCATGCCACCTTAAGAAGCGTTATACGGAAGAAAGTGCAGAACTCCACTGTGCTGGGATGAAGTCGGTGAACGCCAACTGTTAGGACCAGAACTGGTACAACAGACTGTTGAAGTTGTCAAACTCATCAGGACAAAATTGATAGTTGCTTAAGACAGACAAAAAAAGTATGATGATCAACACAGACAAGATCGTGCATTCGACGTAGGAAATTACGAATTCCTAAAAGTTTCTCCTTGGAAGGGGAAAATTCGTTTCGGTAAAAAGGGAAAGCTAAGCCCAAGGTTTATTGGACCCTTCGAAGTGTTGTGAAGAGTCAGAGAGGTGGCTTACAAGGTAGCTCTACCTCCAGAGTTGGAAAATATTCACAATGTTTTTCACATTTCGGTGTTACGACCGTATAAACCCGATTACAAGCACGTGATCGAGTACGAACCATTACAGTTTGCGAAAGACTTATCCTATGAAGAGGTTCCTATCCAGATAGTCGACAGGAAAGAACAAGTGCTCAGGAATAAGGTGATATCTTCCGTGAAGGTGATATGGAGGAACCACAATGCTGAAGAAGCTACGTGGGAGCTCGAGGATAAAATGATGAAAGATTACCCTGAGTTATTTGTTTAATCTGTGCCTTCAATTCTGGGGACAGAATCTTTGTAAGTAGGGAAGAATGTAACGAATTAATTGTTTGAGTTGTGATTCTGAGGACAGAATCCTTGTAAGGAGGGAATGATGTAACATTCCAGAATTTTAAATTGAAATATTAAATATTTATTAAATTATATAAGTATTTAATGGATGCGTTTATTTTTGAATAAATAATTGTTCAATTTGATTTGATTTGATTTAGTTAATTATTTGTTAAGTAAATAATTAAGGAGTTAAGAAAATTAATTGTTATGAGATAATATTCTTTTAGAGAGTTTATAATGATTAAATAAATTATTATATTTTAATTTTAATTTTTAATTAAAATAATGTGTTAGTTGGTTAAAGGAAATTATAATTATAAAGGAAATTATAATTATGTTATATTGATTTATGTATTAAAGTAATTTAATAAATTGTTATTAGAATTAATGAAATTGATGATTAAAATTTAATTAAATAAAAGTGTGACAAATAACCTTACTATAATGGAGTTATTAAAATAAATTAAAGGAGTTTAATTGTGTTTTACCAAACAAGGTATAAGGGTTAATTGATTTATTTTAATTATGTTAGCCAAACAAGCCTTATGGCTTTTGATTTTCCAAAACTTAGATAACTGATATTAGTTATATCTATATTCATATTATATAATTAATATATATTATTACCATACATTATATGTTAGTACGTAAAATAGAGTTAGGAGAAGAAAGACTCAGAAGAAGAAAAAGAAGAGAAGAAGAAAAAATTGAGAGAGAAGTTGAGAGAATCCTAGAGAGGTTTGAGAAAGGAATTGGGAAAAGAAGTCTTGTTGATCAAAGGAAGAAAATTTTGATCTTCTAGCATACAAGGTATCATCTAAACCCTTTTAAAAATTTTAGAGTTTTAGTTGTCTTCTCCTTCTAAAATTCTCTGTAAAATTTTTGTGAAGGATAAATTGTTTGTGGTATATGGTTTTATATGTTAAATTAATTGTTATAAAACTATTTTTCATAAGTTATATATGAGAATAGTCAATTAATTCATGTATGTATGTAATTTGTGAAGAAAACTATATTACAGTGTGTTTATATGAAAATATATAAAGTAAAATTAAGGTTTAATTAGTTGTTATATATATATATATATATATATATATATATATATATATATATATATATATATATATATATTGACTATTGATTTTGAAAGTAGATGAATAAACATAAACAAGGTATTTTAAATTATATGTTTTGATTGAAAAACACAGTTACAATGATGATTTGCACCGAAAATGTCAAAAATGAAGCTTTGTCAAAAATAGTAAAATTAGGTGTTGTAAATTCGATGTTTATGTTGTTACATGAGTAAAACCATGTTAGGAGTCTTTAAATTATGTTTAGATGAAGTCTCTGTATGTATTACATGTTAATTAGGTTGTTAGAAAGTAACTTATAGGCCAAATTGGTTTTTGTTCATGCTGTTATTGAGGCTAGTCGCCGAAGTCTGGAGTTCGGCGCCGCAGCGCGGCCCAGTAGTGTAAGTTTCGCGCCGCAGCGCCAGTGCCACGCCGCAGCGCCAATTGTTGGCATGTGTCTCGTGCAGCAGCGCCAACGCCGCGCAGCAGCGCCAACGCCGCGCCGCAGCGCCGGCCCACAGTGTAAATTGTGGCGCCACAGCGCGAGTTAGCAGAATGGTCAGACAGTGTGATTTATTTACGCAAAGTCTGAAAAAGTTATTATGTGTTATTAGTAGGACTGTTAAGTTATGATTTTGGTATTTCTATACTATGAATGAGAATGTTATTAACGATTAGCTAATTTTAATGTAATTTGATTATGTGATTAAAAATCAAATCTTACATGATGAATGTACTTAGTTATATACATAATGTGGTAGTGACTAATTATGTCATGATGACATATATATATATATATATATATATATATATATATATATATATATATATATATATATATATATAGGGTATTATGATTCGAGTTGTTACGCTTTAGCTTACATTCAAGGCAAGTTCACTAAATCTATTGTTTCATGGAGCAAATTATTGTTTCTAATTCGGATTGCATTATGCATGCTTTCTAAACCTTATTTTGATGGTGAGCAAGTTATTCTTGTATTTAACTTGTTAATTAGCATGCAAGTTTATATAATCTGATATAAAATTATTATTCGTTATGCATGCTTAATATTCAATTCTAAATAACCTTGGCTTAATATTGTTCAAGCAAGGTATGCTATAGTTATTCAATATTTATGCTCTTAGATTATTCCTAAAGCATAATTTTAATATACAAATGTTAATTCACTTAAGATTCATTCCATAGCATAACGTGATTACCCTTTTATTCAACTAATCCTTAGTTGATGTTTGTTGAATTTCAAATTACCTTGAAATGTATCCAAACCAAACTTACTTTGGTGCGGACTTGTATTCCAAATACTGAGATGAACAACCCTATTATTAGGGGTTTACGCTTAGCGTTGAAATGGTTGTGCATAATACATTGTACGAAGGGCTGATCCCCCTAAGTACGTGGAGTCCTTATAGTCTTATGACTGTTAAAGTTTAAGTTGAAAGATTACTTATAACTATGGACATGGTTCATGCTCATTAGACCCTCAGTTGTATGCTTCAGAATGTTAATAGAACATATTGTTCAGTTCTATTGAGCCTATTACTTGGCAGTTGTTGTAAAGATTTTATTCATTGTTATTTCAAGTGAGCTTTGTTTGTTCACTCTTGCTTATATAAATATTACAGCTAAGGATGAAAAGGTCGATGTGCCTAGCACCAGTAAAGGAAATGGAAAGATGAACAAGTATTGAAAACTTGTAATATGTGGACAGTTATTTATCAGACTTTAATTTGATTGATGTAATGAAGTATTTATTTAATTTCCGCATTTGAATGATTGTACTTAAAGGTTAGATAACCTGGGAGATTTTTATTAATGTAATCCCTTAAGGGAAGGTTTATTATTCAATTTTTATTGTGATTAGGTAGTTAGATATGAATATTTTGATTAAGTGAACATCAAATCTTGAGGTAATGAAGTACCTGGATTTGGGGGTGTCACACAGACTGCGGCTTTCATATCATTCATTGGTATTCGCCCAAACACAGGGCATACTATCCCGATGATCTCAGTAGTTGCAGATCACATTCGGTAATACCGCACAAAGGTCCAATGCTGTCAGTTTGGGATCGTCATTCTCAAGCAAAACCCTGGCGAGGGTATAACGCATATGCATCTGTTGATGCATAAACCCCGGCGGGGCCATCACGCATTCTTATGTACACAAACCCCAGCGGGGGTATCACGCGTTGTCATCTGATAATCTTCACAGATCCTCTACGGGGGTATCACGCACTTGCATCCGTTGATGCACATGTCAACGAAGGTCAAGCAACCTTGACATCACTTCAGCCGTTGGCAACAAAATCCAACGAAGCGTCGGAAGTCATCCGATGATGATTTCAGCCGTTGATGCACACGTCAACGAAGATCAAGTAGATTCCCCGACGGGGGTATCACGTATTTTCATATGTTAAAGTACATATCCCCGGCGGGGGCATCATGCATTCTCAAGTTCACAGACCCCGGCGGGGGTATCACGCGTTTCCAGCCGTTGATGCACATGTCAACGAAGGTCAAGCAATCTTGACATCACTCCATCCGTTGGCAAGTAAATCCAACGAAGCGTCGAAATCCATCCGATGTTTTCAGCTGTTGATGACCACGCTAGCAAAAATCAAGCAGATTCCCTAGCGGGGATATCACTTGTTTCCAGCCGTTGATGCACATGTTAACGAAGGTCAAGCAACCTTGACATTACTTCAGCCAATGGCACGTAAACCCATCGAAGCATCGAAAACCATCCGATGATTTCATTCGTTGATACACATGTCAACAAAGGTCAAGCAGTAGGGATTTCATCCGTTGATGTACATTTCAGCGAGGGTCAGGCAATCCTGACAACACAGACTGTCGGCAGTAACTCTGAAAGAGCATCCTCATCGGGGAGGATCGATGATGGAATATGTTATACACATCCTCAATAGACAGAACGCATCCCCACAGAGTCTCTTGTACATGAGAGATACATCTTCAGTGTAGGTCTGTACCAAGGATTAAGGGCTTTGGTGACAATCCCAACGGTTCGTGGTCACTTTGGATCATATGTCCAAACAGTTTACCAAGGTGGTCATGAATAACCCTAATCCCGGTAGAAGTCAAAGGGAGCCGATAATCATCCCACCATGTTGGAGAACAATCCAACAAACAACATACATTTGCATCATGCTGCTGTACATTGCATCATGTTTATCTTATCACAGTTCAAGTGTCTAGTATTCTTTATCCTATCCATGCCATTGGATTGCATGAATATGATAAAGAGGGGCATCTGTAGACACTCGAAATTTTCTACATACCTGTTACTAACATTGCAGGAGGGCAAAATCGTCTTTCAGAGATAAACCTAGAAGACAGCTCAGTTCAATCCTAGAGACAATCCTGGGATATTCAGTATTACCATCTCGGAGGTAACCCCGAGACATCAGCTCAGACCCAGAAATACCACCGAAAGTTTTAACCTCAGTCCCGAAAACAACACCGGGAGTTTCAGCGTCAACTTCGAAGATAACCCCGAGAACTGCAGTTCAAATACCAAAAATAACACCGGAGAAGACTGTGTCATCTCAGAGATAACCCCGAGATACTCAGTCTTAGTCCCGAAAACAACACCAGGAAAGACAGCGTCAACCTCGGAGATAACCCCAAGGCATGCAGTTGTAGTTCCGGAGATAACCCCGAAAATGCTTGTTTCAAACCCATGCAATCAGCTTCAAACACTCGGCAATGGCCCCGAGGCACTCATTTCCAAAGTCTGAAGATAACCCCGGGAAGTCAGGCACATCTCAGAAATAACACTGAGGACGGTCAACACCTGCAGTAGTACAGTCTCAGAGATAACCCTGAGCAACGACTGCTAAATCAGCTCAAGCCGGACATAACCCCGGTAAAGGGCAGAACCATCATCTTGCCATTCCAATTTGCGTCGTCTTAATATTCATACATACATACACAGCAATGTCCTAGAAGAACCAAAGAGCGTCAATCCCGAGTGACTACTGCACAAGACAGCATACCAGATAGAATTTGAAGCTTGAAGACCAAGGGCATGGTTCCATCTTCTTGACTTCGTGCAATCGCTAATCCCATGTTATAGTCTAGCTCTCGACAATAGCATGCTGAAAAAGGTATTATACACCTCGATCGGATGCCTGGATTGAAGTTTTGAAAGTTCGAGCGGACATCATGTTGCACGTGTGTACGTACTTCGAGACGGCAGGACCCGCAGAACCAGAGGCACCCCGAGCAGTTGCAGGTACACCTGCGGCTCCCCCCTCTATAAATAGAGGGCTTAGGCCAGCCATTTTGAAAGGAGAAAAGGCGAGAAAGCCCTGTCTAATTTATTCTGTACACCATATAAACTAAGTGCTTTCTCATTTGAAACACTTGTGAGCTTATACATTGTTATATTTTTACCGACGGGAGCCGAGTGTTCATCCCTTTAAAGCTATTGAAGTCTTCTTTGGCAATCCACTGTAAGCCTTCTTACACACTTTAAAGCCTTTCTCCACTATTGTGCACAACAGTTCTTCACGTTGAGAGTCGTGTAGCGTGTGTATGCCCAGACTTCAGTCCGTGGCTTTTATTTCTTTTTGTATATATATATATATATATATATATATATATATATATATATATATATATATATATATATGAACTGTTGTCGAACTATGTTCGATGAGCCTCGAACTATGTTCGATGAGCCTAGATTTTACATCCGGGGCATTTACTGCTTATATATATATATATATATATATATATATATATATATATATAGCGAGAAATTGCTGAAATGATAAACCGAGTCGGGATCGATATATATCCTATGTGTTTACCGCTTTTATACATACATACATATATATATATATATATATATACATTTCAGTCCGGCCTGGAGTTTACATCATGGCCTTTTACTGCTTTATTTATATTTCGTCCCACCTGGAGTTTACTTCGTGGCGGTTGATCGCTTTTATAGCTTTATTTACATTTCGTCCCGCCTGGAGTTCACTTCAAGGCGGTTGATCGTTTTATTGCTTTATTTATATTTTTAATCCCCCATGGAGGTGCTTTATGGTGGTCGATTGATTTTCATTGCTTTATTTACATTTCTCATCCCCCATGGAGGTGCTTCGTGGTGGTTGATTGGGTTTTTATGCTTTATTTACATTTATGATCCCCCATGGAGGTGGTTCGTGGTAGTTGATCATGTCTCTATATATATATTTACCGCTTTTATATATTTACATTTTTGATCCCCCATGGAGGTGCTTCGTGGTGGTTGATCATGTTTGTATATATATATTTACAGCTTTTATATATATAACTACTTACTGCTTTAATATAAATTGCGGCATCATGTGAGCCTAGGAATCATGTGATCACAAATTCAGTATACTGAATCTAGATTCATTTCCCGTGACGGACAATTTCAGCTGTAAGCAGCTTGTAAAATTATTCACGGTGTTTGAATGTCCTTAGATGGCTCTCATGCCCATAAGGAGTTCGGCACTGCTTTGTACATTATTTTCTCGAAGATGCTTCGCATCTCAAAAATAAAAGTAATACAGCCGAACATTTAATAAAATGAAAGTGTAAAAAGGTCTCAATTACTATTGAGCATAAGGGTTTGAAAAACTTCTTTTACAAAACATCATTGCTATATCTTATTTAAAACTGAATTTTACATAAGTTCAAACCCTGTGTATATAGGTGCGAACGAGGCCTCGCACTACTTCTAAATAAATGCACATTGATCCACACACACACACATTCATATAACAATTTCATGAAAAGTGGTGGTAACCGTGGCAACACGGATGTCGGGGGGTGCCTAACACCTTCCCTCCACATAAGCAAGTCCCCGGACCCTAATGAATCTCGATTTCATAGACCCGTTTAGTAATGTCACATCACTAGGTCAATGTGCAAACCTTTTCTCAGTTGTGTTGGTACAACTATTCAAAAAATCAACTGGCGACTCTTACAGTCAAATCGTTGACATATAAATGTCAGACCTTTTCATAACTTATTTTTTCAAACAAATCTCACCTAATATGAGAACACCAAAGAACAAGAATAGAAAAGGGACAAATAAAATTCCGACGTCGATAGTCGCTATAGGTGTTCTTGGCCATTCAAAAAAATGCTAAGTCAGACATCAAGGTGTTATGTTTGACCAATGATTGATCTTAGATCTTCATGTTTTCTGGGCAGCTAATAGTGTTAATGTTGTAGTACTTATGTAATACTACAACCACAAACAATTCTCATGGCTAAAACACATCATATCAGAGAGATACAAGCCTCTAAAAATCATGTCAGACCTGTTCTTCATTTTCTGGGTTACCCAGAAATGAAGAACAGTGCAAGGATCCCTTTTTGAGCCTTTAAATCTTAGCTTTATGAGTTCGGTTTGTGTGATCTAATCGTTCATACTTGTAGTAGAGATGTCAAAGAACAACAATACCACATTAGTTCATTCCAACAACAACACATGAGGGAAATCTAGGTCGTTCAAAGAGCTATCAGGAAACTGTTCATGAACTTTATGGGTTTTCCAGATTTGTTCATCTGGCTGATGGTTAACCCTATTTTGACCATCATTATTGTCAACGTCGAGATTTTTATTTGTCCCTTTCCTGATCTTGTCTTTTGGTGTTCTCATGTTAGGTGAGATTTATTTGAAAAAACAAGTTGTGAAAAGGTACGACATGTATATGTTGACGATTGGACTGCAAGAGTCGCCAGTTGATATTTTTAAATGGTTGCACCAACTCAACTGAGAAAAGATTTGCACATTGACCTAGTGATGTGATACTATTTGACTGGTCTGTGAAACCGAGATTCATTAGGGTCTGGGGGCTTGATTATGAGGAGGGAAGGTGTTAAGCACCCCCCGACATCCGTGTTACCACGGTGACCGCCACTTTTCAATTAAACTGTTATCTGAATGTGTGTGTGTGGGTCAATTGATAAGTAGATTTTATACCTACTTATTCGGTATCTTTTACTTGAATTAGTTGTTTAATCTCATGTTTCTTAGTTACTTTTCATGCATTTTGTGTTCATTTTGTAGATTGTATGCTTGGGAGCTGAAATCGCAAGGAATTGGTATGAAATCGCAAAGAAAAGCAAATCGGACATAGTTTGAGCTTTCATGTTTATTTCATGTTCTTGTCATGGGACTTCGATTACATTGTAGAGCTTCTTCTTAGCTTTCTGAAACATCTTGAATCATTCCAATCTGAGTTCGGATGCAAGAGTTATGACATTTGTACCAATGGACGTCGAACGTCACTGTTTTGGGTGGCCATTTGCATAGCAGTCACTTCGAGCCCAATTTTGACTTCATTCGCTCGTTATTTCTCAATTCTCAAAGAATGAAAGTTGTAGAACTCGTCGATGTCTTCGATTTGATAGGTGGCAGGCCCCGTAACTCCTCCCGGATCAAAAGTTATGGTCGTTTTCCCAAAGGACGTCAGAGCAGAAAAGTGACCCCCGCTAGGGCGGGCTTTTCCTTAACAAAACCCCCATCGGGGCGGGCATACCAGCTGCAAAACAGTGTGTATGCCAGTCGGGGTGGGCCCTTTACAAGAATAAACCCCCGCCGGGGCGGGGGTACGCGCAGAAACGACGAATATTGGCCAAATTTGAGTTCGGGAAGGATTGTTTCGATCTGAATGACTCAAGGACTTCCAAGAGGACTTAAAGACATATAAAGAGACTTATAAAAGGTGGAGAATCACAAGGATTAGGGGGAGATTAGAGAGAGAAAGAATTCCATTAGATTAGATTAGAGTAGATTAGGACCAAAACACTAATTTTAATGAGATTTGGAAATTGAAGCAACTTGGAGACCATTGAAGATTCAAAGTAGGAGCAAGGAGGGAGCATCAAATCTACAGACAATAGATTCTATCTTCTCATCTTCTTCTATTTTTGTCTTTTAATGTGTATTCAATTGTGGATTCTTAGTTTTAATTCAATAATCATGAACTAATTCTTTGTTTGAGATTACTATGGATCTTATTGTGTAGTTTACTTTGATATGCTTCTTTGTTAGTCTTATTAGCTATATTTGGATTGTCTATTATGATTTGGACTTCATTGCTTAATTGCCTAGCTAACAATTACCGTGATAATCTATATGAACTCGAGAGATGAAGTATAGATTTAGATCTGATCATGATAGCATATGTTTGTGATTTCTGTATAGATGGAATTCATGATTCGTGTTTAGGATAGAGATATGCCTTTACGCCATATGTAGTCTAATAAGAACATCTGCGTAAACCCTTTTTAATTGTAATTCACATAGAGATATAGTGGGTTAGTTAATTAGGGTGTTCAAATTAATTCTATCATCTGTGGATTTGATTTGATATGAGTATGGTGCATTGAGAGATGGCCATATTTTACTTTCGTGTTCTTGATTAACAATCCAGTATAAATAATTTGGCTTAACAGGAAGTGTGTTGATTTAAATGAAACAATAAATAAAATTGTAATCTCAAGTCTTCGATATCTTGTTTCATTCTAGGGATAGTTAGTAATAGTTTATTTAATTATTTTAAATTAAATATTAAATCATTTGTTTAAATAAGATTAAATTGGTTATAGGTTAGTACTTGGTAATTCTTGTTAACTAATTCTTTGTGGGAACGATACTCTACTTTCACTTTATTACTTGTTGACCAAATATACTTGCGTGTTGTGCGTAATTAGATTTTACCCAACATCAATGCGCAATTATCTGGAAGTAGTACTATGCCTCGTTTGCACCTATATACAAAGGGTTTGAATTTTGTATAAAAGTTCAGTTTTAACAAGATATAGTAATGATGTTTTGTAAAAGAGGTTTTTCAAACCCTTGTGCTCAATAGTAATTGAGGCCTCTGATGCTTCCATTTTATTATGTGTTCGGCTGGATTGCTTTTATTTTCGAGAGGCGAAGCATCTTCGAGAAAATAATGTACAAAGCAGTGCCGAATTCCTTGTGGGCATGGGAGCCGTCTAAGGAAATTCAAACACGATGAATAATTTACAAGCCATGTACAGCTAAAAATGCCCATCACGGGATCACTAAATAACATCCTTAAACACAACTCAAAACAACAAATCATAACATCTAACATAAAACACAAGATTTTTATAAAGCTAGGGTTTATACCTTTATGCTTTGATCTTTGCTTTCTGATATTTGATCCTGTTCTTGGAGAGCTAAGTGGTTATATTGGCTTAACACTTGACTCTCTTTCACTCCCAATCTCAAAAAGTGAGACAGAGAATGGACTTGGCTTAAATGAAAAGTAAAGTAAGCTTTTTCTTACTTTTAATCTTCTAATTTTAGATTCAATGTATACAAGCCTTGCAAGGTGGCAAGGAAATTTGATATAGGAAGATTTTAGACACATGTTGATATCCCAAAGTGGTGACTCACAAGATTGTGTGATATCTTTTACTTAATAAGTAAGTAAAAGGGTATTTTTGTCTTTTCGCACTCACTAAGGGCATTTTGGTCTTTCCCCCTATAATTTGAAGGGCAATATAGACATTTCAAATATATCCCATAACATTTAACACATAAGTCTTTATACTTAGCTTTTGAGCTCCCGAATTAGGGTTTACAAATTCTGAATTAGGGTTTCGGATTCCCAAAACTGAAATTAGAGTTTCCGGACAAATCATTAGGGTTCCTAACTGTTCGTTAGGGTTTACAAACTTAATCTTGATGTTCTTAACATAACATTAGGGTTTGTCACTGATGTAACTTATCTAATCAATATTTGATCCTTAACCACAATTCTGTACACATAGAATCACATATTCAGATTCGTATACACTTATACACTTAACCATGTAAATCTTCACCAAAAGATTTTAAATCCACCAAAATCCTTTGCAGAAATCTCATATCCATACACTTATTTCATGTCTAGGTTTATTATTCAACCTTTAATCAATCAATTAAGATTTTAATAATTTTCTAAATTCTAGGGTTGTCACAATAATTCACCTTCAATCAACTTACCTTTCTTTTAAATTTATATTTATTCTTCTCTGCCTTTTGTCTAGGCCCGGCGCTGCAGTGACGTGTCCTTTGCTATTCACTGTGCTACAGCGCATCTCTCTAGTGTCTTGGGTCCGGTTCCGTTGCTACGGCGCCACTTTCTTGGGCTTGGGAGGCACTGCGGCACCGGCCCTGAGCCTTTAAAAAAAATTTATGTTTTTCATTTCAAATTCTTTCCAGGCTCGTAACTTAATCATTATAAGTCAGAATTGGCTCATTCAAAAGTCGTTATCTCACATACTTTGATTTCATTCAGACAAAATAAGTTTCTGAATCCGTTAACACTAAATTCACTTTTTATATTTTCTTGAGTCCACAACTCTTAAATGCAAAGTTCTACAATACGCCATCGAAAAATAAGGTTTCTGAGTTAAACGACAACTTTTGACTATCATTCCGGGAATCTTACGATTTCGACGATTATCGTCTAATCTCGTAAATTTCTCCATAACTTCGTTACTTGATATTTTTACTCCGTTCAAAATGGATTCATTCCATTATTCATACAGCTATCATCCTAACCAAATATATAGCCTCTAATCCTATACACGATGGTTATAAACTTGTCCATCAACATTATGTGATATATTTTCATGTTTCCTTCATTGTTTCTTACTTATTTGATTATGATTCCACTTGTAACATAGTTATTAACATTTAAAGTTCACTAATAGCCATCCTTGTTACTCCTTCAGATACATGTTCCACCAATAATCACTTCTCTACTAAGATTTTAATTAAAGAGATGAAGATTAAAGGTTCAAGTTTCACTACCTTTTGATGTTCTAGCTTTCTTCTTCTTCTTTGATTACTTGAAATAGCTTTCTCTTCTCTCTCAATATAATGCTCAAGTATTGGTGAAATCAAACAACCGACAAATGATAACCTAAGCTTTCAATTTATAGAATTTGCAAAGTGGGGGTAAAATGGTCAAAAGGCCACCCAACCTCCTTACTATTCCACATCCTTACTATTCCAAGCTTGCAAAGGAAGAAACTTCTCTTGCTTGGCCACTAAGTGGCCAGCCATGACTAACCATGGGGGGCCCACATAGGTTGCCCCATGGGTGTTACGAATCCGGTGACCCAACAGTTTGATCCACGGATCGGGTTCTTGGTTTGGGCTTAGGTTTAATTTAATTCGGGCCTAAGCTTGGGCTTAAATTAAATAATCTTTGGGCCTTGGTTAATTTTGTCATTGGGCCTAAAATATCTCTCACTTAGGCTTTCCAAAGTTCACATTCAAGCTTCACTAGATCAATAATAATGGTTTATGCTCTTACCGTATTCTTCTCGTATACTAGTTCGTATAACATTCATCTTATACATTATATTATATTTTGTATATACTTGTACAATAACTTGTATTATACTCGTATTCTTTCCCGTATGATAACTTCCTTATTATACATAACTGTTAAATATTCAAATCTTCACTTTTCCTAATATTTTCAAATTTGAGTACGCATGTGAAAAACTGCGTTTGTAATAACTAAATTATTATTAGATAATCAATCTTTCCTTAACATTCTATTATTACGTATTTCCCAAAAGTTCACAAATAATTCCCAAGCAGAAATTAATGAATAATATTTTTCAGAGAATTTCTCGGAAAGCTTTTATTTTCGTTTTGGAAATTCAAACACTTAATTTCTAGCACTTTGCCAGAATGCTACTATCATACCTCTCTTTTAGGTTATTGAATAACCTTCATCTCGCTTACTCGTTATAAATAACATATAATATAATCTTATTCAATATATATTCAAATAAAATCAATTTATATTATAATCTGATTTTCTCGATTGTTACATTCTTCCCCCCTTATAAGGATTCTGTCTCCAGAATCTTTATATAAGTTAGTCAAACAACTGAGGGTAATTCTTCTTTATCTTTTCTTCAAGTTCCCACGTTTCTTCCTTGGCATCGTGGTTTCTCCATATTACCTTCACTGAAGGTATTACTTTATTCCTTAAAACTTGCTCTTTTCTATCAATGATTTGAATAGGCATTTCTTTGTACGTTAAGTCCTTTTCAACATGAATAGGCTCATATTCTATTACGTGCTTATAATCTGGCTTATAAGGACGTAACATAGATACATGAAACACATTGTGTATGTGTTCTAACTCTGGAGGTAATGCTACCACATAAGCTACCTCTCCTACCCTTTTCAATATCTCAAAAGGTCCTATAAACCTTGGACTTAATTTTTCTTTCTTTCCAAAGCGTATCTTTCCTTTTCAGAGAGGTACCTTTAGAAACACATGTGAGCCGACTTCAAACTCTCTTTTCATTCAATGAGGATCTGCATACTTTTTCTGTCTGTCTTGAGCTGCTACCAGTCGCATTCGTATCAACTTAACTATATCAGTTGTTTGTTGTACCATTTCAGGTCCTATCATACGACGTTTTCCTATCTCATCCCAACACAGTGGTGTTCTGCACTTCCTCCCATATAACGCTTCATAAGACGGCATGCCTATGCTTACGTGATAACTGTTATTATACGCAAACTCTACTAGCGGTAGATGATCATCTTAACTACCTTTGAAATCCATGACACAAGATCTTAGCATATCTTCTAACGTCTGAATTATTCTTTCGCTATGTCCAACTGTCTGTGGATGATAAGTTGTACTTAGCTTTAACTGCGTCCCCATCTGTTCATACAAACTTTGCCAAAAATTTGCTGTGAGTCGTGGATCACGATCTGACACTATCGAAACTGGTACCCCATGTCGTGAAATAATTTCTTTAACATAGAGTTTAGCTAACTGATCTAAATTAAATTTTAACTCTTATTGGTAAAAAGTGAGCCGACTTCATCAAACGATCCACTATTACCCAAATAGTGTCGTATCCTTTCGGTGTAGTCTGAAGTCCCACCACAAAATCCATTATGATATGTTCCCACTTCCATTCTGGAATTTCTAATAACTGTAACAAACCACTTGGTCGTTGATGTTCGGCCTTAACTTTTTGACAAGTTAAGCACCTACTTACATATTCTGCTATCTCCCTCTTCATGTTCAGTCACCAAAAATTCTATCGAAGGTCTTGATACATCATAGTACTACCAGGATGAATTGAGTACCTTGAACTATGAGCCTCTTATAATATTTCCTCTTTTAATTCTATTTCACTCGAAACCTAAATAGTTCCTTCAAATCTTAATAATCCCTCATTATCAAGACTATACTTTATCTCTTTTCCATCTGCTAGTCGTTTCTTCATCTGGTCACACTCATCATTTCTGAGTTGTACCTCCTTGATTCTCTCTACAATGGTAGGTCGAGTCTCCATTATAAATAGTTTCTGACCTGATTTACTCGATAATCTTACCTCTAACTTCATTCCAGTCATCTTTGTTATTAACTCAGATTGAGCCGTTAACATAGACAACTTTTCCTGACCCTTTCTACTTAAGGCGTCGGCCACCACATTTGCTTTTCCTGAATGATACAGGATATCACAATTATAATTCTTTATCAACTCCAACCATATTCTTTGTCTCATATTTAAGTCTTTTTGTATGAAGATATATTTTAGACTTTTATGGTCCGTGTATATCTCACATTTTTTCTCATATATGTAATGCCTCCAAATCTTTAAGGCGAATACCACCGCTACCAGTTCCAGATCATGAGTAGGATAAACTTTCTCATAATCTTTTAACTGTCGTGATACATACGCAATAACATTGCCATGCTGCATGAGCACGCAACCTAGTCCTCTATGCGAATCATCGCTACAAACTATAAAATTCCCCACATCATCGGTTAAAGATAATACATGTGCTTCACTCAACTTTTTCTTCAGCTCCTGAAAACTATTTTCACACTTCTCAGTCCACATGTACTTCACTGTCTTCCTTGTCAAATTAGTTAACGGAGTAGCTATCTTAGAAAACTCCTTGATAAATCTTCGATAGTATCCCGCTAACCCTAGGAAACTCCATACCTCAGTCGGTATTTTTCGGTTGTTCCCAATTAATCACTGCTTCCATATTTGCTTAATCCACTGAAATTCGCACTTAGTGAATTTTGCATATTACTTCTCCTTCCTTAGTGTCTCCAACACTAATCTTAGGTGTTCAGTGTGATCTTCTGGCGTCTTAGAATATAATAGAATATCATCGATAAACACTACGACAAACTTGTCCAAATATTATTTGAACACTCTGTTCATCATATCCATGAATGCAGTTGGTGTATTCGTCAACCCAAACGACATTACCAGAAACTCATAATGGCTGTAATGAGTCTTGAATGCCATATTAGGTACATCCTCCTTTCTAACTTTTAACTGATGATACCCCGTTCGCAAATCGATCTTAGAAAAATACTTAGCCCCTTTCAATTGATCAAAAAGATCATCGATCTTGGGCAGTGGGTATTTATTCTTTATCGTTAACTTGTTCAACTCTCGATAGTCGATACAAAATCTCAATGATCCATCCTTCTTCTTTACACATAATAACGGTGCTCCCCACGGCGAAACACTCGGTTGAATGTATTTTCTATCCAACAGTTCTTGTAGTTAAACCATCAGCTCCTTTATTTCTACTGGCACCATACGATACGGTGCCCTTGAAACTAGTGCCACTCCTGGCACAATATCTATTACGAATTCGATCTCCCTATCTGGTGGAAGACTTGGTTATTCTCTTGGAATCCACGAATTCTTTTACTATAGGTATTTGTTCTGTAACAATCTAGAATTTCCAGAATTTTAATTATGTTTTTAAATATTTGTTGAATTATATAAATATTTAATAGATGTGTTTAAACGTTGAATAAATATTTGTTTAATAGATTTGAGTTGATTTGGTTAATTATTTGTTTAATAAATAATTAATGAGTTAAAAAATTAATAATTATGGGATAATGTTCTAATTTAATTTAACAATTAAGTTAGAGAGTTTATAATGATTAAATGAATTATTATATTGATATTTCATTTTTGATGGGTAATTATTTGTATTGAGTTTGGTGATTAAATGATTTAATTGATAAATTGTTATTAGAATTAATTAATTAAGTATAAAAACTTAATTTAATAGAAATGTGACAAATAACTATATTATAAGTGGTTATTAAAATAAATTAAAGGAGTTTAATTTAGTTTTGGTCAAACAAGTCTTAATGCATATTAAGTCTTTAATTTAATGGTGTTTTACCAAATAAGGTATAAGGATTAATTGATTTGTTTTAATTAGGTTTACCAAACAAGGTGTAAGAGTTAATGAGTTATTTTAACCAAACAAGCCTTAGCGCTTTTGATTTTTTTAAAAGTTAGATAACTGATGTCGGTTATACATACATTAATATTATATACTTAATACCTATATTATTATTAGTATACGTTATATCTTTTTGTTAGTACGTAAGTTAGAATAGAGTTAGGAGAAAGACTCAGAAGAAGAAGAGAGGAGAAGAAGAAGAATACAGAGAAAAATTGAGAGAATCCTAGAGAATTTGTGAGAAGAATTGAGGGAAAAGAAGTCTTGTTATCATCTTCTTAAACAAAGTTATCATCTTCTAGCATACAAGGTATCCTCTTACCCTTTTAAAATTCTAAAAGTTGTGGTTGTCTTCTCTTCCAAAATTCTCTGTAAAATTCTTTGTAGAGGTTGAATTGAATGTTATATATAGTTTATATGATAAATTAGTTGTTGTAAAATAGTTTTCATAAGTTTACATATGAGTATAGTCAATGAATTCATGTTATGTATGTAATTTGTGAAGAAAACCATATTACAGTGAGTTTATATGAATATATATGAATATGACTTAGTTTAAAGTAAAATTTAGGTTTAATTAGTCGTTTAATTTATAAATTGACTATTGAATTTGAAAGAGGATGAATAAACATAAGCATAGTATGTTGAATTAATTGTTTTGGTTGAGAACAAAATCATAGTGATGATTTTTTCACTGAAACTTTTAAAAAGTGAAGCTTTAGCAAAAATAATGAAAATTAATGGTTGTAATTTGGATGTTTATGTTGTTTAGATGGCTAGAAACGCGTTAGAAAACATTAGATTATGTTTCTATAAACCTATTACACCTTGGGTAGGTTAGTATAGTTGTTAGAAAGGAGTTTGGAGGCCTAATTTGGCTTTTCGTAGTGTTCTAGAGCTAAAATTGCACAATCACAGAAGAGACCACCGCCCCGACGGGCCCCCCCAGTGTAAAAACCCCCGCCCCAGCGGGGGGGGGGTAGGCTGCCTAACCGAATTTTTGGAAAAAAAAACTTACCAGACATGTTTTACTAAAATGAACATAATATTTTCATACGAACTCCGATTAAGGTGATTCAAGATGATCCAGAATGGGGACGAGTAGACCTACAACTTTTATTGTTTAAGTTTTTCAATTTGAGGTCGGAAACAATTTTCAAAATTGTCATCTTTAGGACTATTGTGTTTTCGGAGGCAACCGGAGGGCGTCGGGCATGCACGTATGCTAGTGTAGTGCTCTTGACGATAAAAGATGTTATTTTAAGTTATAAAACATGAATGTTAGTATATTTAATGATGCTTAACATTAATATAATGATGTATTAGATAAGTTATAGAAGCATAATAAGCATACACAAGAGAGGCAAATCGGGCGTGTGACGAATAAACATCGAAACGCCGTGATAAGTGTTATTGAACGTAAAAAGTGTTTTAAGTCAAATGAAATGAATATTATAAGATATGGAATGAGTTTAATATAAAACTCATAAGTATTCCTAGCAAGACTTAAACACTTATATGAATTTTGAATATTACATAAGTTGAAAAGTTAACACAATCTAATTGAACATTGTGTGCTAATTAATAGGAAAGATTATGAGATGTGGAGTAGAGTTTACATTACAATTACTAAGTGTTGTTATATGACTAATAGTTGATGTGTGTGTTATATAATTGTGTAGGGCACATGAAGTGCAGATAATTGTAAGCTGTTAAACTATTATTGGTAAACAACAATCAAGGCAAGTCTTTCGGTTCCTATTTTCTACGTGGACTTGATGAACTGTTTTAAATTGTATGATATGTTATATGTGTTGTAAGCGAGCATGATATGTTATACACGTTGAAATCATGAAATATTAAAGTAAATTTATGACTACATTATTTTGGTTAAATAATGATGATTGAGTAAGGAACTCAATCTTTATATTTGCTATGTGAATTAAAGCATGTATGCCATGTTACTTTAATTATTATGATATGTATGTTGAGCATGTTATTATATGCTATGTGATGCATGAAAACTGTTAGATTTTACTGGGTTGTCGAGTTCAACCTTGCAAATAACCACTTTTGCAGGTTCAAGATTCAAGGTAAAGTTATGTGTTACTTGAAAGACATGAATCAGATGTGATACTTGAGGATTTATACACATTAGTTGTGTTATTAGTATTTGAACCATGTTTAAGGTTCCAAATGATGTATTAATGTTGAGTTGTAATATCGTTTCGCAATGTAATATATTGTAGTATAAAAATGATTATGAGTTATTTAGATGTAAAGGTTGAAGATTTTGGGAACGAAAATAGATTGTAATAGACAATTTTAATTATTCTGCAAAATTTCGATGGTTGTATTATCATTTAATGATGTAAAATTTGAGGTTGAATGTATTATTAACGACTGAAATCGAGAATTTAATTGTGAGAATTTTGGGGTCATTACAGTTGGTATCAGAGCTGTAGGTTATAAATCTTAGGTAGGAGTACCTTAGGCTATAATCTTAGAGAAGGAAGGTGAAAATAATGAAAGAATAAGCTCAAATAGAATTTAAATAATAAAAAGTGATTTAAGAAATTATAAAGAAGGGATTAAAACATGCGTAAGAGGATCAAAGAAGAATCTCGCAAAGTTATAAGGAATATGAATGTAGGGTTACTCAACTCCAATAATAAGGATGTAAGGTAATAATAAATAGACAATGTCTATAAAAAGAGAATGATAAAGAAGTTAAGAATAGAAGTTATATTTAAGTATGGTACAGTTGTACTCTTTAGTAGTTGTTTGTGGGAAACCACTCAGCGTACCATATTGAAACTGTTAGAGACTCGATGTGTACCAAGTCTAGAAAGTTGATACGTATGATGAAAATGTAGAACTTGAATGAAATGTTGAGTAACGTAAATGAAGTTAGAAATTCTTAAAGGAAGAATTGTTATATAAATAAGAAAATTCAAAGAAGAATCTTGAAGGAATATAAAGATAAGAAATGGCAATAGCCAAGATAACGAATAATGTCGTAAATGATGAAAAAGGGAAAGTAAGAGGATCGTAAAACAAAACGATCACGAGTTAAGAAAAGAATCTTAAGAGAGATGATTATAGAAGAAGATCACGACGTGATCTGTTTAAGTTATAAAAGGAAAATAGTTTGTAATGTTTGAATAATTATAGCTTGATGCTGTAAAGGTGATGTACTATGAAATAGTACGAGATAACTCACGAGGAGTTATAGATAATGTGATACAAGGAAGTCGTATCGAGCAAAGAGCAAGTTAAGAGTAAGATAGAGTTAGGTGGGATTCCAATTGAGGACTCATGTGATGGCTGAGTTGTAAAAATCTTTGTATGGGCGAGGGTTTTGTGCTTGCACTCAATTTATCATATTAATAATCATTAGAATGTTGGTGTCGCGCTATCAATGTATATGTGGCAAAAAGGTGATTCTTTTCTCATGTGTATGTTAATAGTTATAAACTAGTAAGATTAGTCAAATAATATTAGGATTAGGTGCGGTTCTTAAAACTAATGCATATGGTATGTTCGTAACTCATAATAATATGGTATGTTTTGAACCCCTCAGCGAATGAACGCCTATGGTCTGACTAGGATAAGTTTTTAAACTCATATTATTGTGGCAAGTCCTGAACTTTCAATATGCGGTAAGTTTGATGAACAGGGGTATAACTAAGTATGAATGGAGTATTGAGGATGATAGGAATAGATAGACCTATTAAGCAATGGATCAGTATAGAAAGTGGAGACATAGATTTTTTTCAAATCTTCTAGCTTTGCTAGATTTTTGAAATTTATTGACTTCGTGCCGATGGTTGTACTTTTAATTTTTGAAAAATGTTGGATCACACTAATGAACCAAAGAATTTTTAAAACAGTGCTATTATTCGTATGTCTATGCTAATTGCTTCGGCTAGACAAAAATGATTTGAGATATATCAAAATGTATTTTTATATCATCAATGCATCATGGAACCTGGTGCAGAGATGATAAAAACGATGGAGTCATCAATGCAGTATTACTTAGTGTTCGAGGTGATCTAAGGATCGTCAGCCTACTATGGTATGATATAGTATGACAAAGTCACAAACTGACGAAATCCTCAAATGGACTGTAAATACAGTGCGGTATCATGACGTCATAAAATGATTTTTAGAATTTTAAAGATAAATTATTGCCAATTGAATTTGGCCAGACATGTTTCGATTGATATTCGAATTATTGGTATGAGTCTAAGCTATTTGATTTAGCTAGACAAATATTTATGAAATTCAAGCATTTCTTGAGACGTTATGCCAAACCAAATTATTTTGGTGCGGATTCAGATGTTAAAAAGCTGAGATGAACAACCCTTTTATAGGGGATTACGCGAAGCGTTAAGATGTTTGTGCACAATAAATTGTACGAAGGGTTGATTCCCCTAAGTACGAGGAGTCCCTATAGTCTTATGACTGTTAAAGTTTCAGTTGAAAGATTACTTATAACTATGGACATACGCATAGTGTTTAAATATTTTTACACAATACATCGTATGAAGGGCTTAACACCCTAAGTACGGGAGGTCCATATAGTCTTATGACTATTAAAAGTTCAAGTCGAGATACTTGATAACCTGGGGACGTAGTTCAAGGTCTTATGACCCCTCAGCATGATTTGGAATCTTTTAAATTCCTGAGTTATCAATATTGCTTCTCAATTATTGAGCAATTATGAAAGATTCTTGTTATTCTAAAAGGCGAATGTGGTAAGGATGATCTTCCTTAGAAGGAAGTAAGTCGTAGAATGCGACACTAAATGATGAATATATTGATTAAGTGAGAAAAAAAAATTGAAATGAGAAGGAGATGAGTTATCAAAAAAATAATGTAAAACTTTTAATAGAAAAGTTAATAATTGTAGAAAGATCCTTAGAGAAAGAATTTGGTAATAGAATCCAATGAATGAATAAAGTATTAACGTAAAATCTATTTTTATAGATTGAATGAATAAAGATTAATAGATAAAATTTTGAGGACGAAATTATTAGAAGAATTGGTGAATGCAATATCCCGAGTGTTTATGTGAGACACCAGATTTTATGAATAAATATTTAATTTTCTCGAAATAATTTTTTTAATATTATGGTGTGGATTTGATATAATGTTATAGTTGTGGGTAGTATTTATAAATTTTGCAAAGTATGCAAGTTGTTATATAATATTCGATTGGTCGTGAAATATTCTTTTTGTCAGGGAATATTCATACAACGGCACAATCATTGGTGGACCCCGCAACGAAATTATTGTCGGATTGAGAAAACGACAAAAATATTTTTATGAAAATAACGGCAGAAGTTTTACCGTTAATACTGTTGAAACACTCGGTGTTAAAAGTACAGTAATACACGTGGTTACATAGTAGCACACGGTATTGATTATTGATGCTTACGTGATAAGTCATTCAGTTTTGTTTTATTGATATTATTAATGTAATAAAACAGAAAAGGTTTTTATATAAAACAGAATACTTTTATAAAGTTATTCTATAAATAGAATATATTATATTCTATTATGCATACTATTTTACAGAGTAAAATCTTTTTATATAAAACAGAATACTTTTATAAAGTTATTCTATAAATAGAATATATTATATTTTATTATGCATAGTGTTGCATAGTGCCTGCATAGTGGTTTGCATAGTAAAATCTTTTTATATAAAACAGAATACTTTTATAAAGTTATTCGTTTTATTAGATTATAAATAGAATATATTATATTTTATTTAAAAGATTTTGCTTTAAATATGGACCGTCCGATTAAAAGTAAATCAATCTGGACCGTTCATGAATTAGTTACTATGCAGTCCATTCTTCTATAAATAGAAGCTCATTCCTTAATTATTTCTTACGAATTCACTGAAACTCCAGAGAGAGAAGCTATAGAGAAAATTCTTCTTCTATAATCCTGAGCGTATTTCTTTAGAGTTTAAGAAAGCTTTAAGCATAGTCTAAGTTTCTTCGAGTATATCCTCGCCTTACCAGTCGGAATACTTTTCTTTCAAAGGTAAGGGATATTATTTGTTGTACCCGTAAGGGGTATTATTTCTTTTGTATTAATGAAAAGAACTTATGTTATTCTATTCTTTATTATTCTGTTGGAATAACCTGTATACGCGGACTACCCTATACTTGGTAAAATTCTTCTGTTATTCTATTCTTTATTATTATGTTGGAATAACCTGTTTATGCGAAATACCGCATACATGGTGAAATTCTTCTATTATTCTGTTATTTATTATTCTGTCGGAATATCCTGTCGGTGCGTATTACGCCTGACCTGGTTCCATTATTTTTTATTTTGTTCTTTATTATTCTGTCAGAATATCATGTCCGTGCGTTTACGCCAGACCTGGTTCCATTATTTATTATTCTATCAGAATATCATGTCTGTGCATTTACGCCGGACCTGGTTCTATTATTTATTATTCTGTTGGGAATAACATGTTTGTGCAGTCTATCGCACGCATGGTGAATCCTTCTATTATTTCGTTCTTTATTATTCTGTTGGAATAACATGTCTATGTGGATTACCACATGCATGGTGAATGATCCTCTGTATTTATTCTTTATTAAATTATGAAACTGATTTGTATACGTGGATTATCGCATGGCGGACGAAAATCCATTTGCAGTTTCATATATTCTCTTATACACAGTTGGTTAAAGATTTGACTTCTATACTTCATAAAATTAGTGAAATATCCTTGATATTTGCGCTTCATCCAGTATCTTTTCCTGAAAATATTTTTCTGAACATTCTTGAATTTTACTCTACAAAGAAGTATCTTGTTGACAATTTGGACGTTATTGGTTCCTAGATAAATTAATTTTTGAACTTATTTTATTGAATTATTGTGTCATTGTCATCATCCTCATGTTTATATTATGTTAAAAGTCATATGTGGCCTGTAGTGCATAGATGGACTTGGTATGATTATGACTAGGGATTATTTGGTATAATCATGACCGTAATATTACAAATGATGTGAAAAAAGTCCTCATTTGCCTGTAATGCATTGATGGATAGTTTTTGGTATGATTATGGCTATGGATTCTCTTCGGCCAAGGGTGCAAAGATGAAGTGTTTTATGGCATGATCAGGACCGTTGATGAAAACACGATTATCTTTGGCCCATAGTGCATGGATAATTCGTGGTCGTGATACTAAAGAATATCCTTGGCCTGTAGTGCAAGGATGATTTGATGATGTAGATTATTTATTAAGCTGAGTCTCAGCGATAAAAGTGATGAAAAACCTTTTAAATCATATAAGATAGTAGATTTTATTCTCTACTTGACTCTTCTAATGAATTGTTTGTTCCGCTGCAGTTAAACTTGATGTTTATTATATTGTATCAGTTTAACACTGTTGAAGGCTAACGATAATTTATTTTGCATTATCTTAGTCATAATATTTCTTACTGGGCTAGTTGAGCTCACCCTTTCTTTCACTGTTCTTTTCAGGAAATGAGAATATAGCTGGGACGAGTCGGGGAACAGAGTGATGGTCCTAGATGGTGCATTAGTAGTCCTCACTATTCTGTGAAATAGTGTAATAATAAATGTAATGAGGACTCCATTGAGTGTGGATATTGTCTATATGATAATATTTGTATTAAAACTCACAGCATTTATTTCGTCGTATTTTACTTGACTGTTGTATAAATAGTTTGTATTTGTATTCAGTACTATGTATCTGACGACCCAAGATGGGTGATGTATTCCTATTTTGGGGGCGTCACAGTTGGTATCAGAGCTTAGGGATATGATCCCTGGCTGAGATGTGAAACAAGAACTAGGAGGGGAGAGACGGGAAATTCCTTCGCTAGTATGACCTACCTAAGTTTATTTGGTATTTAATTGGTCGGTCAGAGTATAGGGATAATATGTGATATGTCAATTAACCCTTGTTTTGTGACAGTGTTTGAAAATGGCATCTAAAAATGTTGAGATAAGCAATGGAGCAAAATAATATGACCGTATCGTAGCACGAGGCTAAGTTTGTGGAGTTATCACGGTTTGCATCCCATTTGATCAATAATGAGGAGCGAATGACGCGAATATTTCTAAGAGGTTTGAAACCCGATATACGTCAATACCTCATTTCTCATAAACTTTGTTTATATTCAGATGTTGTGAATAGTGTTCAGTTATTGGAGCGCGATAATGAGTTAGCACAACCAAAAGGTAATGACCAACAACACGATAATAATCTTACCGGTGGCAACGGCCATCGGAACAATGATGACCATCGTCGGGAAAATTATCATGCCAAGAATGGTAACCACTTCGGAGGTAATCATGACCAAGATAATAGAAATGAAAATTTTAAAAAGAGAAGGTCACTTAGCTCGATTTTGTCGTATAATGAAGTCAAGTCCAGCTGGGATGGTGGCACAAAAGGCGGATACAGACAAAACAAAGTCGGTGATTTCAGGAAGAGCATTTTTTGTGACTTCTCAAAAAACGAGTAACCCGAACGAAGTTAGCATGGGTTAGTTAATTATAATTTTTTGCAAAGTCTATACCTTATTAGATACCGGTTCTACCCATTCTTTTATCTCTCTTGCTTGCGTTCAACGTTTAAATTTGACACCATAGAAGTTAGACTTTGACTTATCTGTTGAAACTCCGTTAGGAGAAACCTTCATTACATGTGCTATCCAAGTCTTGGATGAGAGTCACAGTTTTGAATGATATTTCTACCGTTAATAAATTTCCTGACGTATTCTTAAAGACTTCCTAGCCTACCCCTAGAGCGTGAAATCGAATTTTATATTGACCCCAGTACAAAACCCATTTCTTAAACCCTCAAATATTTCTTCACCTAAAATGAACGTATAATGCGCCAAAGACGTTGGCTCGAGCTGTTGAAGATTACGATCGTACCATTCAATATCATCGTGGAAGAGCGAACGTGGTAACTGACGTGTTGAGTAAAAGATCGTATGCGTTTACGAGTGCGATGTTGTTAACACAAAAACTCATTTCGTATAACTTACAAATGAAGAAGATAGAGTTAAAGACTCTAGAGACCCATAAGATAACGAATATATGATTAGAACCGACTTTAGTCGATAATGTTAAAGCTGTTAAAGCTACAGACCCAGAGCTGATGAATACGAAGAAGAAGGTTCAAGAGGGCGTTATTTTAAAAGCGAGAGTTGCTGAAGAGAGGAAATCTCAACCCTCAATTTAATTGGTCCATTTAAAATCCTCGATCGAGTAGGAACTATGGCCTATAGACTCATTTTACCGCCAAGTATGTTGCGTGTTCATAACATTTTTTTCGTATCGATGTTATGTAAATATATGGACGACCCGAACCACATTATTGATTTAGAACTGGACGAGATAGCGGAAAATTTAACGTACGAGGAGATACGTGTTAAAATATTTGATAAAAAGGATTATAATCGACACTCAAAGGTTATACCTCAAGAGTTAGAATCTGAAATGAAGTCAAGGTACCCTCACCTCTTCGGCATACCAGGAACGTACGTAAATTTCGAGAGCAAAATTTCATAAGGAGAGGAGATTGTGAGACACCAGATTTTATGAATAAATATTTAATTTTCTCAAAATAATTTTTTTAATATTATGGTGTGGATTTGATATAACGTTATAGTTGTGGGTAGTATTTATAAATTTTACAAAGTATGCAAGTTGTTATATAATATTCGATCGGTCGGGAAATATTCTTTTTGTCATGGAATATTCGTACAACGGCACAATCATTGGTGGACCCCGCAACAGAATTATTGTCGGATTGAGAAAACGACAAAAATATTTTTATAAAAATAACAGCGGACTGTTGAAACACTCGGTGTTAAAAGTACAGTAATACGCGTGGTTGCATAATAGCACACGGTATTGATTATTGATGCTTACGTGATAAGTCACTCAGTTTTATTTTATTGATATTATTAATGTAATAAAATAGAAAAGCTTTTTATATAAAACAGAATACTTTTATAAAGTTATTCTAAAAATAGAATATATTATATTCTATTATGCATAGTATTTTGCATAGTAAAATCTTTTTATATAAAACAGAATACTTTTATAAAGTTAATCTATAAATAGAATATATTATATTTTATTATGCATAGTGTTGGATAGTGCCTGCATAGTGTTTTACATAGTAAAATCTTTTTATATAAAACAGAATACTTTTATAAAGTTATTCGTTTTATTAGATTATAAATAGAATATATTATATTTTATTTAAAAGATTTTGCTTTAAATATGGACCGTCCGATTAAAAGTAAATCAATTTGGATCGTTCATGAATTAGTTACTATGCAGTCCATTCTTCTATAAATAGAAGCTCATTCCATCATTATTTCTTACGAATTCACTGAAACTCTAGAGAGAGAAACTATAGAGAGAATTCTTCTTCTATAATCTTGAGCGTATTTCTTTAGAGTTTAAGAAAGCTTTGAGCGTAGTGCAAGTTTCTTCGAGTATATCATCGCCCTACCAGTCGGAATACTTTTCTTTCAAAGGTAAGGGATATTATTTATTGTACCCGTAAGGAGTATTATTTCTTTTGTATTCATGAAGAGAACTTCTGTTATTCCATTCTTTATTATTCTGTTGAAATAACCTGTATACGCGGACTACCCTATACTTGGTGAAATTCTTCTGTTATTCCATTCTTTATTATTATGTTGGAATAACCTATTTATGCGAAGTACCGCATACATGGTGAAATTCTTCTATTATTTCGTTCTTTATTATTCTGTCAGAATATATTGTCCGTGCATATTACGCCTGACCTGGTTCCATTATTTATTATTCCGTTCTTTATTATTCTGTCGGAATATCCTGTCCGTGCGTTTATGTCGGACCTGATTCCATTATTTATTATTCTATCGGAATATCATATCTGTGCGTTTACGCCATACCTGGTTCTATTATTTATTATTCTGTTGGGAATAACCTGTCTGTACAGTCTATCGCACGCATGGTGAATCCTTCTGTTATTCTATTCTTTATTATTATGTTGGAATAACCTGTCTATGTGGATTACCACATGCATGATGAATGATCCTTTATATTCATTCCTTATTAAATTGTGAAAATGATCTGTATACGTGGATTACCGCATGGCGGACGAAAATCCATTTGCAGTTTCATATATTCTCTTATACATAGTTGGTTAAAGCTTTGACTTCTTTACTCCATGAAATTAGTGGAATATCCTTGATATTTGCGCTTCATCCAGTATCTTTTCCTGGAAATATTCTTCTGAGCATTCTTGAATTTTATTCTACAAAGAAGTATCTTGTTGACAATTTGGACGTTATTGGTTCCTAGATAAATTAATTCTTGAATTTGTTTTATTGAATTATTATGTCATTGTCATCATCCTCATGTTTATATTATGTTGAAAGTCATCTGTGGCTTGTAGTGCATAGATGGACTTGGTATGATTATGACCAAGGATTATTCGGTATAATCATGACCGTAATGTTACAAATGATGTGGAAAAAGTCCTCATTGGCCTGTAATGCATTGATGGACAGTTTTTGGTATGATTATGGCTATGGATTCTCTTCGACCAAGGGTGCACAGATGAATTATTTTATGGCATGATCAGACCATTGATGAAATACGATTATCTTTGGCCCGTAGTGCATGGATAATTCGTGGTCGTGATACTAAAGAATATCCTTGGCCTGTAGTGCAGGGATGATTTGATGATGTGGATTATTTATTGAGCTGAGTCTCAGAGATAAAAGTGATGAAAAACCTTTTAAATCATATAAGATAGTAGATTTTATTCTCTACTTGACTCTTCTAATGGATTGTTTGTTCCGCTGCAGTTAAACTTGATGTTTGTTATATTGTATCAGTTTAACACTGTTGAAGGCTAACGAATTTATTCTGCATTATCTTAGTCATAATATTTCTTACTGGGCTAGTTGAGCTCACCCTTTCTTTCACTGTTCTTTTCAGAAAATGAGAATATAGCTGGGACGAGTCGGGGAACAGAGTGATGGTCCTAGATGGTGCATTAGTAGTCTTCACTATTCTGTGAAATAGTGTAATAATAAATGTAATGAGGACTCCATTGAGTGTGGATATTGTCTAGATGATAATATTTGTATTAAAACTCACAGCATTTGTTTTGTCGTATTTTACACGACTATTGTATAATTAGTTTGTATTTGTATTCAGTACCATGTATCTGACGACCCAAGATGGAGTGATGTATTCCTATTTTGGGAGCATCACAGTTTATGATAGCGATCTTTAGAAAAGGAAATGAATAGGTTAAAGAATATATAATACTCAAAATATAATTGAGTTCAAGTGAAAGTTATGAAATAAAACCTAAAATTTGTTGAAGTGATGAATGTAGTAGGAAATATAAAACCTATATTAAGGTAATGTGTTGAAGATATTCAACGATAAATTTTGAAAAGAGATTTGGTGAAAACCGAGTATAGGAGATTTCGTTGATTCCGAGGACGGAATCTTTATAAGGAGGAAAGGATGTGACATCCTAGAGTTTTAAGAATTAATGTGATGAATAAATTATTTGAGTTGTGATTCTAGGGACAGAATCCTTGTAAGGAGGGAAAGATGTAACAATCCAGAATTTCTAGAATTTTAATTATAATTTTTAAATATTTATTGAATTATATAAATATTTAATAGATGTGTTTAAACGTTAAATAAATATTGTTTTAATTGATTTGAGTTGATTTGGTTAATTATTTGTTTAATAAATAATTAATGAGTTAAAAAAATTAATAATTATGGGATAATGTTCTAATTTAATTTAACAATTAAGTTAGAGAGTTTATAATGATTAAATGAATTATTATATTGATATTTCATTTTTGATGGGTAATTATTTGTATTGAGTTTTGTGATTAAATGATTTAATTGATAAATTGTTATTAGAATTAATTAATTAAGTATGAAAACTTAATTTAATAGAAATGTGACAAATAACAATATTATAAGTGGCTATTAAAATAAATTAAAGGAGTTTAATTTAGTTTTGGCCAAACAAGTCTTAATACATATTAAGTCTTTAATTTAATAGTGTTTTACCAAACAAGGTATAAGGATTAATTGATTTGTTTTAATTAGGTTTACCAAACAAGGTGTAAGAGTTAATGGGTTATTTTAGCCAAACAAGCCTTAGGGCTTTTGATTTTTTTAAAAGTTAGATAACTGATGTCAGTTATACATATATTAATATTATATACTTAATACCTATATTATTATTAGTATACGTTATATCTTTTTGTTAGTACGTAAGTTAGAATAGAGTTAGGAGAAAGACTCAGAAGAAGAAGAGAGGAGAAGAAGAAGAATACAGAGAAAAATTGAGAGAATCCTAGAGAATTTGTGAGAAGAATTGAGGAAAAAGAAGTCTTGTTATCATCTTCTAGCATACAAGGTATCCTCTTACCCTTTTAAAATTCTAAAAGTTGTGGTTGTCTTCTCTTCCAAAATTCTCTGCAAAATTCTTTGTAGAGGTTGAATTGATTGTTATATAGTTTATAAGATAAATTAGTTATTGTGAAACTGTTTTCATAAGTTTACATATGAGTATAGTCAATGAATTCATGTTATGTATGTAATTTGTGAAGAAAACTATATTACAGTGAGTTTATATGAATATATATGAATATGACTTAGTTTAAAGTAAAATTAAGTTTTAATTAGTCGTTTAATTTATAAATTGACTATTGAATTTGAAAGAGGATGAATAAACAAAAGCATAGTATGTTGAATTAACTATTTTGGTTGAGAACAAAATCACAGTGATGATTTTTTCACTGAAACTTTCAAAAAGTGAAACTTTAGAAAAAATAATGAAAATTAATAGTTGTAATTTGGATGTTTATGTTGTTTAGATGGCTAGAAACGCGTTAGAAAATATTAGAGTATGTTTCTGTAAACCTATTACACCATGGGTAGGTTAGTATGGTTGTTAGAAAGGAGTTTGGAGGCCTAATTTGGCTTTTCATAGTGTTCTAGAGCTGAAATCGCACAATCACAGAAGAGACCCCCGCCACGACCGGCACCCCCCCAAGTGTAAAAACCCCCGCCCCGACGGGGCGGGGGTAGGCTGCCTAACCGAATTTTTGGGAAAAAAAATTGACCGGACATGTTTTACTAAAATGAACATAACTTTTTAATACGAACTCCGATTGAGGTAATTCAAGATGATCCGGAACAAGGACGAGTAGACCTACAACTTTTATTCTTTAAGTTTTTCAAGTTAAGGTCAGAAATAGGGGCCAAAATTATCATCTTTAGGACTGTTGTGTTTTCGGAGGCAACCGGAGGGCGTCGAGTATACACGTATGCTAGTGTAGTGCTCTTGACGATAAAAGATATTATTCTAAGTTATAAAAAATGAATGTTAGTATATATAATGATTCTTAACATTAATATAATGATGTATTAGATAAGTTATAGAAGCATAGTAAGCATACACAAGAGAGGCAAATCGGGCATGTGACGAATAAACGTCAAAACGCCGTGATAAGTGTTATTGAACGTAAAAAGTGTTTTAAGTCAAATGAAATGAATATTGTAAGATATGGAATGGGTTTAATATAAAACTCATAAGTATTCCTAGCAAGACTTAAGCACTTATATGAATTTTGAATATTACATAAGTCGAAAAGTTAACACAATCTAATTGAACATTGAGTGCTAATTAATAGGAAAGATTATGAGATGTGGAGTAGAGTTTACATTACAATTACTATGTGTTGTTATGTGACTAATAGTTGATGTGTATGATTATATAATTGTGTAGGGCACATGAAGTGCAGATAATTGTAAGCTGTTAAACTGTTATTGGTAAACAACGATCAAGGCAAGTCTTTCGGTTCCTATTTTCTACGTGGACTTGATGAACTATTTAAAATTGCATGATATGTTATATGTGTTGTAAGCGAGCATGATATGTTATACACGTTGAAATCATGAAATGTTAAAGTCAATTTATGACTACATTGTTTTGGTTAAATAATGATGATTGAGTAAGGAACTCAATCTTTATATTTGCTATGTGAATTAAAGCATGTATGCCATGTTACTTTAATTATTATGATATGTATGTTGAGCATGTTATTATATGCTATGTGATGCATGAAAACTATTAGATTTTGCTGGGCTGTCGAGCTCAACCTTGCAAATAACCACTTTTGCAGGTTCAAGATTCAAGGTAAAGTTATGTGTTACTTGAAAAACATGAATCAGATGTGATACTTGAGGATTTATACACATTAGTTGTGTTATTAGTATTTGAACCATGTTTAAGGTTCCGAATGATGTATTAATGTTGAGTTGTAATATCGTTTCGCAATGTAATCTATTGTAGTATGAAAATGATTATGAGTTATTTAGATGTAAAGGTTGAAGATTTTGGGAACGAAAATATATTGTAATAGACAATTTTAATTATTCCGCAAAATTTCGATGGTTGTATTATCATTTAATGATGTAAAATTTGAGGTTGAATGTAAGACCCCAACTTATTAATGAATAAAATCAAATTTTCTCTAAATATTATTGTGAATAATAAGGGGTTAATTTGATATAATACTTTGGTTATGGGTGAAATGTCCAAATTTTACAAAATAAGCAAGTGGTTATAAAATATTTATTTTTGGTCGGTGAATATTCGGTTGGTCGTGGAATATTCTTGCTGTCGGGGAATATTCGTACGACGACGCAGCCTTGTGTGGGCCCCATAACGGAAAGCGATTGGATGAAGAAAACGACAAGTATAAGTTGTTTATAAATAACGGCGTAGTTGTTACCGTTAATACTGTTGGAATACCCGGTGGTTAAAATACAGTAGCACACGGTATTGCACCAATTATTGATTCTTACGTAAGAAGGCACTACTCAATAATTGTTACAGTAGTTATTATTCAATATTTTATTTTATTGATTTAATAATTGCTGCGTTGATATTTTATATTATTGTTGTTTCAATAATTGTTGCTGCACAGTATTTTCATTTATCAGATCAATAATTCATATTATTTGAATAATATTATTAGATAACATTATTGGCAATGTCTAGAAAGTTCTGTCTAAGCAGAGGTTTGGTCATCTAATTGCGCGCCAGTAAGGAGAAATCCTTATTGGAAAGCCCCCTCTTTCCTGGGAACGGCCTGGTTGTCATAAATGTGATTCTGTAATATTATTTGTGAATAATTAATTATTGATTCATATGATAAGGAAATATTTATATTATGTGGATATAAATGAGGGATATATTTTTGTGGTTAAAAATGAAGGAGTTAATGTTGAGGTTTTTATCAGTATTTTTGTCGGAATGGAGGTATTAAAAATCAGGGTTTTTGAGATATTTTGCGGGGGTTATAATTTTTAATCCGACCGTTGGATCGTGGTAATTTTTGGATATGTTATACATATATAAGTTGAGTATATGTCCACAAATTTTGAACCGTTAAAAATGAACGGGTGATTTATTACGAATTTTACAAGATGACTGGTTCAGAAATTGTTGAATTTTCGGAGTTTATCATTTTGATGGAAAATTCTAGAATTGGTGGGCCCCACTTGTGGTTGGTGAAGAAATGTGCTGAATTATATTTCAAATGTGGTGGGTGGGAATAGTAGCAGGTAAAGCCATCAGGTTGCAGGTCAAACCTACCAAAATTTTCCTATAAATAGAGGGCTAAGTTAGAATTGAAAATCACACCAGAAACAAGTTTTCTCTCTTTCTCTCTCTAGATTATTGAGTGTATTTTGTGAGTATTTAGATACTTTGAGAGTTTCTATTCATCAGAGCAAGTTTCTTTCAGCCTTATACCGGTATTCCGACCAGAAGTACTGATATTTTGAGGTAAGGGATATTATTTTCTTCTTAAATGATATTATTTTCTTCAATATCATTATGCTGAAATATTGATATGAGTTTTTATCAAATTTGGAACTTTTTGTGTCGGGGTTACTATTCACGTATACGGTACTATTCACGTATACGACACTATTCACGAATACGGCACTATTCACCAAAAAATAAAATTTTTCTTTTTTGTCCAAGATGTCTATTATGGTTACTATCTTTGATTGTATCCATGTTTTGATCTTTATTTTTGAATTCTGCTTCACAATTGATTATTATGAAGTATTATTGATCTTGGATAAACTGTTATACGAATCCCTAATATTTGTCCTTCTGTCTCACTGGATTCGTTCTCTTTAAGATATTTTTCATCATCCTCAGTCCTAAATGATGATATTACTGAATATCTTTGGCCTGTAGTGCAAAGATGTATAATTACTTGATGAATATCTTTGGCCTGTAGTGCAAAGATGAACAGGTGTTGAGATGAACATGACCGACTGATGATACAAATGAATATCTTTGGCCTGTAGTGCAAAGATGAATATTTGGTTAAAGATGATTATTAATTGATGTTACAGGGATAAAATATTGATGATGGACTTTTAAATCTTAGAAGATAGTAGAATTCTTTCTCTACTTGACTCTTCTAATGGTTTGCTGTTTCCGCTGCAGTTGTTGATCTAAAACTTGTTGTCGATTATATTTTATCAGATTTTTCCCTGTTGAAGACTAACGATAATTTGTTGTATATTATCTTAGTCATAATATTCTTTACTGGGCTAGTTGAGCTCACCTTTTTCCTTTTTGTTCCATTTTTCTTCTCAGGAGGTGAGAACATAGCAGGATCTAGTCGGGGTATGGAGTGATGGTTCTAGAAAGATGTTTTAGCAGTCCTCACTATTTCTGTAAAATAGTGTTTGAATAATTGTAATGAGGATTTATTTGAGTGTGGATATTGTCCAGAAGACAATATTTGTATTTAAACTCACAGTATGTGTTGTCGTATTTTGCACGACAATTGTATTATTGAAGTTATAGTTTGCTTTCTGTACCATGTATTTGGCGACTCAGAATGGGTGTTGTATACCTATTTTGGGGGCGTCACAGTTGGTATCAGAGCTTAGGGATATGATCCTTGGCTGAGATGTGAGACAAGAACTAGGAGGGGAGAGACGGGGAATTCCTTCGCTAGTATGACCTGACTAAGTTTATTTGGTGTTTATTTGGTCGGTCAGAGTATAGGGATAATATATGACATGACTATTAACCCTTGTTTTATGGCAGTATTTAAGAATGGCAGCTGAGAACGTTAATAATGGAGTAAATCAGACCGTGGAGACACCTTTGATCAACACCCAGGGGAACGTGCAACAGGAAGGCAATATTCCTCCTGTAAACAACGTTACCGAGCAAACGATGAATGATGGAATGTTTAGGAGCTTTTTGCAGTTCATGCAAAATCAGATGAGGGAGACTCGTGTGCAGAATACGGGTGGAAATGATAACAACGCGCGGTTTGTCACAGCTAAGCAGTTCAAAGAATTGGGACCACCAGAATTTAAGGGAAAGCCGGATCCGATCATGGCGGAAACGTGGGTCAAGCAAATTACCAAGATATTTGATGTCTTGGGATGCACGGAGGAACAGAAGGTTCCATTCGCCACATTTATGTTCCGCGGTGAGGCAGACTACTGGTGGGAGTCTGTGAAGCGTACCCAGCCTGACGCACTCAACATGTCCTGGGAAACATTTCAAAAACTGTTCAATGACAAGTACTTTCCTGAAAGTATTCGTCATATGAAGGAGGTTGAGTTTATTAGACTGGAACAAAACAACATGACGGTGTCCCAGTACGAGGCGAAGTTTGCAGAGTTATCCAGGTTTGCACCTCATTTGGTCGAAAATGAGGAACGAATGACAAGGATGTTTCTGAGAGGTCTAAAACCCGAGATTCGGCAATATCTTATCTCTCATAAATTTTCTTTATATTCAGATGTTGTAAACAGGGCTCAATTATTAGAGCGAGATAATGAGTATGTGCAACCGAGGGACCACAACCAGGGTCATACCGGTGGCGGCAGTCATCGAAACAATGAAAACCAGCAGGGAGGAAAACATTCGGACAAAAGCGGTAACCACTCTGGTGGTAATCGTGGTCGTGATAATAGAAGGAGCGAGTCGGGAGGAGATTTCAAGAAGAGAAGGTACAACAATGATAACGTGAAGACGTCAGCACAAACATCAACTGTTTCTAGGGGAGGAGAACGACCACCGGTCGTATGTTACAAATGTGGGAAAGAGGGACATATCAGCCCAAACTGCCCACAACAATCCAAGGTATGTTATAACTGTGGAAAGGAAGGTCATATAGCTCGAGAGTGTTCTGTAGCAAAACCAAGTTCAGCGGGGATGGTGACTCCAAAAGTTATCCCGGATAAGTCGAAATCAGCGGTTCCTGGAAGGGCGTTTGTCGTGACTGGCCAAAACGCGAGAAACCCGAACGAGGTGATCACGGGTAAGCTAATCTTGAATTCTTACGAAGTTTATACTTTACTAGATACCGGTTCTACCCATTCTTTTATCTCTCCTGCTTGTGCTCAACGTTTAAACTTGACTCCGGAGAAATTGGACTTTAACTTATCTGTTGAAACTCCGTTGGGTGAAACCTTCGTTACATCTACAATTTATAAATCTTGCATGATCCAAGTTGGTACTATCACATTACCTGTTGATCTTATCTCTTTAAAGATACTTGCTTTTGATGTGATTTTAGGAATTGATTGGTTAACCACTCATCATGCTAAAATTGATTGTTTTCGTAAGGTTGTTAGTTTTCATATTCCTAACCAACCTGTCATACGAATTCAAACTACTAAACCACTAAAATCAGTCACTGTCATATCAAGCCATAAAGCTATTCGTTTATTAAAAAACGGATGTCAAGCTTTCTTAGCTCATGTTATGGATTTGAACAAAGACAAGTCAGATTTGAATAATATTTCTATTGTTAGAGAATTTCCCGATGTATTTCCTGAAGAACTTCCCGGTCTACCCCCGGAACGAGAAATTGAATTCTTTATTGACCTTGAACCCGGTACAAAGCCCATTTCTAAAACCCCATATCGAATGGCTCCTATTGAACTTCAGGAGTTAAAAGTCCAACTACAGGAGTTGTTGGACATCGGTTTTATTCGTCCTAGTACGTCTCCTTGGGGTGCTCCTGTTTTATTCGTAAAGAAGAAAGACGGGAGTATGCGACTTTGTATTGACTATCGAGAATTGAACCATGTCACCATCAAGAATAGGTATCCGCTACCTCGCATTGATGACCTGTTTGACCAGTTGCAAGGAGCACAATTCTTTTCAAAGATCGATCTTCGTTCTGGATATCATCAGCTGAAGATTAAAACTGAGGATATTCCAAAGACTGCCTTCAGAACTCGGTACGGGCATTATGAATTCTTAGTAATGTCTTTTGGATTGACTAATGCTCCTGCTGCCTTCATGGATATGATGAACCGTGTATTCAAAGAATATTTGGATCAGTTCGTTGTTGTCTTTATTGATGACATCCTCATCTATTCCAAAAGCCGTGAAGATCATGAGCGCCATTTGAAGCTGGTACTGCAAAGGCTTCGTGAAAACAAGCTATATGCCAAACTGAAGAAATGCGAGTTCTGGCTTGAGGAAGTAGCATTCCTTGGGCACGTGGTGTCAAAACATGGAGTATCTGTCGACCCGGCGAAGATTGAAGCCATACAAAGTTGGGAGCAACCGAAGTCGGTAACCAAAGTACGTAGCTTTCTGGGCTTAGCTGGTTATTATCGGAGATTTGTGGAAGGATTTTCTCGAATCGCTACTCCGTTAACTCAGCTGACTCGGAAAGATACAAAATTCGTATGGAGTGAGGAATGCGAGAAGAGTTTCCAAGAACTCAAGAGGAGACTCATTTCGGCACCTGTTCTGACAATACCATCTGGTTCGGATGGATTTGTTATCTACAGCGATGCTTCAGGCAAAGGGTTAGGATGTGTTCTCATGCAACATGGGAAAGTCATAGCCTATGCCTCACGATAACTCAAAGAATATGAGAGGAATTATCCTACTCATGATTTGGAGTTGGCAGCAGTCGTTTTTGCGTTGAAGATCTGGAGACACTACCTTTATGGGGAGAAAGTGGAGATCTATACAGATCATAAAAGCCTCAAATATTTCTTCACCCAAAAGGAACTCAACATGCGGCAGCGACGTTGGCTCGAGCTGTTGAAAGATTACGATCATACCATCCAATATCATCCTGGAAAAGCAAACGTAGTAGCTGACGCATTGAGTAGAAGATCATATGCGGGTACGAGTGCAATATTGTTAACACAAAGGCCCATTTTGTATGACTTACAAAGGATGGAGATAGAGATGAAGGCTCCAAGTACCCACATGATGATATCAAATATACGAGTAGAACCGACTTTAATCGATAAAGTTAAAGCTGCTCAAGCTACGGATATAGAGCTGATGCGTATAAAGAAGAAAGTGCAAGAAGGTGCTATTCCAGAAGCAAGAATCGATGAAGAAGGAATACTTCGAGTCAACTCCAGACTTTGTGTTCCTAACGATTTTGACTTGAAGCATAGAATAATGATGGAGGCACACAACACACCGTTTGCAATCCATCCTGGGAGTACCAAAATGTATCACGATCTTCGACATACATTTTGGTGGAGCAATATGAAAAGAGAGATCGCGGAGTTTATCTCGAGATGTTTAACTTGTCAACGTGTAAAAGCGGAGCATCAAGTACCAAAGGGTCCATTGCAACCACTTGAGATTCCGAAATGGAAGTGGGAACACATTACTATGGATTTTGTTACAGGTCTTCCCAAGGTTTCTCAAGGCATAGATGCGATTTGGGTTATTGTTGATAGATTAACCAAGTCCGCTCATTTCTTGCCGATACGTGAGACTTATTCCCTTGAACGTCTTGCTAGTATGTACGTGAACGAGATTGTGAGATTGCATGGCATGCCAGTATCCATAGTTTCGGATCGTGACCCAAGATTCACTTCACGATTTTGGGTTAGCTTGCAGAAAGCTATGGGCACGGATTTACGATTCAGTTCGGCATACCATCCTCAAACGGACGGACAATCAGAGAGGACTATTCAAACTCTTGAAGATCTATTAAGACTTTGTGTCCTAGATCTCAAAGGGAGTTGGGATAAGTACCTACCATTGGTGGAATTCTCCTACAATAACAGTTATCAGGCGAGCATAGGTGTGGCTCCATTCGAGGCGTTGTATGGAAGAAAATGTCGTTCTCCAGTATGCTGGGACGAGGTGGGTGAAGCAACATTGTTGGGACCAGAATTGGTACGCATTACTACAGAGAAGATTCAAACGATTCGACAACGTATACAAACGGCACAGGATCGACAAAAGAGTTATGCGGATCTTCATCGGAAGGACGTGGAATTTAATATTGGGGATCATGTATTGTTACGTGTTGCACCATGGAAGGGAGTTACAAGATTTGGGAAGAGAGGAAAGCTCAATCCAAGATTTGTTGGTCCATTTGAGATTCTTGAGCGAATAGGAAATGTGGCATATAGACTCGCATTACCTCCAAGCATGTCTCGTGTTCATAATGTTTTTCACATATCTATGCTTCGTAAATATGTTAAAGACCCGAACCACATTATTGAGTTAGAACCAGACGAGATAGCTGAAGATTTAACGTACGAGGAGGTACCTGTTAAGATCTTGGATAGGAAAGAGCATGTCCTACGCACGAAGGTTATACCACAAGTTAAGGTTTTGTGGAGAAACCATGCTATTGAAGAAATGACCTGGGAGTTAGAATCAGAAATGAAAGCGAGGTATCCTCACCTTTTTGAAACATCAGGTACGTACGTCAATTTCGAGGACGAAATTTCATAAGGAGGGGAGGTTGTAAGACCCCAACTTATTAATGAATAAAATCAAATTTTCTCTAAATATTATTGTGAATAATAAGGGGTTAATTTGATATAATACTTTGGTTATGGGTGAAATGTGCAAATTTTGCAAAATAAGCAAGTGGTTATAAAATATTTATTTTTGGTCGGTGAATATTCGGTTGGTCGTGGAATATTCTTGCTGTCGGGGAATATTCGTACGACGACGCAGCCTTGTGTGGGCCCCATAACGGAAAGCGATTGGATGAAGAAAACGACAAGTATAAGTTGTTTATAAATAACGGCGTAGTTGTTACCGTTAATACTGTTGGAATACCCGGTGGTTAAAATACAGTAGCACACGGTATTGCACCAATTATTGATTCTTACGTAAGAAGGCACTACTCAATAATTGTTACAGTAGTTATTATTCAATATTTTATTTTATTGATTTAATAATTGCTGCGTTGATATTTTATATTATTGTTGTTTCAATAATTGTTGCTGCACAGTATTTTCATTTATCAGATCAATAATTCATATTATTTGAATAATATTATTAGATAACATTATTGGCAATGTCTAGAAAGTTCTGTCTAAGGAGAGGTTTGGTCATCTAATTGCGCGCCAGTAAGGAGAAATCCTTATTGGAAAGCCCCCTCTTTCCTGGGAACGGCCTGGTTGTCATAAATGTGATTCTGTAATATTATTTGTGAATAATTAATTATTGATTCATATGATAAGGAAATATTTATATTATGTGGATATAAATGAGGGATATATTTTTGTGGTTAAAAATGAAGGAGTTAATGTTGAGGTTTTTATCAGTATTTTTGTCGGAATGGAGGTATTAAAAATCAGGGTTTTTGAGATATTTTGCGGGGGTTATAATTTTTAATCCGACCGTTGGATCGTGGTAATTTTTGGATATGTTATACATATATAAGTTGAGTATATGTCCACAAATTTTGAACCGTTAAAAATGAACGTATGATTTATTACGAATTTTACAAGATGACTGGTTCAGAAATTGTTGAATTTTCGGAGTTTATCATTTTGATGGAAAATTCTAGAATTGGTGGGCCCCACTTGTGGTTGGTGAAGAAATGTGCTGAATTATATTTCAAATGTGGTGGGTGGGAATAGTAGCAGGTAAAGCCATCAGGTTGCAGGTCAAACCTACCAAAATTTTCCTATAAATAGAGGGCTAAGTTAGAATTGAAAATCACACCAGAAACAAGTTTTCTCTCTTTCTCTCTCTAGATTATTGAGTGTATTTTGTGAGTATTTAGATACTTTGAGAGTTTCTATTCATCAGAGCAAGTTTCTTTCAGCCTTATACCGGTATTCCGACCAGAAGTACTGATATTTTGAGGTAAGAGATATTATTTTCTTCTTAAATGATATTATTTTCTTCAATATCATTATGCTGAAATATTGATATGAGTTTTTATCAAATTTGGAACTTTTTGTGTCGGGGTTACTATTCACGTATACGGTACTATTCACGTATACGACACTATTCACGAATACGGCACTATTCACCAAAAAATAAAATTTTTTTTTTGTCCAAGATGTCTATTATGGTTACTATCTTTGATTGTATCCATGTTTTGATCTTTATTTTTGAATTCTGCTTCACAATTGATTATTATGAAGTATTATTGATCTTGGATAAACTGTTATACGAATCCCTAATATTTGTCCTTCTGTCTCACTGGATTCGTTCTCTTTAAGATATTTTTCATCATCCTCAGTCCTAAATGATGATATTACTGAATATCTTTGGCCTGTAGTGCAAAGATGTATAATTACTTGATGAATATCTTTGGCCTGTAGTGCAAAGATGAACAGGTGTTGAGATGAACATGACCGACTGATGATACAAATGAATATCTTTGGCCTGTAGTGCAAAGATGAATATTTGGTTAAAGATGATTATTAATTGATGTTACAGGGATAAAATATTGATGATGGACTTTTAAATCTTAGAAGATAGTAGAATTCTTTCTCTACTTGACTCTTCTAATGGTTTGCTGTTTCCGCTGCAGTTGTTGATCTAAAACTTGTTGTCGATTATATTTTATCAGTTTTTTTCCTGTTGAAGACTAACGATAATTTGTTGTATATTATCTTAGTCATAATATTCTTTACTGGGCTAGTTGAGCTCACCCTTTTTCCTTTTTGTTCCATTTTTCTTCTCAGGAGGTGAGAACATAGCAGGATCTAGTCGGGGTATGGAGTGATGGTTCTAGAAAGATGTTTTAGCAGTCCTCACTATTTCTGTAAAATAGTGTTTGAATAATTGTAATGAGGATTTATTTGAGTGTGGATATTGTCCAGAAGGCAATATTTGTATTTAAACTCACAGTATGTGTTGTCGTATTTTGCACGACAATTGTATTATTGAAGTTATAGTTTGCTTTCTGTACCATGTATTTGGCGACTCAGAATGGGTGTTGTATACCTATTTTGGGGGTGTCACATTGAATGTATTATTAACGACTGAAATCGAGAATTTAATTGAAAGAATTTTGGGGTCGTTACATGTTCCATTGTTGCTCCTATTATCTGGGTATCAACAATATGACACAAATAACCCACACATCCCTTCTTCAGTAATTTCCTAGTTTGTGTCATGGTAAGACAACACGAACGTCCCGGCGATTTACTACCGTAAAACACTACCTTAGGTTGTTTCAATGTTTGAAGGTTTATATATTTCTTTTGACAATCTATAATTGCTCCATGGTTAAACAACCAATCCATCCCGAGAATTACATCGAATTCTCAACTTTATCAGTATTAAATCTACTGACAATTTATAACTTCTTATTTCTACACAACAACGTCTATGAATATGTTCAACATGGATTATTTCTTCATTTGCTACCTTAATATTTAAAGGTATAGGCAATCTTTCAGGGAGTAATCCTAATCGTCTAGCAAATCCACATGATATAAAGGAACAAGTAGCACCCGAATCAAACAACACATAAGCATTTATATCATTGATTGGGATAATACCTGCAACTACATCTCCCGATGCAACTGCATCCTAGACCGTCATATTAAAGGTGCGGGCCATCGGTCTACTCGTCTGAGTTGGACCACTAATAGCTAACTTATCACTATTAGTGCCTTTATTATTATCCATCCCCTTCTTCGGGCAATTCTTCGCCATGTGATCAGTTGATCCACATACGAAGCATCCATGGTTCTTCTTCGGACTTGGATAGTTAGGCAAAATGTACCTTTCTTGTCCACAGTTATAACACACAGCTTTACCCTTGAGACAGACTCCTAAATGAGTCTTCCCATAGTTCTTACATGCCTCCATCTTCTTCTTAGGATCTCCTTGTTTTACTCCGGTATTCCTAGAGTTAAAAACCTTCCTCTTCTATCCGTTGCCACTCCCGCTGGCTCCCTTAGTTTTCACTCTCCCGTCTACTTTACTCTTATTCTTCTTCTCTCTATGGTATTAGCTTAAAGCCTCACTATCACCCTCTGTAATTATTGCCTTTTCCAGAATGGTTACAAAGGAATTGCTTTGAAACACTGATATCCGACTATAGAGCCAGGATTTCAAGCCCTACTCAAATCTCCGCGCCTTTCTCACCTCTATATCCACTTGATGTGGAGCAAATCTCGCCAGTTCATTGAACTTGGCAGCATATTGGGGAACAGTCATATCCCCTTATTTCAGTTCTAAAAATTTCATCTCCGTCCTACCCTGCATACTCGTGGGGAAATAGTTCTCGAAGAATATCTCCTTGAACTGTGTCCACGTAATCACCTCCACTCCAACCCTAGCCTGGTTTGCCTCCTACCAGAAGTTGGCATCTCCTTTTATCATATAGGTGGCAAAAGAAGTCTTTTGCCCCTCTTCGACATTTGCAATAACAAATACCTTCTTAATCTCCTTTACCCAAGTTTGGGCTTCTATAGGGTCCGTAGTTCCTTTGAACTCCGACGGACCTATACTCTTGAAATCCTTAAACGTAGTAACACGTACTACCGCAGGATTAACTGGTATATTTGCACCATTTCTATTAAAGGCAGCTGTTAATAAATTAACAAACTCCTGTATTGGGTTAATCGGTCCCCCTTCTAGTTGATTAGCTTCCAAATTTCATTGTCTTCTTCTTGGCGGTATCTTTCTATTCAAATAAATTATAGTTCATTATTACTTTCTTCTTATTAATTAGTCATTATTCATTTTTGACAAAAACTCAAACTCATTGCAAAACATGTTCAATAAAGTGCTTATATTGATATGTTTTCCTTCTTTGTAGTATAATACTACATAGTTCACTACTACATAGCCTTAGCTAATTACATTACTTTTCCGTAATTACTTTCTAAAAATTGAGATTTACAAAAGACTACTCTTTGATTATACAAAAGAAGGTTTTACGTCAGTACATAGATACACAATATTTACATATCTAAACCTATTCTAATTATTAACTAGATTACATCTGCCTAATGGCATTCACATAATCTGCATCGGCAAAACTGGCCACCATATCCAGACTGATCGTATGCCGAGTCTTCCATGTCTCCACAGGATACTCAGCCACTTGTCGCTGATAATCCTCATGAAAACTCCTATGAATATAGGACATCTTACAAATCTTCTTCTTGGCCTTTAGCTCCTCCCTAAGCTTAGAGGCCTCGTGTTTTAGCTTATGGACTTTATCCTTCGCCAAACCTTTCTCATCATGTTCCACCTCCCAAAACGTCTCAATGTCCCTCTTATCCTCCAAGATGTCATGGATCTCCTCCTTTAATTCCTTTACCTCTTTACCTAGCTGGATATTCCTATCCAACACAGTCATGAACAACGCTTTCATTGACTCCCCCGGAGTTATCTCCTCTGTAGGTATTACCATGTTAAACGATACTACCTTAACCTCCTCCTCGGACATTCCATCAAACAAGGATGTAAACCCTACATTCTCAGAATCTTCTGACTCAACCACCACCACCATTGGCACCTCAACTACGGGTGTCGATAAAATCACTATCTGGTTTACGGACTCTTCACTAACCACATGTATATCTCTATACATCATGTTATCTCCTGACATCTACAATAAAACAAATTATCTTGATTAGTACACAACATTAGAATATTATAAACACATATCACATTTAATGCATTTTAGGGTTAACTTCATCTTTTAATTCTTCTTGTAATGAATTTCCTTAATTCATCTCTTAAAAACTCAATATGAGTTTATTTACTACTAGCTTCTTCAACTCTTCTAAAGGTTGTGGCCTAAGGTTCTTTCCCCCCTTAAGTTTTATAACCTATTACTTTGATACCAACCTGTGACACCCCCAAATCCAGGTATCTTCTAACCCGATAGATGGTGCTACTGTTCACACATACATTCAATTGAAATACACCAATATAATGAATATGTCTTCTATATATTACATAATAATATTTCTCTTCCCAGGATCTTTATAACCATTACATATGTTCTTCGTCATAGTATCAAATTAATACAAAAGTAATACTATTCTATTACAAGGATAACTACTTGTCCGCCTTGGCCTTTCCTTTGTCCTTACCAGATCCTTCGATCCGTTCATTTTTAACTACAATCATATGGTTCAAGCAATGGTGAGCATAACTAGCTCAGCAAGTAAAACAATTATCGTCGAGCAACTTGCATGAATCATATGAATATATCTTCTATAACTGAATCAATAGTTATGAAGTACTGTAAATAAACCAAAATAGTACTTCTCTTTTTTTCATTTAAATGTTTAACGATGAAAATCATCGGTTAAACATTGAGTTCGGTCAAAGACCTTGAGCATTTCGTTCTTTCTTTCTCTGAAAAGGACAATCTGGCACAAAGTTCGTTAGTCCGACATTTCTTATGAGTACGTCTAGGTGATCAGCCTATAGTACTCAATGTTATACAACACTACTACATTAAACGTATCTACGTTTATGGTTTTGGAAAACTCACGTGCCATTAGCTTTACGACATAACATTTGTTTATTCATACTCAGTCTTTTTTTGAATCCATACTAAAATAGTTGGCACAAGGTAGCAATATTTATAGTATTTTGATAGATTATAATGAAATCCATAAAATACTATAAGTCTGGTCTAGTCGAAGGAAATGGCTTTGACTTCTTTGTTACATCAATTCATGCGTATAATACATGATTCATAAAGCTTGTGCAAATAAGTATAGACAAGAGTTTAGAACACTTGCATTCCACGTCGTCTAGTGTTAATTCACTTTACTCGTGAGTCTTTAAAGTTTCTACATACATAATCACATAGCATACCATGTTAGGTCATAAACAATCAATCAGTATTGTTATTAACATATCTTCTCCTTCAAACTATCCGCTTGTTTAAGTTACTAACATTCGTTAGGTTAGTTAACGTTCATTATGGCTTTATAACATTTTATTGATATAAGTGAACTTAGTTATTTAATGTTTAAGTAATTACATTTCAAGTAATCTCAAACATCCATTTAACGTGCGTACGGTTTACCGTATTATTAAACTTACTTTATGTTTACATTTTCGTAACCTTTTGTTAGCTTTTAATTGTTGAGCTTAAGGTTTTAATCATCCTTTAAGATGTTACTTTTAAGTTTAATTAAGGTTATAGGTCACCTTCAATCAACTTACCTTTCTTTTGTATTCATATTTATTCTTCTCTACCTTTTGTCTAGGACCAGCGCTGCGGCGCCGTGTCCTCTGCAGCGTATCTCTCCAGTGTCTTGGGTCCGGTTCCAAGGCTGCGGCGCCACTTTCTTAGGCTTAGGAGGCGCTACAGCGCCGGCCCTGAGCCTTTGAAAATATTTTAAGTTTTTCATTTCAAATTCTTTTCGGGCTCATAACTTAATCGTTATAAGTAGGAATTGGCTCATTCAAAATTCGTTATCTCACATTCTCGCATACTTCGATTTCATTCAGATAGAATAAGTTTCTGAATCCGTTAACACTAAATTCACTGTTTAAATTATCTATTACGCGTTCGTTAAATGTTCATGAATGTTCATAGCTTGTTTCTTCGTTTTAAGTCTACAACTCTTAAATGCAAAGTTCTACGATACGCCATCAAAAAATAAGGTTTCCGAGTTAAACGACGACTTTTGACTATCATTCCGGGAATCTTATAATTTCAACGATTATCGTCTAATCTCGTAAATTTCGTCATAACTTCGTTACTTGAAATTTTTACACTGTTCAAAATGGATTCATTCCATTATTCAAACATCTATCATCCTAACCAAACATATAGTCTCTAATCCTATACACGATGGTTTTAAACTTGTCCATCAATAACATGTGATATATTTTCATGTTTCCTTCATTATTTCTGACTTATTTGATTATGATTCCACTTGTAACATAGTTATTAATGTTTAAAGTGCACTAATAGCCATCCTTGTTACTCCTTAAGATACATGTTCCACCAATAATCACTTCTTTTTCAAGATTTTAATTAAAGAGATGAAGATTAAAGGTTCAAGTTTCATTACCTTTTGATGTTCTAGCTTTCTTCTTCTTATTTGATTACTTGAAATAGCTCTCTCTTCTCTCTCAATATAATGCTCTAAGTATTAGTGAAATCAAACAACCAACAAATGACAACCTAAGCTTTCTATTTATAGAATTTGCAAAGTGGGGGTAAAATGGTCAAAAGGCCACCCAACCTCCTTACTATTCCACCTCCTTACTCTTCCAAGCTTGCGAAGGAAGACACTTCTCTTGCTTGGCCACCAAGTGGCCGGCCATGACTCACCATGGGGGGCCCATATAGGTTGCCCCATGGGTTTTACTCATCCGGTGACCCAACGGTTCGATCCACGGGTTGGGTTCTTGGTTTAGGCTTAGGTTTAATTTAATTCGGGCCTAACCTTGGGCTTGAATTAAATTATCTTTGGGCCTTGATTAATTTTTTCATTGGGCCTAAAACATCTCTCACTTAGGCTTTCCAAAGTTCACATTCAAGTTTCACTAGTCTTATAATAATGGTTTATGCTCTTACCGTATTCTTCTTGTATAGTAGTTCGTATAACATTCATCTTATAAATTATATTATCTTTCGTATATACTTGTACAATAACTTGTATTATACTCGTATTCTTTCCCGTATATGATAACTTCCTTATTATACATAACCATTAACTATTCAACTCTTCACTTTCTTTAACATTCTCGAATTTGAGTACGCAGGCGAAAAACTACGTTTGTCATAACTGAATTATTATTAGATAATCAATCTTTCCTTAACATTCTATCATTTCGTATTTTCCGGAAGTTCACAAATAATTCTCGAGCAGAAATGAATGAATAGTATTTTTCAGAGAATTTCTCGAAAAGCTTTTATTTTTATTTTAGAAATTCAAACACTTTATTTCTAGTACTTAGCCAGAATACTACTATCATACCTCTCTTTTAAGTTATAGAATAGCATTCATCTCGCTTACTCGTTATAAATAACATATAATATAATCTTATTCAATATATATTCAAATAAAATTAATTTATATTATAATCCGATTTTCTCGGTTGTTACATTGTTAGTAATATGAAAGGAAACAATATATATATATATATATATATATATATATATATATATATATATATATATGAGCAAGGATCTTAAACTCACCCTTATTGAGCTCACCCCGAGCTCACCCTGCCTTTTTTTTTTTTATAAAAAAACATAACTAATAAAAAATGTATAATAATTTTTGGAATTGAAAGTTTTTTTAAAAAAAAGTCTTTTGGGTGTGATTTGGGTACATATAAAGTCTTTTTTATTAGTTATGTTTTTTTTTATAAAAAAAAAGGCAGGGTGAACTCGGGGTGAGCTCAATAAGGATGAGCTTAAGAAATGAACTGATATATATATATATATATATATATATATATATATATATATATATATATATATATATATATATATATATATATATATTAACTTATCTCAAATAAACCAAACTGTAGGAAAAAAATTTGTCAAGACTAATACTTGGTACTATGTCCTTAAGACAATTATATATGCTCTCCATATGGTGCTCAGAGTTTGATTGCACTTGTCTCCCAGGATACAATGACACCGTATATTTTAGCAGCACTACAAAAAGTTTACTCTACAAACTAAAGAAATGCTCAGACTCTCTCTCAAAATTAACTTAAGAAATTGATGAAGCAATAAAGACTAGAATGCTCTATATGTTTAAATGCTTGAGAAAATGAATGAATATGAAGGTTGCCCCCTCCCTATCTATTTATAGGAGGGGTTGGTGACCCTTCGGATGGGCACTTCACCCTTGAAAAGGCATGGGGTACTTCTGAAAAGGCATGGTTGGCATCCTTTGGTCAAAACGACGTAGTTTTGATCATTTACAGAATAGGTTTAGTAGAAAAGGCGTGACAAAACGACGTAGTTTTGGGCCATCCGTTCAGACTTATACCTTTTCAGCTTAAATTTTGTCTAAAAAATTATATACAAGGACCCAGACCCAAACCCACGTGCCCGAGCCCGAGCCAGGCCGGCCGATCGGCAACAGCGGTGCGCGTGGGTTCAAATCAAGCCTTGACTAGGTCCTCTCCCTTCCACAAAAGTGGAGTGCCCCTTGGAGCCCAAACCCAAGAGCACTTTCCTTGTATATAAACACATTAAAAGTTTAATTCCTAACATATATGCGACTTGGTTTTTTTCACATGTATTTATTATCATTTATCATTTTTAAGTGTAATATTTGGGAGTTAATATCTCATTCATTACTCCATAGATTTGAGCTTTTAAATAGTACTTAATTTAATCTACTCATAGAGTAGGATACATCAATATATGGAATCATTAAAATTAATTAATGATACCCACATTAATTTAGGCTCAAATTCTAACATCATTTTAAAAGCTTTTCTTCTACCTGATATTTCTTTTCTTTTTTTGGGTAATATGATATTTCGGTTTAAGAGTGATGAGCAAAGGAAATGCATTGTAGACTTGAAGTACACTGCTAGAAGTCAAGCAACTTGGAGAACAAAGATTCTACAAGTTGCTTCACAAAGATTCTACATAATTTCCAGAAAATGATATATATTACTATTTTACATATTTATTTATTTTTATCGTAAGTTATATGAATAAATTTTAATTGATAATACTTTTATGATATATTTAGAAATTTTTTAAGTTCATAACAGAAATTATTATTTCTATAGCAAAAGTGTCGTTATAGATCCTATAGCGACGGTAAAAATCGTTGTTATACATCTACATCGATACTTTTGTTGTTGAAATAACAAAAAAATGTGTAGATTTAACAATTACCTATATTTAATATAATGTGTCAATTTTATAATTTTATTCAATTTCGTGTGTTGATATATATCGCAATCTTAATTCAACAGAAAACTTTCATCTTTTTTTAATATAGCAAGCATTATTATCTGAACGTGTTTTCCAAGAAAAAAAGAAGAGAAACAGATCAAGCTTGTACCCCTAAAACAAACACATCCGTGGAGCACTTTCTCCAACTCTTCCAAGAATAATTGAGAAACTAAACACACGTGCACAGAGCATGCATCCGAATCTTTACTGTTGTATTTGTATATTGTAAGAATGAAGGAAAAAAGAAGAAGGTAATTTATAACTTATTACACTTGGTGCACAACTGTTGCATGTGCAATTATCGTAAGAATATAATACGAGTTTTGTTAAATTTTGAGGATAAAATAAAATAATTAAAAAAAGTTAATAAAGATGAAATTGTAATAAAATCAAATTTGTTGAGACAAAACAAAAAGATGACATTGTAATGTTTATTATTTTATTTTAATAAAATAGATAAATTCATTCTGGCACCATGAATTTGGGACTTAAAAGTGCCTGAACGCACTTTCTCTACGTTCCAAAACAAACAAGACCTATGAAATTTTTATATTACACTACTGCAAAATAGACCTTTAAAATTCGGGTAAAAGTCCACAGTTACGGTCCAGTTTATCTCTTTTGAATTGAACCTCATACTGTATCGTACATATTTCAAGACATTAAAAATAGATTTAAATTTTAAAAAAAAGAATACCATAATTTAAACCTCGTCCATATGATAAAGCTTTTCTAGAGCCCGGTAACTTGTTTGCAGCAAAATATCTCGAGGAAAAAAAAGGCAAAACATTGGAAATAATGTTGACATCTATATCTATATTATAAAGCTTTCGCGGAATGTTTGGTGATTTTGTGTCATGTTGTTGTTATTGTTTTTTTTTCTTTTACAATTTTAAATATATTACTATTGTGTTTTTTTTTAAATTTAATTTTTTTATATCTTTTTATTTAATCTTCTAAATTTATAAAGTTTCAATTTTACGCCATAGAGGAAGTATTTATTAATCTTAGGAGTTAAGATTTTAAAATAATAAAAGAATATTTTGGATAGTAATCACCAATTAATTGAAAAATGAGAAAAGACAAGCTTAAAGATCAAATGAGGTGGTTGTATATTAAAGGTAAGCTAAAGATGAGATTATATTACTTTGCACAAGGAATCTAACCATCAAATAGGCCATCCACTTAGGCAAGTGAACTACAGTCTACACTGACAATTAATTTTGATAAAAAACACAAGTTTTGCAAACGTTTTAAACCACAAGTGGTTAAGTGTTAAACGTATAAACTATAAACTATACGTTGCTAAATTGCATTTTACCTCATATATAATTAATAGGTTTAAACAAAGTGTAGGAAAGCACAAGTAAAATATGAAATTGGGAGAAGAAAATGGCCCCTTGCCATTCTAATGATTTTCATTCTTCTTTGTCTTGACCCAATTTCGGTAACCACGAGAACATGTTGAAACATAAGTTGGCATCAGAATTTGAAGACAACATCATAACACTTGCCATTCATAAGGTGAATATATATATATATATATATATATATATATTATTATATATATATATATATATATATATATATAAAATAATGCTAGAGACACAAACTATTTTACAAACATTTTACAAATTGCTGATGTGTCATACTCCACCTCAGCATATTGTGTGGGACCGAAGACTACATTGAAACAATTTGTTGATCAATACGCTGAGGTGAAGTATGCCACATCAGCAGTTTGTAAAATATTTGTAAAATAATTCGTGTCTGTAGCACTACTCATATATATATAGGCGACTAATTCATATTTAACTTACAGTTGTAAAAATAATATTATTTTTACAATAGATCTCAATCGTTTATCTACGAATCGAACAGTAAGGAACGGTAAGGAGGATATGGGCTCCGCAGTTCAATAATTTTGCGGATTGAATAATGTCCAAAATACTCTTCGTCAATCCGCAGTTTAATACTTTTGGATCTCAACTCATTTTTGCAGTAGCGATATAAAACTAGAAGATCGAGTACTTCCATTTAAAACTATTAAAATTTTCATTTCTTCTTACATATTATTGTTCTTACTAATTCATGTGATTTGGGTTGATGAGAAACATGTATGGTTAAACAATTGTAAAGATATATATCGCAATATGTTGTCTCCCATGCACCATACTATGAGAAAACATTTCACCACATTGCTAGATTCCATTTGTTGCAAAAACGATGTAATGAAAGATTTATAGGTTTAAATCGATTTTTTTTGTTTGAGCCCTAGTCCGCAGAATTAAACTGCGAACTGTAAAAATAGAATTTTACCCGTCCGCATAACTAAAATGTGGACAGACAGAAGAACATATCCGGTTAGCCTAATTAATCTAGAAGGGGGGTTGAATAGTGATTTATCCCAATGGAGAGACAGAGAGTGAGAGAATGATTGCATTCTTTTTGTCTAACTCAAAAATACTTGAATGTTTAAAGCTCATGTTGGAAACTATTGAACTTAGCTTGATTCCAAATCATATAGTATAGCCTTGTAATAGGTGGAACTGAAAGTTCGTTGAGCAAAGGTTGAAGTCACTCTATTATGGCATAGTAAAGAAGTGCTCAAAGAGAACTCTACGATTGTTAAGTGAAATACTAGTTCGTAAAGTAAAGGCTGAAGTCACTCTACTATCACAGAATGACTTAACGCTTAGATCGTAAAATCATGACTTAATGATCGTAGAGTCATGACTAAACGATCGTAGGGTAATGACTTAACGATCGTAGAATAATGAATTAGATCGTGAAGTTAACGATTGTAGAGTCATAACTTAACGATCGTAGAGTCATGACTAAACGATTGTAAAATAATGGCTTAATGATCGTAGAGTAATAACTTATCGATCATAGAGTAATGACTTAGATCGTAGAGTACTAAATGATCGTAGAGTACTAAATGATCGTAGAGTAATGATTTCAAGATCGTAGAGTTATTATTTAGATATCGTAGAGTTTAGAGTGATTTCAGCCTTTACTATAGTAAAGCTACTCAACTAGCGTAGAGCTTCTCTATTATCGTAGAGTTGCTCTACTATTGCAGCACTTATTTTTTATTTATTTATTTATTTTATAAATTTGTATACTCCAATATTTTATTTTTAAATAACAATTAATGGTTTTTATTAGGTTAAGAGACTCTATTTTCTACTTTGTAGATTGGAGGAGAATATCTTGAAGATGGTACAAGTCTCAGTAATTGGATGTCTTTACTCATATCAATTGTATTTACTTTTACGACTCTTTTTAAAACCTTTAATTTTTTCACTTTAATAAGTTTATTTTTGCTACCCAAAATATATTATAAAGTATAAGTAACCCTGTATATAAGACACTTCAATATACACCATTTACTTTAAAAAAAAACAATCGATTTTGCATATACATTATCTATTTGACTATCCACAATTTAATTTTGCGGATTAGGGCTCAAATAAAAAAAATTGACTTAAAGTTATAAGTCTTCCATTACGTCGTTTTTGCATATTCTTGCTGCAAATTCATATTATCTGGGTTGATGAAAAACATTAATGATTAAACAAATCAAATTTAGCAATGATGTGAAGTGTTTTCTCATAGTATGAAGTATGAGAGACAACATATTGCGGTATATTTCCTTACAATTGTTTAACCATACATGTTTCTCATCAACCCAAATCATATGAATCAGTAAGAACAATAATATGCAGGAAGAAATGAAAATTTTAATAGTTTTAAATGGAACTCTTCTAGTGTCAGATCGTTATTGCCAAAATTAGATTGGATCCACAAGTATTAAACTGTGGATTGACAAGTGGTATTTTGGACATCATCCAAACCGCAGTATTAAACTGCGGAATCCCCCATATTAAACTGCATTGGAGATATCCTCCTTACCGTTCGATCCGCAGATAGACGACTGATATCTGTTGTAAAGATAATCTTATCTTTATAACGTTGATTATGAAATAGTCCCCATATATGTGCTTGTTACCCATACTTTATACTATTTTGTTTTTTAAGCAATATATATATATATATATATATATATATATATATATATATATATATATATATATATATATATATATATATACAGTCCTCTTCTCCAGCGAATTAAAAGTAAATTGACTATAGCGACGATTTTTTGAGCTATAGAGACGGTTCGAACCGTCGCCATAGCTATGTCGTCGACTTTGTATGCTATAGCGACAGAAAAATCGTCGCTATAGTCGGTTCGCTTTTGATTCAGTGTTTAAGGTTCGTTGGAGAAAGAAACTATATATATATATATATATATATATATATATATATATATATATATATATATATATATATATATATGGGAAATGATCCATAGCAAGTATTTGCTATGGAGAAAAATTGGGCAAATAGTATCATATCCGTTCATTCTATAAATCAAGAGCGCAGATTAAAAAATAACTCAGCCCTTACGCCAGACGAAGTAGCGTAAGTTGAAAAAGACCTCTCATATCCGCTAGACGAAGTAGCGTAACTCTATCTCAATATCTCTAGAATGCGATTTCAGTGTTTTCCTAAAACACTCCCTGCAACTTGAAATTAACCCCAATTCAGAGTAACTACTAACTAGACATAAAATGAGTAATGCTAGCAAAGAAACTGGGAAACAGAGAAGAATCTAACCATGATACTGGCATTTCCGGAACAAACCGTCCAATAACTTCAAACAAGTAGGGTGATGAGTATGAAATATGTTATATTTTTATTCATTAATACTTAATCTTTTGTATTTATTTTGTGCCTAAATAAACTCATTATTCTTATATTTTTATTTTAGGTACAATTGAAGGGGTTTCATGATTTTGGAAATAAATTGGAGGAGGTTTACGGGATTCCTAACAAATCAAGGATTCAACAATTAGTATCATAAATGGATTTGGATTCACGCGGCAATGAGTTTAAGCACATGACAAGTGTGGAATTTAATTCCAATTTCAAATCTGAATTTTAGATTCTAGAAGAATAGTTTTTACAATTCTATTATAATTAGGATTTCTTTTAGACTAAGATTTATTTCCAAATTGAATTATATTCCTTTATGGAAATTGGTGTAATCTGTAATTCCATTTAGGATTTGGATTTCTACTTTCTATAGGATTTAGGACTTTGTCTAGCACTATAAATAGAGGATGAGAGTTAGGGTTTTATTCATTCAATCATCTACTACATTCTCTCATCTACAACATTGGAGGATTGAAGACATGAGCTAAGTTCTTTTTATTCAGTTCTAAGGGATGTTGAACCTTATTTATAATTAATGGTTAATTGAGTATTCATTATTTATTCCTTCTCACATGAAATTCATTCTTGATAATCTGATTTAATTTCTGAATGCTATTTGGCTTAACTGATTTGATTTCTGCAGGATTGAGTTGGTTAACAAATATCATATGCTAGACCAAGGAATAATATTACGTGTAATTGATATTATTTCTAATCACAAGTAGTAATTAGTAATACATGATTGTGGACAAGCTTTTGAGTATTGCTATGATTATCAGAAGACAAGTTAAACAATCCGTGCTTATGTGTTTGTTACTTGGAATAGTCTAATTCCCTAATTCTTAATGCTGCTATTATATTAAATCTAGAGAGCTTGTTATAGGTTATATAATTGTTAGAATCTTGTGAAGAGCTTGTTTCATTGAGTGACAATCTAAGGGGAGTTTCGGGTAGCAGAGCTTGTTGTTACCTAGGGCTATTAGTTTCATTGAAGGATAAATAATGCTACACTTGATTAATCTATTATTGTAAAAAGGTGATACTGAACTAAAGAACTGAAAATTTTTATTCATTGTTTATTCTTATTACTTTATTCTTGTTAATTTAGTTAATTAATTAAAAATCCCCTTTTCATTAGAAATCATAGGATAAATATAAAACAAATCACTCTCTGTGGGATCGATCCTTGCTTACTACTGTGCTAATTGTTTGAATTTGTAAAGTGAAAGTGAGGTTAATTTAGGAGTGTAAACGACAACTTCCAAATTTTGGCGCCGTTGCCGGGGAGTGTTATTTGTTTTGTTTATTCTTTGTTTTCGTTTTTTTTTTTTTGTTTTATGACTCAATCTTCTAACTTTATTGACTTAAATTTTGATCAAGAGATAGAGAAGACTGTAAATATAAAAGAAGCTCTTGTTCCATCATTTGAAGTGGAAGAGATGGCGGTACCACAAAATAACAGAACTTTGAAAGAATTGGCTACTCCTGATCTGACTCAACCATCTTTTTGTATTGAGTATCCTACTTTAGATGTTGCTTTTGAACTTTACTCTAGACTAATTCATCTTTTGCCTTCTTTTCGTGGTCTTAAAAGTGAAAATCCATATAAGCATCTAAAGGAGTTCCATGTGGTGCGTTCGACGATGAAAGCACAAGGAGTGGCAGAGGAGCAGATCAAGCTTAGACTTTTTCCATTCTCATTAGCAGATTTGGCTAAAGACTGGTTATACTATCTACCTTCAGGATCAATACGATCATGGACTGATATGCAAAGGCTATTCTTGGAGAGGTATTTTCCTGCATCACGAGTTACCGATATAAGAAAGGAGATATGTGGAATCAGGCAGTTTAATGGAGAGAATCTCTATGAGTATTGGGAAAGGTTCAAGAAGTTGTGTTTCAGCTGTCCACCTCATGGAATTGATGAACATTACTTGATCCAGTACTTCTATGAGGGGTTGCTACCAATGGAAAGAAGCATGATTGATGCAGCAAGTGGAGGAGCACTGGTAGACAAGACTCCAGAAGCGGCAAGGAACTTAATTGCAAACATGGCAGCTAACTCACAACAGTATGGAACTAAGATGGATCACACACCACAAAGGGTAAATAGGAAGCACGAGAGACTTGGAGCAGCAGATTTCTGATTTAACTATTTTAGTTCAACAAATGGCTGCAAGGAATACGCAAGGTATTCAGCAAGCTCAACCTCAGTACCACACAGAAAACCAAGAAGTACCTGTCAATTCTGGGACATCTATGGAGGATATGTTTAAGGCATTCATGAACCAAACACAACAGTTCATGAGTCAGACACAACAATTCCAGCAAGAGACAAGAACTTCTGTTCAAGATTTGAGGGACCAAGTTGGTCAACTTGCAACCACAGTAGGAAGGTCACTTTCTCAAACTGTTGAAAATGTAAGTGCCATAACATTGATATGTGGTGCAGAGGATCAGCAACAAGAAAAGTCAATACAAAACAAGTCAGACAATAGTGAAACAAACAACAATGATGTATTCAAGCATAAATTTTCTCCTCTTTCAGCTTATGAACCGAAACTACCTTTTCCCCAAGTTCTAACAAGGAATTGGAAAGTTGGAAAGAATTCAACGTGGTATAGAGAGTCTAATGAAAAATTCCTAGAAGAAATCTCGAATAGGGAACAAGAACTTAAAGATGATGAGGAGTTCACTAATGGAAACCAGTTGGAAGTGCTTGAGGCTACTACTAAATTTGAAGAAGAAATCAGGTATTCAAAGTCTGAAAAGGATAAACAAGAGGAAGAGGAGAACAATTTGATAAGTTCTGTAGATATTTACAAAGAGGATATAGAGGATACATCGGTGCAAACAATAAAAACACTACATGATACATACCATGGGACCTTAACTATGGAATTGGATGAGGCACATGTCCAGTTCAACATATATGAAGTTAAAAGGTATCTTGGTAATATTAATTCTATTTTTTCTACTGATGTTGTTGACTCTATAGTGCAGAAATCTTTTGATCAAATACAACTATACAAGGAGGATTTGAGGGCTGGAATGGAGCAAAATCAGGATCTGAAGGATGCTCCTAATGAAGAATTGAAATTGTTACCAGTCCACTTGAAGTTCACAAGTCCAATTACATAGAATGAGAAGGATGATGTCAAGCCAATGACAATAAACAAGGGCAGCTGCTTGGGAGGCAACCCAAGATCTCAGATTTGATTTTTCTATCCCTTCACTTTTTAGTTTTTTTTATTACATGTTAGCTAGTAGTATTTTCTTCTTTGCATGATTTTCTTACATTGGGGACAATGTAAGGTTTGAGTGTGGGGGGAAGATTTAAGTTTTTATTTTACTTAGGAATATTGATACGATTTTGATGGGGAATTTAAAAAAAATTAATGCTTTTGAAAATTTTTAAAAATTTTGGTTCCATGTTTCTATTTGCCTATGTGTTCGAAGGTTAAAGTCAAAGATTGAAAATTGATGCTAAAATTCAGAATCTGTTTGATGCTTAATTTGTTAATGAATGATGACAACTAAGCTATGATCCATAGTAATTGATTTGAATTGAATTTGTGATTCATGAGTACTTGAATATGAGAAGCATGTTTATTTGGCTAAGTTATTTGTGGAGTTGTCTATGTGCACTAATTTCACGACTTAGAACTATTTAACTTGCTTATATTGTTGCAGAACCATGTGAAATAATGATGAATGAAAAAAAAAAGAAAATTGAAAATCTGCTTCAATGTTCATTGTGCGAAATAACTGGGTATCTAAGCCTCGAGAAGCATCGGTATTCACGCTGAAAAGTGTGACGGATAAAAGCAGCTTGACTAGTCGACTTTTGTGGCCTTTGTTACTTGAATAAGTAAACCTTAGGGGTGTCTCACCACCTAGCGCCCTAAGATCATCTGGTTTGGGAGTCGTTGGCGGAAAGTTCGCTAATGGGTAACTCTGAAAAGCCTAAGAAAAGGAGACATTGCACATGTCAAGAAAAAAAATACGAAAAAAAGAAGCATGAAAATACATTCATCTGTGCTAAAAAATAAGTGTTCTATGAAAAAAATTAAAAAGCAAAAAAATTTTATTCTTGGTTGTGAGTCAGTGTGCACAGTTTTTGCTCCACGGTAACTAAGTTGAGTAAGTATGTAAATTTTGGAAAAGTTTCTTATGTGGTTACAATTTGGTTTAATGAAATTCATTGGTGAAATGGTAAGGTTGGTAATTGTGAGTTGATTGATAAGACATTAATTAGATTTTTGCAAATTTAGTGTTGATAGTCATGATTTGTACCTTGAAATCTTTTGACATTTGGTTGAATAGAATTTTTTTTGAAAATTAAATTTTTGGTTTACACGAGGACGTGTAAAAAGATAAGTGTGGGGGAATTTGATGAGTATGAAATAAGTTATATTTTTATTCCTTAATACTTAATCTTTTGTATTTATTTTGTGCCTAAATAAACTCATTATTCTTATATTTTTATTTTAGGTACAATTGAAGGGGTTTCATGATTTTGGAAATAAATTGGAGGAGGTTTACGGGATTCCTAACAAATCAAGGATTCAACAATTAGTATCATAAATAGATTTGGATTCACGCGGCAATGAGTTTAAGCACATGACAATTGTGGAATTTAATTCCAATTTCAAATCTGAATTTTAGATTCTAGAAGAATAGTTTTTACAATTCTATTGTAATTAGGATTTCTTTTAGACTAAGATTTATTTTCAAATTGAATTCTATTCCTTTATGGAAATTGGTGTAATCTGTAATTCCTTTTAGGATTTAGATTTCTACTTTCTATAGGATTTAGGACTTTGTTTAGCACTATAAATAGAGGATGAGAGTCAGGATTTTATTCATTCAATCATCTACTACATTCTCTCATCTACAACATTAGAGGATTGAAGACATGAGCTAAGTTCTTTTTATTCAGTTCTAAGGGATGTTGAACCTTATTTATAATTAATGGTTAATTGAGTATTCATTATTTATTCCTTCTCACATGAAATTCATTCTTGATAATCTGATTTAATTTCTGAATGCTATTTGGCTTAACTGATTTGATTTCTGCAGGATTGAGTTGGTTAACAAATATCATATGCTAGATCAAGGAATAATATTACGTGTAATTGATATTGTTTCTAATCACAAGTAGTAATTAGTAATACATGATTGTGGACAAGCTTTTGAATATTGCTATGATTATCAGAAGACAAGTTAAACAATTCGAGCTTATGTGTTTGTTACTTGGAATAGTCTAATTCCCTAATTCTTAATGCTGCTATTATATTAAATCTAGAGAGCTTGTTCTAGGTTATATAATTGTTAGAATCTTGTGAAGAGCTTGTTTCATTGAGTGACAATCTAAGGGGAGTTTCGGGTAGCAGAGCTTGTTATTACCTAGGGCTATTAGTTTCATTGAAGGATAAATAATGCTACACTTGAGTAATCTATTATTGTAAAAAGGTGATACTGAACTAAAGAACTAAAGATTTTTATTCATTGTTTATTCTTATTACTTTATTCTTGTTAATTTAGTTAATTAATTAAAAATCCCCTTTTCATTAGAAATCATAGGATAAATATAAAACAAATCACTCTCTGTGGGATCGATCCTTGCTTACTACTGTGCTAATTGTTTGAATTTGTAAAGTGAAAGTGAGGTTAATTTAGGAGTGTAAACGACAACTTCCAAATTTTGGCGCCGTTGCCGGGGAGTGTTATTTGTTTTGTTTATTCTTTGTTTTCGTTTATTTTTATTTTTTTTTGTTTTTGTTTTATGACTCAATCTTCTAACTTTATTGACTTAAATTTTGATCAAGAGATAGAGAAGACTGTAAATATAAAAGAAGCCCTTGTTCCATCATTTGAAGTGGAAGAGATGGCGGTGCCACAAAATAACAGAACTTTGAAAGAATTGGCTACTCCTGATCTGACTCAACCATCTTTTTGTATTGAGTATCCTACTTTAGATGTTGTTTTTGAACTTTACTCTAGACTAATTCATCTTTTGCCTTCTTTTCGTGGTCTTAAAAGTGAAAATCCATATAAGCATCTAAAGGAGTTCCATGTGGTGCGTTCGACGATGAAAGCACAAGGAGTGGCAGAGGAGCAGATCAAGCTTAGACTTTTTCCATTCTCATTAGCAGATTTGGCTAAAGACTGGTTATACTATCTACCTTCAGGATCAATACGATCATGGACTGATATGCAAAGGCTATTCTTGGAGAGGTATTTTCCTGCATCACGAGTTACCGATATAAGAAAGGAGATATGTGGAATCAGGCAGTTTAATGGAGAGAATCTCTATGAGTATTGGGAAAGGTTCAAGAAGTTGTGTTTCAGCTGTCCACCTCATGGAATTGATGAACATTACTTGATCCAGTACTTCTATGAGGGGTTGCTACCAATGGAAAGAAGCATGATTGATGCAGCAAGTGGAGGAGCACTGGTAGACAAGACTCCAGAAGCGGCAAGGAACTTAATTGCAAACATGGCAGCTAACTCACAACAGTATGGAACTAAGATGGATCACACCCACAAAGGGTAAATAGGAAGCACGAGAGACTTGGAGCAGCAGATTTCTGATTTAACTATTTTAGTTCAACAAATGGCTGCAAGGAATACGCAAGGTATTCAGCAAGCTCAACCTCAGTACCACACAGAAAACCAAGAAGTACCTGTCAATTCTGGGACATCTATGGAGGATATGTTTAAGGCATTCATGAACCAAACACAACAGTTCATGAGTCAGACACAACAATTCCAGCAAGAGACAAGAACTTCTGTTCAAGATTTGAGGGACCAAGTTGGTCAACTTGCAACCACAGTAGGAAGGTCACTTTCTCAAACTGTTGAAATGTAAGTGCCATAACATTGATATGTGGTGCAGAGGATCAGCAACAAGAAAAGTCAATACAAAACAAGTCAGACAATAGTGAAACAAACAACAATGATGTATTCAAGCATAAATTTTCTCCTCTTTCAGCTTATGAACCGAAACTACCTTTTCCCCAAGTTCTAACAAGGAATTGGAAAGTTGGAAAGAATTCAACGTGGTATAGAGAGTCTAATGAAAAATTCCTAGAAGAAATCTCGAATAGGGAACAAGAACTTAAAGATGATGAGGAGTTCACTAGTGGAAACCAGTTGGAAGTGCTTGAGGCTACTACTAAATTTGAAGAAGAAATCAGGTATTCAAAGTCTGAAAAGGATAAACAAGAGGAAGAGGAGAACAATTTGATAAGTTCTGTAGATATTTACAAAGAGGATATAGAGGATACATCGGTGCAAACAATAAAAACACTACATGTACATACCATGGGACCTTAACTATGGAATTGGATGAGGCACATGTCCAGTTCAACATATATGAAGTTAAAAGGTATCTTGGTAATATTAATTCTATTTTTTCTACTGATGTTGTTGACTCTATAGTGCAGAAATCTTTTGATCAAATACAACTATACAAGGAGGATTTGAGGGCTGGAATGGAGCAAAATCAGGATCTGAAGGATGCTCCTAATGAAGAATTGAAATTGTTACCAGTCCACTTGAAGTTCACAAGTCCAATTACATAGAATGAGAAGGATGATGTCAAGCCAATGACAATAAACAAGGGCAGCTGCTTGGGAGGCAACCCAAGATCTCAGATTTGATTTTTCTATCCCTTCACTTTTTAGTTTTTTTTATTACATGTTAGCTAGTAGTATTTTCTTCTTTGCATGATTTTCTTACATTGGGGACAATGTAAGGTTTGAGTGTGGGGGGAAGATTTAAGTTTTTATTTTACTTAGGAATATTGATACGATTTTGATGGGGAATTTAAAAAAAATTAATGCTTTTGAAAATTTTTAAAAATTTTGGTTCCATGTTTCTATTTGCCTATGTGTTCGAAGGTTAAAGTCAAAGATTGAAAATTGATGCTAAAATTCAGAATCTGTTTGATGCTTAATTTGTTAATGAATGATGACAACTAAGCTATGATCCATAGTAATTGATTTGAATTGAATTTGTGATTCATGAGTACTTGAATATGAGAAGCATGTTTATTTGGCTAAGTTATTTGTGGAGTTGTCTATGTGCACTAATTTCATGACTTAGAACTGTTTAACTTGCTTATATTGTTGCAGAACCATGTGAAATAATGATGAATGAAAAAAAAAAGAAAAAAAAGAAAATTAAAAATCTGCTTCAGTGTCCATTGTGCGAAATAACTGGGTATCTAAGCCTCGGGAAGCATCGGTATTCACGCTGAAAAGTGTGATGGATAAAAGCAGCTTGACTAGTAGACTTTTGTGGTCTTTGTTACTTGAATAAGTAAGCCTTAGGGGTGTCTCTACACCTAGCGCCCTAAGATCATCTGGTTTGGGAGTCGTTGGTGGAATGTTCGCTAATGGGTAACTCTGAAAAGCCTAAGAAAAGGAGACATTGCACATGTCAAGAAAAAAAAATACAAAAAAAGAAGCATGAAAATACATTCATCTGTGCTAAAAAAAAGGGTTCTATGAAAAAAATTAAAAAGCAAAAAAAATTTATTCTTGGTTGTGAGTCAGTGTGCACAGTTTTTGCTCCACGGTAACTAAGTTGAGTAAGTATGTAAGTTTTGGAAAAGTTTCTTATGTGGTTATAATTTGGTTTAATGAAATTCATTGGTGAAATGGTAAGGTTGGTAATTGTGAGTTGATTGATAAGACATTAATTAGATTTTTGCAAATTTAGTGTTGATAGTCATGATTTGTACCTTGAAATCTTTTGACATTTGGTTGAATAGAATTTTTTTTGAAAATTAAATTTTTGGTTTACACGAGGACGTGTAAAAAGATAAGTGTGGGGGAATTTGATGAGTATGAAATATGTTATATTTTTATTCCTTAATACTTAATCTTTTGTATTTATTTTGTGCCTAAATAAACTCATTATTCTTATATTTTTATTTTAGGTACAATTGAAGGGGTTTCATGATTTTGAAAATAAATTGGAGGAGGCTTACGAGATTCCTAACAAATCAAGGATTCAACAATTAGTATCATAAATGGATTTGGATTCACGCGGCAATGAGTTTAAGCACATGACAATTGTGGAATTTAATTCCAATTTCAAATCTGAATTTTAGATTCTAGAAGAATAGTTTTTACAATTCTATTGTAATTAGGATTTCTTTTAGACTAAGATTTATTTTCAAATTGAATTCTATTCCTTTATGGAAATTGGTGTAATCTGTAATTCCTTTTAGGATTTGGATTTCTACTTTCTATAGGATTTAGGACTTTGTCTAGCACTATAAATAGAGGATGAGAGTCAGGATTTTATTCATTCAATCATCTACTACATTCTCTCATCTACAACATTGGAGAATTGAAGACATGAGCTAAGTTCTTTTTATTCAGTTCTAAGGGATGTTGAACCTTATTTATAATTAATGGTTAATTGAGTATTCATTATTTATTCCTTCTCACATGAAATTCATTCTTGATAATCTGATTTAATTTCTGAATGCTATTTGGCTTAACTGATTTGATTTCTGCATGATTGAGTTAGTTAACAAATATCATATGCTAGATCAAGGAATAATATTACGTGTAATTGATATTGTTTCTAATCACAAGTAGTAATTAGTAATACATGATTGTGGACAAGCTTTTGAGTATTGCTATGATTATCAGAAGACAAGTTAAACAATCCGAGCTTATGTGTTTGTTACTTGGAATAGTCTAATTCCCTAATTCTTAATGCTGCTATTATATTAAATCTAGAGAGCTTGTTCTAGGTTATATAATTGTTAGAATCTTGTGAAGAGCTTGTTTCATTGAGTGGCAATCTAAGGGGAGTTTCGGATAGCAGAGCTTGTTGTTACCTAGGGCTATTAGTTTCATTGAAGGATAAATAATGCTACACTTGATTAATCTATTATTGTAAAAAGGTGATACTGAACTAAAGAACTGAAGATTTGTATTCATTGTTTATTCTTATTACTTTATTCTTGTTAATTTAGTTAATTAATTAAAAATCCCCTTTTCATTAGAAATCATAGGATAAATATAAAATAAATCACTCTCTGTGGGATCGATCCTTGCTTACTACTGTGCTAATTGTTTAAATTTGTAAAGTGAAAGTGAGGTTAATTTAGGAGTGTAAACGACAACTCCCATGGGGTCATCATCAACAGCAAGAACTCACATACCCTTTGGAAAATTATCAAAATCACTCTCAGAACTTCCTCTAATTTCCTCGACAGTCATCTTTAGAACTCAAAAACAAATACCCAAATGTGAAATGAACAAAGAACAGAGATCACAGCAAAAGATTGGATTTTTAACGCTAATTGTTGGATTTTTTTTTCAACTTTTCAAAGAAACCCAGGAGGCAAATGAGAGAGAATAACAATGTTATTAAAGATTTGAGAGGGACTTAAGACAGAGGGTTTGTAATTGTATAGAGATAGATAAGGACTTGTAGTCAGTGAAGCGGTACATATTGACAATGATGGTGATGGCCAGAACAGAGTGAATGGCTTCGACCCAACAATTACAACCAATCATATTAGTATTTTAGTCATCACAACTCCTCCCTTCCTCTCTCTCTCTCACCTTTGTCCTTTTGCTTTTTTTCTTCTTCTTGCAGTACTGGAAGCTTCTTTTTTTTCTTCAATATAAAAATACTCTTTATACTACTAACTTATATATCACTCCTATATAATATTGCTGAGAATAATAATAGAGATTTTGTTAATAGCCCTTCTGGAAGAACTTTTCCTCTCTCTCATACCAGCTTACTCTAGACGAACTGGCGTAAGGGTTGAGTTATTTTTTAATCTATGCCCTTGATTTATAGAATGTACGAATATGATGCTATTTGCCCAATTTTCCTCCATAGCAAATACTTGCTATGGATCATTTCTCTCTCTCTCTCTCTCTCTCTCTCTCTCTATATATATATATATATATACACACACACACACACACACACAACAAGGATCAGGTCCGGTAGTCCGGACCTGATAAAATGCAGACCAAAATAAAGAAATTTTTTTTTTGCTTTTTTTTTTTAAAAAAAACAACTAAAAAAAGTTTAATATTTTATGGAATTTGAATTTTTTTTCATAATACAGTGTTTTTGGTGTGATTTGGATACATATAACAAAACATAAATGCGGGAGTCCGGACCTGATCCGCTCCCTATATATATATATATATATATATATGTGTGTGTGTGTGTGTGTGTGTGTGTGTGTGTGTGTGTGTGTGTGTGACCCCAAATCCGGGTACTTCGATTCCACGGGATTTGGTGTTCACTGTACAAGCATCATCTATCTATCTACCCATAAATAATATCAAACCATACAATAGATAGAAATCATAATAAAATCTCTTCCCTTAAGGGTTACATCAACTGAATCATAAATAAATCCCAGGTCACTCTACCTTAAAACATCTGTGCGAAATTCTAAACAAATAAGTCTTAACATCAACATAACTCAAGTCTTAAACAAATACATCAGTTAATAAATAACAGGTCCTCATCATTTGCTAACTTTGCCCTTGCCCTTACTAGTGGAGGGTTCATCGCTTCTTTCATTCTTAACTGCAATGTTATTATTAAGCAAGAGTGAGCACAAATGCCCACAAGTATAATAATGAAATAACAATATAATAACATGCGAATAAATCAAAGACATCTGAATAAAAGCTCAACTTTTGAATCGAGAATGAATAACAAGAATCAAAAGAATTCTGAGGGTCATAAGACCTTGAACTATGTCCTAGGTTAACAAGAAATATACTTGAAACCTTTAACAGTCATAAGACTATGGACCTTCTTCTCGTACTTAGGGGGATCAGCCCTTAGTACCATAATGTGCACAATATCTTAACGCTAAAGCGTAAATAAATCCCTTTGCAGGGTTGTTCATCTCAGTTTGACATTCGAGTCCGTACCAAAGGAAGTTTGGATTGGATAATTCATCAAGGGTTCTGAAATTTAGAACGCTCATCAACTAAGGACTAGTTGAATCAATAAGGTTCACTAGTCTAATAAGGTTCAACAATAATTGATATTCGATTTGAATAACAACCTCAAAAGTATACAATAGGACAATTATTGTATAACTGAATCATGCTTTGGAAAGATAATTAATCTTTAATATCATGCTTGAACTTGAATAATAACAAGGATAATTTATTTAAGGTAAATAATAAACTTGAACAATAATGACAAGTAGGGTTAGGGAAACTTGCTCAACATAAAAGTAACGTTTAAGTTTAAATAAACTTGCTCAATAGAATGGAGTTAGGGATAGGATACTTGCCTCGTGCGTAGATTACACTTTAACTAAGCACGTTCTTTGAATTAAATCCTACATACCATTCATATACACAATACCAGTTAATTATAAATTAACTAATCAATATAAACTCATTCTCGTTGTCTACTTTAATTATTGACTAAACTTAATCAAATTATCACGTTGTCACATAATTTATACTTCATGAATTATCAAACTAATTATGTATTTAATAATTCAATTCACATATAATATTTTATTACATGTTAAACAACTATTTTATCATCTCATAATACCCCTAACATGATTACATGTTCATTACATCAATCCACTAACACTTGTTAGACTTTAACATTTTAAAAATATATTTCTGACATTTTCTGGAGAGTGGCGCTGCGGCGCCACTAATGTGCTAAGGAGCCGCGCTGCGGCGCGGTGGCGCTGTGGCCGGGCCCTTGGCGCTGCGGCGCTGTGGCGCCGTGGCTCGAGTCTTGGCGCTGCGAGCGCTGCGGCGCTGCGGCGCGAGACATCAGTTCTAGAGCTGGCGCCGCGGCGCGAGACCCCAGAAACTGATTCCCAGTTCGCGAAGAACACAGAGTACAGCGAAATCAACACATTTTTAACACTAATTTCACCAAATTACATATACCCACATGTTATAATTCATGTATAATCATAACCCAACATATATAAAGTGATTTTAACCCATTAAAACATATAATCACATATTTAAATCATAAAAAAATAGATTGTTCTTGATGTTCTTGAGGATTTTGAACAAAAACTTATAATTTAACACTACGGATTCGTTATAACACCGAATCCGTTCGTTTAAGGCTTGATCTCTTCGTATTAACATGCTCGATAATATAAGGGTGTAAAATTTTGGGATAATATATGATCAATACATCAATTATCACGTATAAGGCCATATGGCCAAATCACGTACTCTGTTTATTTTGAAAAACATACGTACGACATACTTTCATGAACTTGATGATATGAAATCATGTAATGTATGTAATTAAACACGAATTGATACATATTAACACATACATAAAATTACAATCATCTCATATCTCCCAAATACAGAGATTTATAGAACAATTAAAAAGCCAATTTATGAGACGTAAATGTAGAAATTGGGTTTGGGAGAATTACCCAGAGTATAGGTTAGGAGATGGTTAATGAAAGCTTTCTACAAGTACCTGTTAATTAAATACTTATAATATCTCTCACAAATTCTCACTTTCTCTCTGAACTCTCAAATGCTCTCCTTCTCTTTTACAGACTTAGACAATTAATGAATGAGAGAAGACGTATTGTGAAAAAAAAAGAAGACGCGTTGGTGGTCAGTTATCCAGTCATGGGTAACTGCCCTCAACTCCCATAGTGCCATGTTTGGCTAGCAACTAGACACAAAACTCTTTATTTTAATAACCTTTTATCATATAGTTTGAAAATGTCACACCCAATTCATAAAATAAACTCATATCTTATCTAATTTAATATAAATAAAATATAATAATTTCTCATAGTTTCACATAGTCACATAATTAATTATCCCATTAATAAATAATGTCAATTTATTAATCTCTAATTAACAATTAAATTAATTAAAGTAACATCATGCTTAATTAAATAATTTATTTAATTCAATAAGCTCACATAATCACATACTTTGAATATTAAAAATTCTCTACATTAATTCAATAAATGTAACACATATGATTAAATTAATCTACCACAATTGCATCAATTAATTATTAAATCTAATAATTAAATCATCGAAAATATTTATTTAATTCAATAAATATTAAAATAAATTACAGAATTCTCGTTTGTCACATCTTTCCCCCCTTAAAAGGATTCTGTCCCCAGAATCACGACTCAATAAATTCGACCCGTTACAATCTCCCCCCTTACAAAGATTATGTCCCCAGAATCGCATACATATAATTAAGTAAATAAATGAGGGTAATTCTTCATCATATTCTCTTCGAGTTCCCACGTAGCTTCTTCAGCGTTGTGGTTCCTCCAAATTACCTTAACAGAAGGTATAACTTTATTTCTCAGAACTTGTTCTTTTCGGTCGATAATTTGGACAGGAATTTCTTCGTAAGATAAGTCTTTCTCAAAATGCAGGGGTTCGTATTCAATTACATGCTTGTAATCAGGTTTGTAAGGTCGTAACACAGAAACATGGAAGACGTTGTGGATATTCTCGAGTGCTGGAGGTAAGGCTACCTCGTACGCGACTTCTCCAATTCTTCACAGTACCTCAAAGGGTCCAATAAATCTTGGGCTCAATTTTCCTTTCTTTCCGAACCTGATCTTTCCCTTCCAGAGAGAGACCTTCAAGAAAACATAACTACCTGGTTCAAACTTGATATTTTTACGATGTGGATCAGCGTATTTCTTCTGTCGATCTTGAGCCGCTATCAGTCGTGCTCGGATCACTTTGACTATTTCTGCCGTCTGCTGTACCAATTCTGGCCCTAGCAATTGTCTTTCACCAACTTCATCCCAATAAAGCAGAGTTCTGTACTTTCTGCCGTATATAACGCTTCGTAAGGTGGCATACCAATACTAGCGTGGTAATGTTGTTGTAACCGAACTCTACTAACGGTAGGTGATCATCTCAATTTCCTTTGAAGTCCATTACACAGGCTCGTAACATATCTTCCAGTGTTTGAATCGTTCGTTCGCTCTGTCCGTCTGTTTGAGGATGGTAAGCTGTACTCATTCGCAGTTGTGTACCCATGCATCCTGAAGACGTTCTAGAAATTTGATGTGAAGCGCGGATCCCTATCGGAAACAATAGACACCGGCACTCCGTACTCGAAACAATCTCTTTCACATATAATCTTGCCAACTGATCTAAGTTAAATCTGATTTTGATAGGAAGGAAGTGCGCGGATTTCGTCAGTCGGTCAACGATAACCCATACTGCGTCGTAGCCTTTCTGAGTCGTCGGAAGGCCAACCACGAAGTCCATCGTAATATGTTCCCATTTCCATTCTGGGATCTCCAACGGTTGTAGCAATCCACTCGGTCTCTGATGTTCTGCTTTAACTTTCTGACATGTCAGGCATTTGGCAACACATTCTGCAATATCACGCTTCAAATTTGGCCACCAAAAATGTTGTCTGAGATCTTGGTACAACTTGGTACTACCAGGGTGAATTGAATATCGTGAACTATGAGCCTCGCTTAAAATATCTTCCTTAATTTCTTGTACTGGTGGTACCCAAATTCTGCTCTCAAATCTCAGTACTCATTCCTTATCCATCTTAAATCTCGGTTCGGTTCCTTCAGATATCTTCGTTGTTTCCTTTTTGCATTCATCATCCTGAAGCTGAGCCTCCTTCACTCTATCTAGTAGAGTTGTACCAGATTGTATCTGAAATAGCTTCTCATAAATCTCCATAGGATACTTCACTTCTAACTCCAGTTTCTCCATATCTACAATTAGCTCCTGCTGAGCAGTCAACATCATCAATTTCTCACGACCCTTTCTACTTAAGGCGTCGGCAACCACATTAGCCTTATCCGGATGGTATAAAATCTCACAGTCATAATCCTTGATTAATTCTAACCATCTTCTTTGACGCATATTCAAATCTTTCTGTGTAAAAATATATTTCAGACTCTTGTGGTCTGTATATATTTCACACTTCTCCCCGTATAGATAGTGCCTCCAAATTTTTAAAGCAAAAACAACTGCAGCTAACTCCAAATCATGAGTTGGGTAACCCTTCTCGTAATCCTTCAACTGCCGTGATGCATACGCAATGACTTTGCCGTTTTGCATCAACACACAGCCAAGTCCTTTATGCGACGCATCGCTAAAAACAACAAAATTTCCTGTATCATCCGGAAGAGATAACACAGGCGCTGTACTCAACCTCTTCTTTAATTCTTGAAAACTCTCTCCCACACTTCTCCGTCGAAACAAATTTCACAGCTTTTTCGAGTTAAATTCGTTAACGAGTTGCGATCTTAGAAAAATCTTGTATGAATCTTCTATAATATCCTCTAATCAAGAAAACTTCTTACTTCTGACGTCGTTCTCGGCTGATCCCAGTTAATCACACTTCTACTTTGGATGGATCTACCGAAAATTCCATCTTTATCGATTACGTGACCAAGAAATTGTACTCTCTCGATCCAGAATTCGCATTTTGAAAATTTAGCATACAACTTCTCCTTCTCAATACTTCCAATGTTAAACTCAAGTGTTCTTCATGTTCCTCTTGGGTTTTGGAAATATACCAAAAATGTCGTCTATAAA